>BSBK01009178.1:67500-116384 GCA_027943335.1 Chamaecyparis obtusa
GCTTGTAATATTTTGTTTTTTCACTTTCATTTAATTATCTTCTCCTTGAATTGGAAGTAAGAAGAGATTATGATTTTTCTATTTTCATGCCTTGATTGGAAAAAGTAGTGTTGTTGTTTTAATTCTATTTCTATGAAAGGGATGAAAGAATAGTACATTAACAAAAAAAAAAGAATTATTCCTTATATGTCCTTTCATTTTTTAAGTTAGTATATTGGATATTGCAAAAAAAAAAGAGTGAAGTTGTTGGTTTTAGTATTCTAAATGCTAGAGTAAAATAAAAAGGGTTCTCTATCCTAAGTGTGAAAACTCTCCTATCATGTACATTTCATTTTTCAAAAGTTGTAGTATGATAGTTAATGGGACATGAAGAAAAGAAATTTTCCCTTCCCATTGCGTGCATGTTTTTTCAAAAAAAAAAAAGTTTATTCCTTTTCATGTATGTAAATATCCATGTATATATACAAGGTATATATACATAGATATATAACAAAATATAGAGAAATGTTTTTTATTTGTTTTGTTTTACATAGAAAGAAATCAAATTCTCTCCTTTCCTAGTACATGGATGTAAATGTATATTCTAAAGCACTTATGTATTTGTATATGTCTATAGATAGATATATTATTATATTCTTAATATAATTTAATATACTTATATAAATATTAAAATCACAGATGTACTTCTTTCATCTATTATTCTCATGTATTAAAAAAAATGTATAACATAGTATGTAAATGTATATATTATATATATATAAATATATATATTATTAATATTCTATTATTTTTTTGTCATGCAATATAGAAATATAATATAATACATATATACATATATTATGGGTGAGTGCACAAAGATGGGGGACCAAGATGCCACTTTTTTCCTGAAATCAGCAAACTCTGAACTTCAACAAGAAATTGAAGATAGTTAGACTCAAAATTTTAAGATGCGACAAAAACAAGAGTTGTAATACTCTGAATCTAGTTCCTAAACTACTAATTTATTTTTAAAATGGTCCAGATTAAGGCCCTCAAAAAGGGGGAGCACAAAAAGTGGTCCTATTTTTTGTGAAAAAATATATCATAGTGTCTGGTGTGCTCCCCCTAAAATGTTAACTTTTTTTAAAAAAAATTAATCACTCCAGTGAGAAGTTAGCTAACACCACGTAGTTTGTCCCAAATTTTTTGGCTAATTTTTTGATGAATGTATAATTTTTGATGAATTTACGAAGTGCACACATCTTGAAAACATGAAATTTCTGAGTGCTCCCCCTAAAAATCATTTAAAACTAATTGAAAATCAATTTTTCTTTGTTTTTAAAGTGTGTAGAATGGAGTATAGTTTCTAAAAATGTAACTTGTTGCAAAATTTGATGAACGAGCCAAAATCTATGCCCAAAATACTACATGTTGGTTTTTTACAAAAAATAGACATACACACAAAAGAAATTAGAGATGAAAAACATAACATAATCAGAATTCAAAATAAATTATATGCTTAGATAGCTAACAAAGAGATCTACAATATCATGTCGTCTGATTTTTATGTTATTGAACCATGATTAAACTTGATGAAGAGCACACAAAAAAAAGTTGTCATTTTTTGTATGTCTACTGAAAAGCACGTCTCAGGTCTATTTGAATCCTCCAAGACTTTGGGTTGGATCTCCAAGGCAAATCCAAGCCTTAGGATTGATAAATTCCAATGCCTTACCAAGTGTGTGTGCCCTATAGGGCGTGCACACTATAGAAATCTATGACTTCCATAGGGCATGTGCACTATAGGGCTTGTGCCCTATAGCGTGTGCACCCTATTTAAGTCATAGAATTCAATTGTAAGGAGAAATAATCAGAGTGTGAGGAAGAGATCTCTCTCTCTCTCTCTCCTCTCTCTCTCTCATTACCCTCTCTCTCTCTCTCTCTCTCTCTCTCTCTCTCTCTCTCTCTCTCTCTCTCTCTCTCTCTCTCTCTCTCTCTCTCTCTCTCTCATTACCCTCTCTCTCTCTCTCTCTCTCTCTCTCTCTCTCTCTCTCCTTCCCCTTCTCTCTCTCTCCTACTCTTTCAATTCTCTCCCTCTCCCACCTTCTCTCTCTCTCTCCCTTTTTCATGTTTTGCATAGGGCGCATGCACTATAGCGCGCTCGTGCTATGCAAGAGTATACATAACACTATTTAGTTTTGCATAGGGTGCACACGCTATAGCATGCTCGCACTGTGGATGACTAAAATAAATGATCTTCTTTGCCAAGGAGCTCATGAAAGAGGTCCACTTTTTTTGTACGATGTCTGAGTTCTGTGTGTTATCCAAAAAATATTCTCTTTTCATGGTGTTGATAGTGACAAAGAACCATATTCTATCAATTTGCACAATCTTTTTTAAAAAAAATCAACATCGAATTGTGAAAGTCAATCATTATCACCGAAATTTATCAATTTAGGTAATTTTTTTACATGTCAAATGTGAATAAAGAGTGTTTTGGTTTATAATTGGTATGATATAGACTTGTTCAATACATAATTTGATATAATTATAATAAATTTATATTATAATTTGTCATATTGTAAGAGGTTTATATTATAATTTGACTTATTGTTTTACATTTATATTATTTTTTTAAAATTGTAAGCAATTCATATGTAGAAATCATCATCATGCCAAGGAAACGAGCAAAGACTTTAACAAGGGAAGATCATGAAAGAGACAAAGAGAAGAAAAGGGAGAGAATGAGACAACTTTGTGAACAAAAAAAATTAGATACCATAGAAGAAGATTTTTCTTTGGATGAGGAACATGAAACATCAATACAAAGTAAGAGAGAATTTGAATTGGAAACAAAAAGACAATGAATGAGAAACTTGAGTGCAACAAGACAATTGAATTATGAAGAGGCGGGCACATCATCTATGAGTTCCCAAGTTGAAGAGACATCATCATCCAATGTTGGAGGCACACCATTGTCTACTTCTAAAGGTGTGGGCACACCCTTGTATCATGTTAAAGACACACCATTGTCTACATCCCAAGGTGTATGTACCCCCTTGTATCATGTTGAAGGCACACTATTTCCTACAGCCCAAGTTGTAGGCACAACATCGTCTCATGTTGAAGGCACTCAAGATGGTACACAATTAACACATAATGTTTTTGATGCTCCTAGAATTATTTATAGAAAGCCAAAATATTTGATTGATATTGACACTAACATTTTGAAAGCAATGCCTGACAAGATTCCTAAGCGTACTTGTCAAAGAAATGCTAATCATATTTGGAGATTATTTTTTGAGAATTTAAACATGACAGGAAGATGTCAACTATTTGTTGAAATGATGAGAAATCTGAAATTTAGGCCCATCATGAAGATTCTTGGGCTAAGAACAATGTATGAGTCAAGTGAAAAATATATTGTAAAGAATCTAATGACTGTATATGAGAGTGTGGGTTCTACATCACGCATGAAAGATAGTAATGTCACATGACGTGTACTTACATCAACGATAGTAAGCACTCAAATGAAGAAATATTGACTCATTAGAAAGATAAGAAAAATATTAAAAATAAGTAGAAAGTCTCTAATGAGAGCCTTGGGAAGGCGTCAAAGAGTGGAAGATCCAAATAGCAATGAGTTATGGGCATTTTTCGGCAGACTACCACAAAAAGATAAAGCAATTGTTGAAGCTTTGAAATCCTTGATTGAAGAATTTTGGAAGAATAGCACATGGGTGGGTGGTCCCACAATAGTGAGTCCCTTGTATGTATTAATGGAGCCTTGAGGGAAACAATGAGTCCTTGTATGTATTAATGGAACCTAACATGTACATCAATGGGTCATAGGACATCCTAATATGTATTATAAGATCTTGAGATTCCTAAGGGATCCTAAGTGTCTTAATATGTCGTAAGAGAGGAATAAGGGTCCTAGAAACTTAGTTGTACTACAATTTTTTAACGTTTTCTAACATACTACTAGATCATTTTCAAAAATTTAACTACGATTTTCTAAGATTTCTACAAACTAAAAATTATTTAAAATAAATAACTAACTAATATTTACTAAAAATGTGTGTGTGTGTGTGTGTGTGTGTGTGTGTGAGAGAGAGAGAGAGAGAGAGATTCCTAATATTTACAACTTTAAACTTGAAATTTAAAAAAAAATATTTTTAATAATTTCTATAAGATCTTAATGTTTTCTAACATTTTCTAACATTTCTACTACAGTTTCTAATGTTTTGTAAATATTTTCTAATAGTTGCTAACAAACTACTACAATTTTTTACGATTTTCTAACATACTCTAACATTTATACTATGATTTTTAATATTTCTATCATTTTCTAATATTTAATTATGATTTTCTAACATTCTACTATCAATTTCTAACATATTAGATAATATTTAACTATGATTTTCTAACATTTGTACAAATAAAAAACTATTTAAAACAAATAACTAACTAAAATAAATATAAAACATATAATGTATAATAAAAAATGAGAAAAATGTGTGTACCTGATACTGCAAACAATTTGAAGATGTCGAAAATGCTCGGGAGGTGCTTACGTGCTGATGTGCTGACGTGCTTCGCTCCAAGGCCTGGGGTCCAAAAAATCCAATAATAACAATGACAAATAAAAAACAAACGCCAAAGATATATAATGAAATCGGGCCCAATAGGGCTTCACGCGAAGACCCCCTTTGCGTGAAGTACCCTGCATAGGGTACTTCGCGCGAAGCCCCTTGTCTAGGGTACTTTGCATGAAGTGGGTCCACTACTTCGCCCGAAGTATCAACTTCGCACGAAGATTCTAAAATTTTATTTTTCTCTACAATGCCGATTTTGTTCATCCCTAAAAGTGGGACTTGGCTTTGTGGGATCACCCAGGTATCTCCTAATCAAAGAGATGTTGTAAGAAGGAGGATTGGTAGTCGAATTCGTGTTCCACATCCAAAAAAAATTTGGATTCAACTTAGACACAATTCTTTACAAAATTTATGCATATGTATCTTCAAATTAAAATTAGTTAGAGATATTTTGAAATGTGTAAACCTTTTTATGTGAAGATAAATCGAACACGTACAACTTGTTGTTGTAGGGTACATATTGAATTTTCTAACCATTTTAAAGTTTATAGGAATATGTGTAGATTTTCACTCTAACAATGTTTTGTAGGATTGTAACATAAATATCCCACCTAGATCTTCAAGGGAATTAATATCTACCATTTTATGTGAAAGAGTGGATGGTCAACAATTTTACAAGCTCTCATGCTTGAATGGTACATGCATAGATTGCGGAGGTTTGTGGCATTTTCCAATTTGTCAACATATGGAGAGTACGCATGTAATCAATAATGAAATAGTGGAATTTGGAAAATATAAGACCATGACATACAATCTAAAAGATGGAAAAGAGGCTAAAAGATGTGATTTAGTAATTGAAAAAATTCCAGTGTATCAGTTCATGGACATTTTTTTGTAAAAAAATTATTTATGAGTATGCAAGGCATACACATAGAGCGCGGTGGTTGGATATGAAATTCAAGTTGTGCAAGGACACATTCCCACTTGGTACCATTGTTTCAATTGTCGACTTTGCAGAGAACTACACACTACAACCACAGAATGAGGTGCAAGCAAAGTATTACAGCTCTCAACAGGTTGCTATATTTGTTCATATAGCATTTATGCATTCACCAGACAGTACAGAGGAGAACAGGAAGATATTGAGGGAGTATCATTTTTATATCTGAGATGGTAGCTCACATTCTACAGAGTTTGTACATGGTTGCTTTCAACTATTTTATGGTCATTTGGCAAATAGGGGCATAAAATATCATCGACATATCATATGGTGAGATAATTGTGCATCACAATTAAAGAATTCTCAGATGTTTTATTGGTTGTGCAGGATACATAAGATTACTGGAATTCAATATATGTGTAATTTCACTGAGGTCAGTCATGGAAAGGGAGAGCATGATGGTGCAGGTGCATGTATTAAAAGAGCCTTAGCACATGAAGAATTAAATTACAAAGAGAAAGCAACATTGTCAGATGCGGGATGTATTGTCCAGTGGTGTAATGCTATAATGGGTCCAGGTAATGAAGGTGAGTCTACGGTTCATAGAATTTTTCGGTTGATGGATGAAACTAACATTGCACCATATGAGGATTGTTGTACACTGACATGATCGAGTGAGCTACACCCTTTTAGAAGTTGTAATGTAGGTTCATGGAGTATCCACACACGACATATGGCGTGCTTTTGTTCATCATGTGTAGATGAAGATTGGGATGGGTGTGAGTCAAAGGAATGGATTGATGAATGGTATACACATATTTTGAGTCCACTTGCCTCCTATCATCCCCATGAATCACTACAACTGACAGAAATGGAATCATCCATTGACTTTGATTGCTTATCTAATCTAGTACAACCAGGTAAAATTTTCCACATACAAATAATCTCAAATTTAGTACTTTATCATAAATATTCAATAAATAATATCCTCATTATGTTTATATCATTATAGGCCATGTTTTTGTTGTTATTGCACCTAAAGACAATGAAGAAGGGACATATTATTATTTGTGTCATTGTGTTGAGGCAAAAAAGAAATTGGATCACTCGGTTATTGATGGTGAAGAATTAGAATACCCTATAGGAGCAGTGGTTGTAACTAGTACATGGCTTAGATGGTATGCTATGAAGAACCCTAGGTTGTGGTTTTCAAGGATTGGAAGACACACAAAAAGATTCTTCATTATTCAAACCTCGTTATTGCATCAAATGTCCACTTGATCAGATATGGGGGAAGATCGCATAATAAAACTCTTTGGAAGGTTTATGATTCAAACCATGAGGCAATAATTGAGACAATCAAGGGTAGGGAAGATCCAATTGGTTCATTGGACTAAATGGAGATACAAAATATTGTAATGTCAAATTTATATAGCACTGTAAATTGGGTGGACTGTAAATTTCCCATGCATTACTCCGTATGTATAATGGGAAGTTTGTAAGATTTAATGACAACCTTTCTCTTCTATTTTTTGGGGCAATACTGGAGGTTTTCTCTACTTAGCTCTTTCCTCTAGTGCTCCTATTGAGCTGATTTGTAAAAATATTTCTCATTATTAATAAAAAAAACTTTATGATGTTATGTTAATGACTTGCAGGCACATAATACTTGGAAGGCCATGGAAGAGCCTTAAAGAACCAACTCAATTCAAGGATGAACTATCTCATTTCCTTTCCAACTTCTCCCTCTCTAAAATAGAAGGTTTAAATTTTGGTTTATCCAAATTAATACATTTTCCAAAATGACTGGTGCCAAAACAAGGCTCTCCCAATCACTAACTATGACTAACTATCACCTTAAGTAGGCTAACTCAACTCGAGGATTCAACAAATAACTTGGAATCAACTCAAAGAATTAGTCCTACTTAAAGATCAAATGGAGTTCTCTCACTTTGTAAGTTACTCCCACAACCATGCTCATGAGTTCACTAACACTTTTCTTTGTTCCAATCTCTCCAAACACTAATACCCTCCTAGGCCACCTAGTGTACCTAGTGCCTCCACCACATAAAAAATCAAACCAGACTTCACACCCTAATCCTAACACCTTATATCATCTCAACATGGTACATTTTCCATGTTACAACTTCCCATTCACTCCTATCCACTCATCCTTTACCATTCTTCTACTATAGCCTTTCTAGGTCTGTCTAGTAGCCCTTCAAACCTTGAAACTAGCAATTCATTCACAATATCCCCAAACAACCTAGAAATGTTTTTCCACTTTAAAATACCCCTTTTAGAGTTACTAATTTTATATCATTCTTAGACTTTCACGACCTAACTGGTGAACACTTCCTTCACCCCCTAACCCTTCAATTATGCCTAATTAGCCCTTGCCCAAAGAAGCAACTCTATCATCCACTAATCTCCAGGACTCCACAACCCCAAATAGTCTTGATAAAGGATAAAAAAAAACCATTTTTCAACTTTGTTTTCCCATATTCACCCATCTACACTCCTATTCAATAAACCCTCATTATTTGGGCTAGAAACCAAGGGTATTAGATAAATCACCCTATCAAACCACTCACAACTCTAATCAAGGTTCTAACACCTTAAAATGCATCCAAATAGACCATTCCAACCCTTAACTACCCTCTCCATCCATCAGATTACTCCCATCCATGATTGGTGTGGGACTTGTTTCCCTTAATCAGTAATCTTTCTCCATTTGGGTTCTTCAACACTCCTTCCCAAACCCCTACATAAGGTCAATGTATTACAAGGAGTTATGGTACATTTGACTCACCACACCAATCATAATAAACACATTGGTGGGTGAGTCAAAGTATTTTATGGAGACTTTTCTCTGATTGCTGTCTACAGCCCAATACTAGCACAGTCACGTATACCATTGAGTGCCTTAACCTTATTCCCAAACAAAAAAATGAAACAAATTTAGTAACATGTACACAAAAGAAATAGAAGGTTGTTTACATCAAGATCAAATAAAAAATACATTGCCAATCATGTTTTTGAAGTCAGTCTATATTGACTATACCCGACAGAGAACTAAAGTTGCAGAGAATTAAACTTTTATTGATACAAAAAGTTCTTTTTACATTGTCTTTTTGATCCACATAGCCTATGAATCTACCCTACACTCCTCACACTTCTCTATTCACACCTATACTATCAAATAATCCTTCCTAAGGTGAACCAACTACTTGGAACTAGTTACAGTTAGTTTAAATGACTATTTACTTGTAGTTATTTGTTTAGATTACTTGGAAGGCCATGGAAGAGCATTAAGGAACCAACTCAATTCAAGGATGCACTATCTCATTTCCTTTCCAACTTCTCCCTCTTTGAAATGGAAGGTTTAAATTTTGGTTTATCCAGATTAATACATTTGCTTCCATTACTAGGTTTTACCTTCTTCCCTTACAGTTGTTCTTGTGGAAGGATCCCTTGCTAATTAAAAAACATGTAACAAAACACAGAAACCCAAAATATCCTTTAGACAATAATAGATTGGCTTCTTGAACCCCTATAAAATAGACTTTCCGAGTATAGGAGACTATAATATAATAGAGATTGTTGAATATCACCCCAGATCTGAAGATAGTATTTCTAAATACAAGTAGGCATAGAGAGAGGCCAAGGAATCTTACAAGCCTAAAATATCGGTATACACTATATGGCCTCATAATTACTAAGCCAAAGGGGTTTTTTAATTCAAAAGACTTAGTAGCCTCTAGGGCCATTTTCTTTTCTGTTGAGTTAACAGGGCATCTACTAGAAAAATTATGACTGCGCATCCCTCTGCTCATCTCTTCAATTTTTGTTTTTGTACATTTGATGTAGGGGCATTCTTGGGTGATGCAAGGGAATTCTTGGTCCTCGGTGAAACTGCATGGGTGGTATGTTGTTTGGCCAATTTTTCTTGGTTGCAGCTTTAACCAATGGTCTCAGTTATTGAAGGAAGCTCAATCGCTAAAGGAACTTAGTGAAACTTTTGGTGCTCAGTGAAAGTGTTACTCAGTGATGCCTGTGGTGCTCGATTGACACTGGTGCTTGGCGATACTTGGCATGCTCAGTTATTTCACTATTGCTCAGTTATTCTAGTTTACCGACTAGAGTTCTATGTGATTTATTGGGTTGACTTGGTGCATTTATTATTGGTAGCTGTTGTTTTAGGCCAACATGTTGGATTTAAATCTTTTTAAGGTGATTTGGAGCCAACTTGTATTGCATTTAATATTTGTTAGGAAGAGTTAATGTTTTCATCCAGCCGACTTATGGTTGATGATTAGTATTTAACGAGTGTTTCGGTAGATGTTTTGGGGAAGAACAAGAGGTGAAGTAAAGATTAGAGGATCATCTTTGGAAGATAGGTCTTAGTAGCATCTATGTTGGGATATGCCAAGCTAGAGTTGGTGAAGTTGTGGAAAAGATCTTGCATGATCTTGCAGATTAGATTGTTATCTGATAGTTTGTAATAGCAAAGCTAGTGGTTTGAGGCTTGGGAACAAGGGGATTGCTTGGAGGCTTGCGAGCTCAAGTTTAGATCCACCTTAGGGTTTTCATCAGCTTCTGATTATCTTCTAAGCTGAACTAGCTGAGGTTATATTAGATCTGTGTGTGGATCTTACAGAATTGTAATCTTTGATTGTAATTGGCCCTAACCCGAAAGGCCTTACAATCAGGCATGTTAATGAAATTTTCTTAAAACAATTGTGTTGTTGTGTATTTCTATTGTGTAATTCTGAAGCTACAAGGTTGGACTATCCTTAATTGGATTCTCTCACCTTGGTCTGCGTCAGGTGGTATCAGAGCTGAAGGTTTGGTCTTATTGGAGAGATGAAGTTGTTTTGGTTCTTGTCAAAGCCAAAGTTTTGATCTTGTTGAAGCAAAGGTTGACCTAGCAAGGCTAATCTTGCAAAGTTGATATGGTTGGCAAAGAGATTGTATGATCTGGATTGTAGATCTGTAGCACTAAACTTGTGGATCTTTCCCTAGTTGTTTTGCAAGGTGGCAGGTTGAGATCTGACTTGCATAAAACTTGGAGATTGTCAGAAGGTGATCGGTGTAGGGTTTGTTGTAGATGGTTTCTTTCTTATCTTTAAGGATGTCTTCAAGAATATTGGACCCTAGAGTTATTGTTGATCTCTGTGATACTGTTGAATCCTATATTACAGAGAAGGTTAAATCAGATTTTAGATCTGAGATGGAATTGATGAAAAATGACATGGTCATTGAGATCATGAGAGTTGTTACTGGTGTACCCTAGAATGTTGGTGCTGAGGATGGCTATCAAGAAGCTACTAAATATTTTTAAGCTACTAGATCTAGTGATGATGACCAAAGGGATAGATCTGGTGAAGATAGAACTACTTGGTTGCCTAGATCTAGAGCTCAGTTAAGTAATAGCTACCGAATAGACATTTCTACTTTCTTGGGTACCTTGAAACCCGAGAACTTGATTGATTGGATTAGTGAACTTGAAGATTTCTTTGAGCTGGAAGAAATTGAAGATCCTCTTTGGGTGAGATTAGCACAGACAAAGTTGAAAGGACATGCTGCTCTTTGGTGGAAAGAATTACAAAGAGATAGAGAAGATGAAGTTGAAATGAAGATTAATAGGTGGAGGTTGATGGTGACTAAATTGAAAGCTAAGTTCATACCGGTTGACTATGAGCTTGACCTTTTTATGAAGTTGTAGAATCTAAAACAGAAGGATTTGTCTATTGAGGATTATACCAAGTTCTACAAACTTACTATTCGGTCTGTACACTGAGAGATTGGTAAAGAAAAGGTAGCTCAGTATGTGAATGGTTTGAGATTCAATATTCAAGATGAGCTTGGTATGCTGAAGATTGATTCTGTTGAAGGTGCTTATCAGTATGCTCTAAAGGAAAAAGATAAGTTGAAGAGGAAACAACATAGTAACTCCCGAGGGAAAGAAAAGATTGATCACTCAATGAAGAGTAAACCGACTGATACAGAAGATGAACAGAAACCTGTGGAACCGAAGAAGAAGACAGGTAGAGTTATCTTTAAGGGTACTTTCTATAACTATTGAGAGGAAGGACACCGTTCTTTTGAGTGTACACAGAAGAAGGTTGACTGACAAACTACTGTGGTAAATGAGAACATTTAGAATGAACCTGAATCTAAGAACTTGTTGCTTCAGCGAACATTGCTTGGTACAAAGGATGAACCTTGTTAGAGGAGTAATTTTTTTAGGACCCGATGCAAGTCTAGAGGTAATCTTTATGATGTTATTGTTGATAGTGGTAGTACTGATAACCTTATTTCTGAGGGCATGGTTCAAAAACTTGGTTTGAATAGAATGAAACATCCACGTCCTTATAGGATTGGTTGGTTACAAGATGATCATGCTTTGGAAGTTAGAGAGAAAAGGATCATTGATGTTCAGATTGGCCAGTATTGTATGTGATGGAATAGGGACCTCAAATCCAACTACACACGCAACATGGTCATTACTCACATGATTGAATTATGAGAGAGAGTATGAATTACTCAATCTAAAATTTGTGGTGATGTGACCTGTTGCCTCCTATGTAGATGGGGTGTTTGATTACTCTCAGATTGGAGAGCCAACAACCATAAGACTGATTCTACAATGGAGGATTTTCAAAAGCTATGATGACAAACAAAAAACTGAATTACACTAGAATGAATGCAATTTAATCTAAGAGCTTTAAAAGAGATATGAAATGCAAATTATTCTAAAGGACTTGAAAGTAGAAAATGATATTAAGCTATGAACAATTAAGCAAATTAATTCTAAAATGAGGTGCAATATTAAGCTAAAATGAGAAAATTATACTAATGCAATAAAAAGCTTTGAATTGATAAAATTGAGACACAAAAATTCTATAGTTTAGTTACTCTCAATAATTGCCTCTCTCGAATGAAGAAATGAGATTCATTAAATAGAAAAGCCAGAGAAGAGAATGAAGGGGTTCTTGATTTGAAACTCCTGACCCTTCATTCCCATTTGAGACAAAAATGCATTGAATTACTTAATTAAAAGAATGGAATTTGCCACATAGGGGACTTTTCAGATATCTTGAATTATTAAAAAAATGAGTGTCCATTCAAATAACAAGTAATTATTAATTCCTTTTTTATGGGTAATTAGCTAAAGGGGGTAAATTTTAATTTAATTCCAAGTACTTAGGACTTTAGGATTAAATTAATTTATCATAGGGGTAATTTAGCTAATAAAAGTCAAAGACTTTAGGAATTAATTTTAATATTTGATTAATGCAATTAGGGTTTTTGCAATTGACATCAAGTCAAATTAAGTCAAGTAGGAGAGAGAAATTTGCCTAGGAAACTAGGACTTTGGAGATGTAAAATTGATGAAAATGCACCAAAATTGATTGAATTTATTAGCTGCCAATTTTAGGGTATTACATTTGCCCCTCTTTGAATTGATGTGCGAACAGCGCGTTGATTCAAAGAATAGTCAGAAGTGACAGATGACAAGAAATTTGGGATTCTAGGTTAGGTTGCCAAGACATCGAGTAGATCAAAGCATGATTTTCTGAAGTCTATGTTAGATTGCGAAGACAACGGTCTTGAGAGAAGATGAGAATCAGGGTTAGGTTGCCCCAATGCCAGGAATTAGATTCAAGTGCAAACTTAGGATTGTCTCCAGAATCAGGGTTAGATTGCCCCAATACGAAGCTTAGCCCTCTAAGACCTGGGTTAGATTGCCCAGATAATGGTCTTGAGAGATTTCGAGAGCCATCTTTAGAATGAAGCTTGATTCCCAAGAATTAGGGTTAGATTGCCCCAACACCTAAAAGATTTTGAGAACCATCTCCAGAACGAAGCTTGATTCTCGAGGATCTGAGTTAGGTTGTTCAAATACCTAAAAGATAGATGACCAGATAGCAAGATGCGAGGCATCAAGATGCCCCTAGCAATGAGAACTGATGATTGAGATCAGACCGATTCAAGAATTATTTCAACAAGATTCAAATGATGCAATCATCCTGCCCCCTCGAGAGTGAAATCAAAAGATGACATACCAGAAGGACAATTGACAACAAGAGGTTGCAGAGCAGAAGTAATTAGACTAGATTTGAGAAGCTGCAGAAGCAAATCAGAGCAAAGCAGAGGTCCTATTGACCAAGTTTGACCATGGTTGACCATGGTTGACTATAGTTGACTAGATGAAAAGAGCAAAGATCTCAAGAACATGATGCAAAGATGAAGTTCTGGCAGGAAGATGATGCCAGAAGGCTAACTGCACAAGCATCCAATCCCAAAGGGTCCCAAAATTTAAAATGTGATTTTGAGCTATCTAGAGATGTCAGATTTCAATTTTGATCCTAAAAATGGATTCAGAGCAATTGATTTAGCCAAGGGGGTGATTTTCATACAAAATGGAGCACTTTTGAAAATTAGGTCAAAAGCTATATAAGGCCCGGAGGGGTCATTTTCAATTCATTATTCACCTTCGTCTTCTTGTGATTTTGAGCTCTAACAGAGAAATGGAGGGTCTTCCACTACATACACACTGATTTGAGCACTCCTAATGACACGCCCGACCAGTGAAGTATGATGCACCTGTAAGTAGTCGATAAACCTTCTTGCTTTCAATTCATACAGCTTTTTAGGTCAATTTAGAATAGATTTAGCAATGTTTAGTCCATGTTCTTCCAATCTCATGCAAGGAAGTAGTTTCCTCATGCCAACCTAGGTCTCCCCTTGCACGAGGAAGTAGTTTCCTCACATGAGTTGGGTCTCCTTCATGCGGGCTCTGGCTAGAAGCTCGTGTAAGCTGAGAGGGGGGCCCACGCGAGATTGTAGCAGCTCGCGCAAGGTTGAGTCCTATCTCGCGTGAGGAAATAGTTTCCTTGCGTGAAAAATTGCTATAGATTTTGAAGTCTTTTGCCAAAATTTGTCAAATTTGCATGAAATCAGCCAAGTATAGCATCACAGAGCCATGTCTAGGACAAATGTCTTGTTGCATTTACTATTGTTGTGTTAAAAACCATCATGTTGAGATACCGATCCAATGTCGTCACTTGCTTTGTAGGTTGACCTTCCTGATGTTTCCTTCAGGACACACCATCCTATCATCACCACATTGGTACAGAGACTGACAGATGCAAAGAGTGCACATATTGATGGACTTGGCCTGGGATACTTATATGATCTACCTGACATTCGGGTAAATCACGGTCTTCTTGGTGCACTGGTAGAGCATTTCCATTCAGAGACGAACACTTTTCACTTTTCGATGAGGGAGATGATGGTGACTCTCGAGGATGTATACAAGATCTTGCAGATACCAGTCCATGGTGCTCGAGTGGAGTACAAAACACAACCACGGTAGGGGACAGTAGCCTTGAGGATGATCTTCAAGGATGATTTAGTGATGGGTCGGGCCATCTCCTGGGATGATTTGGTGTGCAAATGCAGCAATGCTCACCTGTTAGTCATTGTACTTGCGATGTTCTTGAGCTGCTACCTTATTCCAGATCGAGGTCAGCATGGTCTAGAGTGCGGCTAGGGTACAATGCTATGGAGGATGTTGGAGAGACCAACCATCAGGTTCAAATGGGGTGAGTGCATGCTAGTCCATATGTATCATAAGATGCTTGAGGTAGTATATCACAATGCGAGGACGATGGCAATAGGAGTCTTCGTCTTGCAGATCTGGGCCTGGGAGCATCTCCCCATTTATAGACCCATCTTCCATGACACACGATAGCCACTTAAGCCATATATTTATAGGTATGCAGGTCAGATGAACCAGCCCCTACTAGGTAAGACAGAGTAGTGGAGAGGATAGCTGGACAACATGGTAGTTGTAGTCTAGAGACCATGGGTTTCCACTGAGCCATGGGATGATGCTCAGAGAGAGCTATCACCTATGTTTGTATCTCATCCACTGATTGGACGTAGCGTTACCATCATAGAGAGATTTTTGGTTACATGTGTCCTGTGCCAATTTAGTAGGTAGTGGGACATATCACAGGAGTACTGTCCCTATGCCTACTTCTCTGATGAGGAGAAGAAGGGGTGGCATGCTAGATTAGATCCAGGGCAGTGTGTTATTAAGGCATGCATTCCAGCCATGTGATGGAATTATATGGTGGGTGTCACCAATGCAGGGGTGACACCTGCATATAGAGATCATTTGATTGCACGTCCTCATTCAAGGTTCATAGATCTGATTGGTGTAGGAGCACAGCAACAACCTACACAGTAGCAGCAGTCATAGGATCAGCAACCACCAACCCAGCAGCCACCAGTTCAGCAACCTGTATAGCAACAGGCTGCATAGTAGGGAGAGCAGCAATAGAGAGTATTGAGACCCTGAGCAGGTCAGATTAGCATCCTTGCTAGGATGATAGGCTTAGACGCAGGAGCTGGGAGTAGTGGGGCCTAGCAGAGGTCCACCAGGTAGTGGATAGGAGATACATCACAGCAGGCTCCTCTAGATGATGATACGAATATGCTAGATATTTCAACAGAAGCAGGGACACCACAACTGTAGGAGGCTCTAGGAGAGGGTGTGAAAGGTATAGCAAGAGGGGGATGATTACCATACCCAACTCATTAGAGAGGAGACCCATGTAGCTAATCAGGATGTTGAGATCAGACAGCTGTGAGATGAGTTGGCACGGTCGAGGATCGAGACCAGATATGAGGCTGCTCAAGCAGCATATTACTATGTAGCTTATTGTGGGGTTGTTCTAGATCTGTCAAAGTAGGTACCACCATTCATTGATTATGTTGGAGCTCCACAGGCACCTCCACCAGTACCTCCACAGGCACCACCACGGGCACCACATCAGCAAGCACCATAGGCACCCCCTTAGGCACCTCCTCAACAGTAGGCACCACCACAGCGATCGATGCCACCACCTCAGAGACCATTGCCATCACCTCATCTAGGTGGTGCAGGACCTAGCTAGTCCATTTTGATACATTTGTACATTGTAGCCCATTTTTTATACTGTGCTCGAGTAGCACCTCCTCTTTTGTATATGACATTATTCGAGATATATATATGAGATCGACAGTTTGATATCATTGTACTTGTGGTTATATTGCTTTGATATTGATGTTTATGAGATGTTTCTATATGCTTAGATGTATGGGTATAAATGTATGAAATGCACAAGCTTCCTTTTATGAATATGCATATGGTTTATTTTATGATGATGTAGTGATAGATGGATAGAATGTATGCACATATGAAATGTATGATTTGAATTATGCTTATAGTGGATGCACATGTATATGTAGATGCAAATGAATTTATGAATACAAATGGAAATGAAATGAAAATGCAATGGATATGTAATGTATATGGTACTAATCATCTCATGCAGGATTATCACAATATATGACATGTACTAATAAAAAAGAATATGTTTCGAAGATCAAGAGCAAGGATTGGACACTTGTGCAGCCAAGATGAAACCGGGATAAGAAAGATGAGAACCTCTGATGAACAGGAAGCAATCAAGAGAGTAACAAGATATCATCTCAAATCCAAGCTTAACATGCACATGCAAGCCTAAACTGAAATGCAAGCCCTAGGACTTGGTTGTTGGACTCACCATATTTATCATCATCAAGTTCATTTAAGCATGGGACGATCGCAAGATGTCATACAATCCTCACTAATATTGCAATTATGAGAATATGAATATGACATAAGTCTTAGATTTGTCAGAATGAGGTGTAAGCATTAAGGCACAAGAAGCCAGAATGACTTGAACACCTATTCCTTTTGATTTAGCAAGTTAACATAAGCATCAAAGCATGATTGCTAGAATGACCTAAATGTTGCTTGTGAACAAACACACCAGACACATGAGAGTTCCTTCTTTCACCAAAGAGTGCTCACAATGACCCTTACATTCACTTAGCAGGACAAGCGTAAGCAATTATACTTGTAGCAGAAAGAAGTCACTCAAAACAGACAAGGAGAAGAACCAACCTCACAAAAGCATCCATATAAAAGGAGTCAAGGTACGCATGGCCATCCAATACGAGATGAAGGCTCTTATAGATGGACACCCCTCTTAGATAGATTCTTTGGATCATTGGAACTAAACCAACAAACAGAAAGCAAAGAAAAAGAAAACAAACAAACAAGCAAAGGAAAAGCTCAGCATGCTTCAAAGGAACACAAAGTCAATTTTCAGTTTCAATTTCAGTTTGTGTTCAAGCGGATTAAAGTTGAATCAGAAGCAAACAACATTCAAAATCTCAACGGGATAGCGATAGTAGGCAGACACCGTGAGAATCACTAGTGACCATCGCGAGAGATAGAGTCTCAAGAGGATATCAGAGCGTGAACCAAGTATCAACAGGTGAATGCAGGAACCACTAGTGACCGATACAAGGAAGATTCTCAAAAGAGAGAAAAACATGAGCAAAAACATCAGTAGGTAGACATAGTGAGAACCACTGGTGACTGATGTAAGGAAGAGATCCTGAAAGAGAGAGGTTCAAATGAGAGCTAAGTATCAGTAGGTACGCACAGTGAGAACCACTGGCGACTGATACACAAGAGATCCTCAAGGAGAGAAATCTCACAAGTAGCTAGGCATCAGTAGGCAAATGTAGCGGGAATCACTGGTGACTGATACACGAACAGAACTTTTGAAAGCCATAGGACAATGCCCCCTAGACCAGGAAGATGCCCCCAAGTGTGAACCAGTTCCAATCCATGAAGAGTCAAGGAAAATCATGCAAACAACTGAAAGCAAGTGCATGAGCTAGCAAACCAAAGTAGGAAACGAACTAAAAGTAGGAAAAAAACTAAAGTAGGAAAGCGGGAAAGTAAACTAAAGCAGGAAAGCAAAGAGACTAAAGTGGGAAACTAAGAGCCAAGCGACGCTGAGATGAGATGTAGCTTTAGGAAACAAGAGGTGCCTATTTACCAGGTTTTCACCATCTTGGCATAGATTCTATTTTTGCTACCATGACGCCTGTTTACCAGGTTTTCATCAATGGCACATTTTCTTCTTTTCAATTTTTTTTGTACTTTTCTCTTTTTTTTATTTTTTTGTATTTTTGAATATTTCATTTTTTTTTGTATTTTTTATCTTTTCACTTTTTTTTGTATTTTTTCAATTTTCAATTTTTTTGATTATTACCAAGGCACCTATTTACCAAGTTTTCACCAAGATAATAGATACATCAAAGCGCCTGTTTACTAGGTTTTCACTAAGATGATCATTTTTTCAGGACATTTTGCAATTTTTACGATTTTTGCGATATATTATTTTTTTGGATTTTTTAAGGACCAATGAATATGTACATGAGCATGCTGAGAATGTCTCAATTGTAGAACTTCTTCAAATGAAGAGCGTTGATAGGCTCTTTGATTTTCTCTCCTTCAGTGGTGGAGAGTCGATAAGCACCAGACCCAAATGTTGCAGTAATGACATAGGGACCAAGCCAGTTTGGTTCAAATTTCCCTTTCTGGACTCGCTGCTAGTAATTTTTGGGGTTCTCTCTCAAGACAAGATCACCCACTTGGAATTCCCTTTGTCTGACTTTCTTAATTTAAGCTTTAGACATTTTCTTTTGGTATGCTCTTAGATGATCAAATGCCACCTTCCAATGTTCATCAAGTAACTCAAGCTCTTGAAGCCGGGATATTCTGTTATCTTCATCAGTGATGAGGCCCCTCAGAGAGATTCGCAATGTTAGAATCTCAACCTCAATAGGTAAGACTACCTCTGCTCCATAAACCAAGGTGAAAGGAGTGGCCCCCGTTGGTGTTCGGATACTTGTTATGTAGGCTGGATTAATCTGGAGATGCCAATCTCTACTAGATTTATGAACTGTTCGGTGCAATATTTTTAGAATTGTCTTATTAGAAGCCTCTGCTTGTCCATTACCCTAAGGATAATAGATAGATGACCAATGCTGAATAATTCTAAATTTAGTGCATAAGTCTGTTAGGTCCTTATTTTTGAATTGACCCCCATTGTCAGTGATAATAGATGAGGGTATGCCATATCTGCAAATGATATAGTTCAATATGAACATAGCAATGGTCTTGCCATCAACTATAGTGAGAGGCACTGCCTTAACCCACTTGGTAAAGTAATCAGTAGCTATGATGATAAACTTGTGCCCTCTTGAAGATGAAGGATGTATCTGACCGACCAAGTCAAAGGCCCATTGATGAAATGGCCAAAAACTGATGAGAGGACTAAGTTCATGAGTAGGAGCATGAATCACGTTCCCATGAAATTGGCATTGCTTGCAAGTTTTAGCATATTGAACAACTTCTTTTTCCATGTCCGGCCAGAAATAGCTAGCTCTAATAAGTTTTCGGGCTAATGTCAAACCACTAGAATGAGACCCATAGATACCTTCGTGTACCTCAGCTAGCACACGCTTGGACTCATTGGGTTCTAAGCACCTAAGGAGAGTACTATCTAGACCCCATCTATACAAGTTATTTGCTATGAGGACATACCGTGAAGCAATACGAATGAGGTGACACTTTTCATTCTGGGTATAGGTGTCTAGAATGATCTGGTCATGAAGGTAGGAAAAGATATGGTGGTAGCGGGATGAATCATGTCCAATGACTGAACGGATCATCCTAGATTCAGAAATGTCATAGCCAGGGTAGTGTAATGCCTCCACCAGGAACTCATGTCTGAAGTTGTTTTCTAGCATTTGTAACATTGAAGCAAGAGTGGCCATTGCATCAGCTACTTTATTGTCTGCCCTTGGAATCTTCCGAAAAGAAATGTGTGCAAAGTATTGTTTAAGATCATCCACCATCCTTTTGTAAGGTACTAGTTTGTCATCTTTAGTTTGGTAGACATTGTTGCCTTGATTGATGATTAACTACGAGTCTCCAAAGACCTTGAGCTCATCCACACGCCATTCAAGGGCCATCTTCATGCCATTAATGAGAGCTTCATATTCAGTTATGTTGTTCATGTAGGGAAACAACATTTTATATGCTTTTGGCAATGAGTATCTTTGAGGTGTAACAAACAGAATGCCTGCACTGGATCCTTGTTGAGTGAATGATCCATCAAAGAACATGCTCCAAGATTGGTGTGTGAGAAGCATGATGGATTCATCTGGGAATTTAATACTCAAAGGTTGATGATATTTTAAAGGAGCCTCCGCCAATTGATCAGCAATTGCTTGTCCCTTAATAGCTTTTCTTTCCACATACTCAATGTCAAATTCACTAAGTATCATTACCCATTTTGCTAATCTGCTCGTGAGGGCAGCCTTGCTCAACAAGTACTTCAGTGGATCAATTTTTGCAATAAGCCTTGTGGTATGAGCTAGCATATAATGTCACAACTTCTAGGAAGCGAATACCACTACTAAACAAGCCTTCTCAATGATAGAGTAATTCATTTCATAGGCAACCAATGTTCTAGTGATATAGTATATGGCTCTCTCTTTATTATTCTGATCTTCTTGAGCTAGGAGAGCACCCAAGGATGTGTTTGTTGTAGAGATGTATAGTATAAGTGGCTTCCCATGAATAGGAGGCATCAGTATAGGTGGATTAGCAAGATACTATTTTATTTGAGTAAATCCCTTGTCACATTCCTCATTCCATTCATAAGTTACATTCTTATGCAAAGTTTTAGTAAATGGTTGTGACTTGTCAACCAACTGTGAAATGAAATGCCAGATAGATTGTAGCCTTCCTTGTAATCCTCTCATTTGATTGATATTCTTGGGTGGAGGCATGTCCATAATATCTTGTACCTTTTCAAGATCAACTTCTATGCCTTTAGTTGAAATGATATAACCCAAGAGTTTCCCAAAAGTAACACCAAAAGCACATTTCTTTGGGTTAAGTCTGAGACTAAATTGTTCCATGCGATCGAGGATGGGACCTAAGTCTATGAGGTGAGTTCTTTGCTGCATGCTTTTGGCTAAAGTATCATCCACATAATCCTCCATCATTTTATGCATCATATCATGGAAGATAGTAGTAACAGCTCTTTGGTATGTTGCTCCAGCATTCTTAAGCCCAAAAGGCATGACATTCCAGCAAAAGGTGCCCCAAGCACATGTAAAAGTGGTCTTTTCTTGATCTTCTGGTGCAATTTTGATTTGATTATAGCTATAAAAGCCATCCATCAAGGAATACATCTCATATCCTGTTGTCATGTCAACTATCATATCAATATTAGGTAGTGGGAAGTCATCTTTCAGACATGCCTTATTTAGATCTCTAAAATCCATACACACACAAATGGATTTATCATGTTTAGTGACTAGAAAAATGTTTGAAATCCATTCTACATAATCAATAGTTCTTATGAACATAACCTTAAGAAGCCTTTCCAACTCTACTTTAACCAAAAGCGCTACGTGTGGATGCATTTTTCGTAGCTTCTATTTAATAGGTTTGATGCCTGGTGTGATGGACAAATGATGCATGATTAGATTGGGGTCTAATCTAGGCATGTCAAAGTAGGTCCATGAAAAGTTTATTTTCTTGCTCTGAAAGAATCTTGTGAACTCTTCTTTTTCTTCAGCAGACAATGATTGTACTAGATGAATAATTTGTGGAGCAGCCTTTGTACCCAAATTGACTGACTGTGTCAACTCAATCAATATAGATGACCTCTCTTGAAAATGACTCAGAAGTGTATCAAGTATCTCATCCTTGGGTGCCTCAGAGAGGTTTTCACCCTCTGATATGTCTTTTATTTTTACTATTTTTGGCTCTGATACTGCCACAAAGTGGTTTTCACCATCAAAGCGCCTATTTTTTCTTCTTTTAATTTTTTTACTGAGATACTTGATATTCGCCTCTGTTGTGTTGACACTACTTTCATTGGTGGAGGACATCATAGGTTCAATAGCATGGAGGTAATAGGCTAGATCATAATCAGTCTAGAATGTTAGGACTTCATTGGATTTGGAAGGAGAGTTCCAGTTTATCAGGTCGGGATGGCGGAGTGAAAGGGAAGTAGTGACTGGTTCAACTGTGTTCATGGTATAACCCTCAAAAGCGCTAACGAGCAAGTCAAGACCTAGAGTGATCTCATCCAAAGGAGTGTTCAAATCTCTAAGAGACCTCGGACCAGAAGTAGAGGATGCGTTAAAATTGGTGGTGTCTAATTCATGCGGCCTAATGCTAGACCCTTCACCTACTTCAAGGAGTCTTTCATACATGTGAACAGTATCTATGTCTACATCATAAGTAGCATCAGACAAAGAGTCAAACTCATATTCATGTGAGTTAGTATTTGATGTAGGAATTTCATTAGCAGCATCATCAGACTCATTATTATCCCTTATGGCATTAATAGCTTGCTAAAGTTGTTCTTGTTCAAAGTACTTTTGAAAATGAGGTGGCCTATATCGTTCACCTTGAAAATCAAGATCATCATTTAGTGTTGCTTTCCATTCCTCATATGTGAATTGGTGTACTGAAGAAGTTTTATCAGAATCATTATCAGTATCAATATCTATCTCTATCATATGAATAGGTATGATAGGCTCATCAGGTTCAGCAAAGAGTGCCGCAAGATTCAGAGGAATAGGATATGGAAATGTATCTTCATCAGAGCTAGCCTCTAGATTCACTTCTAGAGTGGCATCTTCAATTTCTTGTTCAGGTTCAGGTTTAGGTTCAGGCTCAAGAGCTGACACAAATTTCTTGGTCCCCAAATGAAAGGGAGTCTTTTTAAATCCTAAGCCACTAGTATCTTTCATGCGGCAGCCTATAGCTTCAATGGTTTTTAGTAAGCCATTATCATTTTTCCCTATAGGACCACTCCCCTTATAACCAAAGTGCTTCATGATTTTGAAGGCCTCACTGTATGGTTCTTTCTCTAAATCTGGAGATGGAGTGGTTGTTTCAACTATTTATTTTCCTTTATAGATCCATGCTCTGATAGCTCTCTCTTCATTCTCATCTTCTAAAGGTGTAGAGACTCTTACAAAGGTGCCATCATAAACTATTTGAGGGGGAGCATTAGAAAGTTTGTTGTCTTTAGAAGGTCTCCCATAAGAGTGTGGAGATAGAGGTAGAGCAGCCAATGATAGCACAGGTTCCATTTGGTATTCTCCCATGCCTGTATCCTTAAGTCTCAAAGTTTGTTCCATTTCTTTTAGCTTAGCATCATAAAACTTAGTGGATTCTCTATTTTCTAGAACAAAGCTATCTATGGTTTGTGCAAGAGTGTTGCAAGAGAAATTAGTATTCATGGGTACAGTGACTTCCACTCCATGGAATGGAAACTTAATGCATTGATGGTACATGGATGGAACAACCTACATCTCATGAATCCAAGGCCTACCCAACAAGATATTGTAGGCAAGATGAATATTGAGCACTTGGAATGTAACATCTCTCTCAACAGGACCTACACAGATAGGTTGCATGACTAAGCCTTGGGACTTGCATTCTTCCTCATCATAAGCTTTGATGGTAATCTTTTTGTGAGGATCTATGCAATTCTCATCATATCCTAGCTGAGTGAGTAGTTTAGCGAAACAAATATTAAGACCAGCACCATTATCTATGAGCACTCGGTGGATGCGCTTAGGACCTATCATGACCTCTATATGCAAGGGAGCATTATGTGGGTGACTCCAAGAGTGGTCATCTTCTTCAGGGAAGGATAGATAGTGAGGCAAAGTCAAATGACCCACCATAGATTGGAACCAATTGAGATTGAGATCCTTGGGAACATTTGCCTCAGCAAGGGCCTTATCCAAAATCTGCCTGTGAGCAGGCGAGATCTTCAGCAACTCAAAAATGGTAATCTGAGCATTGGTTCGCTGGAGTTGATCTAAAATGCTATAACTAGCCGAGCTAGCTGTAGGAATAGATTTTGTGTTTTTGTTGGTAGGGCCAACAACAGTCTTATCCATAATTTTCTTTGAAGTGGATGTGGGAATATCAGGTCTCTTATCCACAATTTTCTTTGGAGTGGACATGGAAGCATCGAGACCTTTCAAGACAACTCTCCCTCACGATCAAGTGACAACATTAGCACAATCTTGAGATTGTTCAGATTTAGATGAACGAGGTGTAGAGCTATGCAAGATAAAAGGAGTCTTAGATTTGGGAGTATCATCACTCCCTCTAGAAGTGATCATGTCACAATACTCTATCTCGATAGGTTCAATCATACCAATAACATTGTCATTATTAGTGTACGTGTAATTGACTTTAGCATTGGTATTCTTGGCATTTGAAGACTCACCCTTCTCATGAGGAGGGAAGGGATCCTTAAAAGCTTGGTGGTCTAAATTCTTGTTATGGCCATCCACAACAATATCACCACTATCAATCAAATCTTGGACCTTGTGTTTCAGTTGGAGACAAGTTGAAGTCTTATGACCAATGTTTTGGTGATAGTCATAGTAAGCATTATCATTCCACCAATGAGGTATTGGTTGTGGGTCATAAGTACACTTTTCTAAAGGAGTAAGAACCTGATTCTCTATAAGAGTTTTATAGACCACATCAAGAGGCTCTCCCAAAGGGGTGAAATCATGCTTGGGTTGAGAGGCCCAAGGTTTGTTCCTAAAAAATCTTAAAGTTTGTTGGTTATCTATTGTGGTCATTTCGACAGCCTTAGCTGCTTGTATACTAGAAGTAAGATTAAAAGTAGACTTTGAAGGCTTCACAGTAACATTATCCACTACTCCATCATTTACTACATCTCTGTTCTTATTGGTAGTCTTTCCTTTATCCTTGTTTGTGGAGAATCCTTGTTTATTGTCCTTATTCAAAGTTAATTCTCCCTTCTTGATCATAAAGGCCTCTATCCGCACTACTTGTTTGATCATACTATCAAAAGTAAGAGGACCTTGCAATTGCACTTGGTATCCAAAGTCTGGGACAAGATTGTCCAAGAAGATGTCGAGTCTCTTAGACTCTAGTAGTTTGTGAGGACACCTCGTACATAATTGTCTCCACCTTTGGAGGAATGTTAGGAAAGATTCTCATTGTCACTGTTTTAAGTTGCAAAGATCTCAGATGTTGACTAGATGCTGAATATTATGCAAGTAGTGCTGGAGAGAAAGATTAGCCATTTCATCAAAAATTTTAATACCAATAGGCAATCTAGAGAACAATTCTATAGCTGGTCTGCCCAAACTATGAGGAAACAAGCACATGAGATATGTTTGATCGTGCATGAATTCCATGGACAATGCACCAAACTCCCTCAAGTGATCTTGGGGATTAGTTGTACCCAAGTATTTATCATATTTAGGGAGCTCCACACCTCTGGGAAAAGGTGGCATATGAAGACTTCTATCAAAAGGGAAAGGACAAATACTTTCCATCGTAAATTGTTGAGTGGGTTTGTCTTTATTCCTCACAAGTTGACTAATCTTATCTTGCATTTCTCAAACTATCTTTTGCAACTTTGCGGTCTCAGTTTCTTCTTCCTTAGCTACTAGTGTTTCAACTTGATAGTCTCGGGGTAACTTGGCCCCTTGTTTAGCTAGCTCAAGGAAGTATTTTTCTTTCTCCTCTAGGAGAAGGATCTCCATCATTTTAATAAGACCCTTATTAGCTTTGGCAGCATCTATATCATTTTGAGATATCACTTCATCTTCATTCCCAAGGATCTCATAAATACTCTGAATCTGATCTTGTTGCTAATCATCTTGGTTTTAATCGAATGGAGGAGGACGATAAAAATAGGTAGGTTATTGATCACCTTGAGGTTTGCTTCAAGATTGATCATCATTATGGGACTAATTTTGGTCATGTTGAGATTGACCATGAGGTTGTTCATTTCAAGGTTGAGCATGACATGGGTCATTAGAGGATTGACCATGATATTGATTTTTGTGAGATTGATCAAAGGTTTGACTATACTTTCCCGGTTGGAAATCAAACAGATCTCCCATCTTGTTGTAAGCTTGTGTAGTGCATGAATTCTCAGTGAAATGATATGTCCAATGCCGAAAGGGTGCAACCACGGTAACCTTCAGTGAATGAACAGGATCAAAATATTTAACAAATTTAGGTGAGAAGATATCGTCAACAATATCACTAGGTTCAATGATAGAAATATTCTCAATAGGATGAACAAGTACGATAATAGGATTAGTCTGAGGAAGAGGTCTTCCAAAGTTGTGAAACAATGAGTTCTCTTCAAAGAATGAGTTGTCTTGGTCTTGAAATGAGAAACTAGGTTGCGCTTCAAACAATGGATTAAAACACTCTTGAAACACTGGAGGTGATGGTTGAGATAGACTATCTTTCAAAGTATTCAATGAGGAAATCGAGGATATCTCACAAATTTCAGATTTCACAATAGATTCAGGAGAATCTATTTCTTGATTAGGAGGTTTGCTTCTACCTTGATCAGGATTCTGAATGGGATAAGTCTTGCCACTTCTAGTCATGACAGTCATAGATGAAGATGAAACAAGAGAGGACTCAGGATAAAGCTAGACTCGGTCTCTAAGAACAACGTAAAGGAGATAAAGGCTAGAACAGCCAAGATGCGAGATGGACCTAGTACAAATCATCAAAAGAGGTGGCTAGAATAGCCGAGATAAGACTATCGCAACACGAGATACAAAAGGCATAAAGAGATAAGGTAAACCAAAAAGAGACAATATGAGTCAAATCAAAGATCGATTGATTCCTAACTCAAAACAACCAGCTTCTGATAGTGAATGATAGGAAAGCAAAAAAATAGACCTCAGACAAAAAGCAGATCAGATAAAAATTCAAACAGTCAATGGCAAATAGGTCTCTATTTTTGCAAACTGGGTTACAGTCTCATGCGAGATAGTACTAGGCTGCGTGAGAGAACACCAGCCTTCACACGAGAGAACAAAGTCTCATGCGAGAAAGTGCTCTGAAGTGTGAAACTTCACGCGGGAAAAGTGCAAAATCTAACAATCTGACAGTTTTTGAGGTTAAAGTTGAATTTTGAGGTACAGCCTAAATTGATGTCTGACAAAAAATCTAGTTTCCTGATAGGTTTGAAGAGCAGTTTAATCAACAATCTCATTTTAGGATTTCAAGTATTCGTTTAAAGACACAAAGGTTCAAATCAAGCAGTTGTGATACAAGAAGTAGTCGTTAACAGACCTATCAAGGACAAAGCAACTTGATAGCATCAGTGGAGTCTTTGTTTGATAATGATTGGAAAATGTTTAGGACTCGATAAAAAACACATAGCTTATTCCTACAAAAAAATGGTGAGAAGCCAAAACCTTTGCCCCATTGCTTATGCGCATACGTGCACCTCGCACAGTTGTGTCACCCCCTAGAGGGTGCACGTGTTTTTGGTGTTTCCAAGGACTCAATAGTGTATGTTCAAAGGTTACCCTTGTAGCAGGGGCTAGTGTCGCTACCACCTTCAAGCGTCTAGGTGTATGCCTATGATGGGAATCTATAGGAGAGATTCTTCCCCCTCCTTAGGCAAAGATTATGACTACTTTCAAAGGTGAACCGGGTAGGCAACAAGCTAAGGAAAGTTTTTAATAGGCTTCCGTTCATGCTAACCTTTGGTGCCCCTGATATAGGGTTGAGGCTTCATAGCCACACCAACACCCGAAAGTCATACACCCCTACAAGCAAGGCTAGGAGCAGTGCCACTCAGTATAACAGACAGAGCCTTCTCAAGATGATAGTCAAAGTCTTGAGAAGGAAGCTAACATGGTTTTGGAGTCTTTAGACTCAAAAAAATGTTCTTTATTAGAGTGAGGTGGAATCACTAGCGATAGGTGCGTACTCACTTGGGTCATTCTCGGAGGTTCAACTTCCGGCAGGCCCTCTAAAGGTGACACTGGACTTGGTTTAGATTCAGGGGTCAAATTTTTTGGTTCTCCCAAAAGGAGAAGAGCATACTTCTCTATCCCATTTCCTCACCCAAACACATCAAGAAGATTCATCACCAAGTTAGCTTCACTCCACCACAACTACAAGCTTTTGGGTTTTTGTTTCTCTCAAAGAGAGAAGAGCATAATCCCTTGGCTAATAGAAGCGTAAAGATTCACTACCTTTCTCCGCTTCCCCAAGAATTTGTCATATTAGTAAGATCATTAGGATTTCAAGTTCATTCATGGTCATCACCTCCATGTAATGAAGAGCCAAATTCCCTACTCAGTATCAAAATCCTCAAGAAATTTTAACGGAGCCCTATTTAGACTATGTGAATGAAAGCAGAAAATAAACACAACATTTTAGCAAGTCTTCGACTATCGTCCTGAAATCAAACCATTAGCATGTTTTATGTTCTTGGTCAAACATCCTACAAAAAAATTTTATGCTATGAAAATAATAGAGAAATAATAAACAAAAGCAAACAGGAAACTTGTCAGAAAACTAAAACAGGAAAGACAGAAATTGAAAATTTTAAACCATTGTATCCAAATCTCACACAAGGAAGTACTCCACAGCGTGTGAGAAAGTATAGGGTGCCACGCAATGATGCAAAAGCTCAGGTGAGAGAGTGCTATAGGGAGTGAATCTTCATGTGGGACACTCTAGATTCTCATGCAAGAATCTGTACATAGGCAGTATGGATGCACGATAGAGCTTAAATTCCTGTTAGAAAAAAAAATGAGAATGAGGCCAAAAATCAAATTTTCTGCCCCACGATGGGTGCCAAAATGTATGTGATGGAATAGGGACCTCAAATCCAACTACACACGCAACATGGTCATTACTCACATGATTGAATTATGAGAGACAGTATGAATTACTCAATCTGAAATTCATGGTGATGCGACCTGTTGCCTCCTATGTAGACGGGGTGTTTGATTACTCTCAGATTGGAGAGCCAACAACCATAAGACCGATTCTACAATGGAGGTTATTCAAAAGCTATGATGACAAACAAAAAATTGATTTACACTAGAATGAATGCAATTTAATCTAAGAGCTTTAAAAGAGATATGAAATGCAGATTATTCTAAAGGACTTGAAAGTAGAAAATGATATTAAGCTATCGACAATTAAGGAAATTAATTCTAAAATGAGGTGCAATATTAAGCTAAAATGAGAAAATTATACTAATGTAATAAAAAGCTTTGAATTGATAAAATTGAGACACAAAAATACTATAGTTTAGTTACTCTCAATAATTGCCTCTCTCGAATGAATAAATGAGATTCATTAAATAGAAAAGCCCAAGAAGAGAATGAAGGGGTTCTTGATTTGAAACTCCTAACCCTTCATTCCCATTTGAGACAAAAATGCATTGAATTACTTAATTAAAAGAATGGAATTTTCCACGTACGGGACTTTTTGAATATCTTGAATTATTAAAAAAATGAGTGTCCATTCAAATAACAAGTAATTATTAATTCCTTTTTTATGGGTAATTAGCTAAAGGGGGTAGATTTTAATTTAATTCCAAGTACTTAGGACTTTAGGATTAAATTAATTTATCATAGGGGTAATTTAGCTAATAAAATTCAAAGACTTCAGGAATTAATTTTAATATTTGATTAATGCAATTAGGGTTTTTGCAATTGACATCAAGTTGAATTAAGTCAAATAGGAGAGAGAAATTTTCCTAGGAAACTAGGACTTTGGAGATGTAAAATTGATGAAAATGCACCAAAATTGATTGAATTTATTAGCTGCCAATTTTAGGGTATTAAAAGTATAAGGATCTTGTGTTATGTGACATTGTAAAGATGAATAGTTGTGATATATTGCTCGATAGACCTTGGCAATATGATTGCAAGGCTATGTATGATTGTGTCAGAAATATTTTTATTGTTGAGAAGGATGATAGGAAGTTTTCCCTGATGCCTTTGTTAGATACAACGCTTGGTAGGAGAAGCCTAAGTATTGGTAGCTAAGTTGAGTTGGTGGATCTAGAGAAAATGAATGATCAGTTTAGAGAACCAATTTTTGCATTGTCTAGAAAAGACTTGAAGAGATGGAGGAAATTGAAGTGGAAGAGTATGCAAGCTGAAAAGGTGGAATTGTATGTGAAGAACCAATTCAAGATTTATGTGTTGAATCCTGGAAGATGTTCTTCTCACATATGAACATCTTTTTGAACCTATGGTGTTTGATGTAGGGGCATTCTTGGGTGATGCAGGGGCATTCTTGGTCCTCGATGAAACTGCATGGGTGGTATGTTGTTTGGTCAGTTTTTCTTGGTTGCAACTTTAATCAATGGTCTTGGTTATTGAAGGAAACTCGATAAAACTTCTGGTGCTCATTGAAATTGTTACTCAGTGATGCATGTGGTGCTCAATTGACACTAGTGCTTGGTGATGCTTGGCATGCTCGGTTATTTCACTGTTGCTCAGTTATTTTGGTTTACCGACAGGAGATCTGTGTGATTTGTTGGGCTGACTTGGTGCATTTATTGTTGGTAGCTATTGTTTCAGGCCGACATGTTGGATTTAAATGTTTGTAAGGTGATTTGGAGCTGACTTGTATTGCATTTAATATTTGTTAGGAAGAGTTAATGTTTTCATCCAGCCAACTTGTGGCTGATGGTTAGTATTTAAGGAGTGTTTGGGTAGATGTTTTGGGGAAGAATGAGAGGTGAGGTGAAGATTAGAGGATCGTCTTTGGAAGATAGTTCTTAGTAGCATCTGTGTTGGGATATGCTAAGCTGAAGTTGGTGAAGTTTTGGAAAAGATCTTGCATGATCTTGCAGATAAGATTGTTACCTAATAGTTTGTAATAGCAGAGCTAGTGGTTTGAGGCTTGGGAACAAGGGGATTTCTTGGAGGCTTGCAAGCTCAATTTTAGATCTTCCTTGGGTTTTCCATCAGCTTTTGATTGTCTTCAGAGCTGAACTAGCTGAGGTTATATTGGATTTATGTGTGGATCTTGCAGAATTGTAATCTTTGATTGTAATTGGCCCTAACCCAGAAGGCCTTATAGTCAAGCATGTTAATGAAAATTGCTTAAAACAATTGTATTGTTGTGTATTTCCATTGTGTAATTCTAAAGCTGCAAGGTTGGACTGTCCTTAATTGGATTCTCTCACCTTGGTCTGCATCAACATTTTACCATCTGACGTTCATTTTTGGTAAGAGATGGATGGAGATGTTCATGACTCTTAGAAGAATGGCTTGCATGAAAATAAAAACTTATCTTTATTCAAATGGTAAGTTTAGAGTTTCCCATAATTTGGGAGAAACGAGTTTGGAAAGACTTCAATCTTTCATTGAGCGGAAAGATTTTACTTACATTGAGAAGAAACCTTACATTTTTTCACTTCATTTTCAGCATCTTTTGTTGATTTTCTTTTCTACTCAACAGATAATTTTCTATCCCTCAAGTGATCAGAACTCATCAGAATAGCACTTGTGGAAGGATCAGGGCATTTCCTCTGTGACTCAAAATCACTCTAGATCTTCTCAGAATGAAAAATAGAAATATCTTTTTCACAACCATTCTTCCCATATATCTGAACTCTGAAATACATCCCACATATGTATTTAAATACTAAAAAATCCCCAAACTCTATCACATGTTGATATACACAAGTTTCCCATCCTATGCCAAAAAACTCAATTCTAGTGCTTGTACTACATGACTAGTGCCAAAACAAGGCTCTCCCAATCACTGACTATGACCCCAAATCCAGTCACTATCAAGAACACCAGTAATTTCCTTTGGAAAGATAAATAACAACCAAGGAAAATTCCTTACATCATAGACTAATCTAAATCACATTTTATGCAAATATTTTAATTCACTGGTCTTAGATTACACTTTGAGCTGAAGTGTCCCTCAAGGTCCTTTCAACATGAAATTGGTGATCTTTATGGGGTCATATCTTAGAGCTCGTATGAGGTAGAATTGATTCATTAGGTGCTATGGGACCATGTTGACGGGGTCTATAATAACCTATCTCAGTTTTCAGAGATTCAATTTTTAAAAAATTTGGCAACACATTCCCGGTCGATGTCAAAACTCAAAGTGTTCCTTAGTTCAAACGGCCAACATTGCTTATCTTTCCAACCATCGGTCATAGCATCGAACCATCTATTCCAATAGCTCTGAATGGCTAGGTGAATTCTAGGGGAAACCTCATTTTCCACACATAGTCATTTGAATGCCACCAATGACTCTCGGCTGAAGTGTCCCTCAAGGTCCCTTCAGCATGAAATCAATGATCTTTACGGGGTCATATCTCAGAGCTTGTGCGAGGTAGAATCAATCTGTCAACTGCTACAAGACCATGTTGTTGGTGCCTACAATAACCTATCTCAGTTTTTAGAGATTCAATTTCATTTAAATTTGGCAACACATTCTCGATTGATGTCAGAACTCAAAGTGTTCGTTAGTTCAAATGGCCAATGTTGCGTATCTTTCCAACCGTCAGTCATAGCATCAAACTGTCTATTCCAATAGCTCTGAATGGCTAGGTAAATGTTAGGGGAAACCTCATTTTCCACACATAGCCATTTGAATGCCGCCGATAACTCTGGGCTGAAGTGTTCCTCAAGGTCCCTTCAGCATGAAATCAAAGATTTTTATGGAGTCATATCTTAGAGCTTGTACAAGGTAGCATCAAGTCATCAGCTGCTATGGAACTATGTTTTTGAGGCCTATAATAACCTATCTTCATTTTTAGAGATTGAATTTTGTTTAGATTTGGCAACACATTCTCAGTCGATGTCAGAACTCAAAGTGTTCCTTAGTTCAAACGGCCAACATTGCGTATCTTTCCAACCATCAGTCATAGCATCGAACCATCTTTTCCAACATCTCTGAATGGCTAGGTAAGCACTAGGGGAAACCTTGTTCACCACACATAGTCGTTCGAACACCACCAATGACTCTGGGCTGAAATGTCCCTCAAGGTCCCTTCAGCATGAAATTGGTGATCTTTACAGGGTCATATCTTGGATCTCCTGTGAGGTAGAATCAATCCTTTAGGTGCTACAAGACCATGTTATTGGGGCCTACAATAACCTGTCTCAGTTTTCAAAGATTCAATTTTGTTTAAATTTGGCAACACATTCTCAGTCGATGTCAAAAATCAAAGTGTTCCTCAATTCAAATGGCCAATGTTACGTATCTTTCCAATCGTCGATTGTAGCATTGAACCATCCATTCCAATAGCTTAAAATGGCTAGGAAAATGCTAGGGGAAACCTCGTTTACCACACACAGTCATTTGAATGCCACCGATGACTCTAGGCCGAAGTGTCCCTCAAGGTCCCTTCAGCATGAAATCAGTGATATTTACTGGGTCATATCTCAAAGCTCATGCAAGGTAGCATCAAGCCATTAGGTGCTATGGGACCATGTTGTTGAGGCCTACAATAACCTGTCTCAGTTTTTAGAGATTCAATTTTGTTTAAATTTGACAACACATTCTCAGTTGATGTCATAACTCAAAGTGTTCCTCAATTCAAACGGCCAACATTGTGTATCTTTCCAACTGATGGTCGTAGCATCGAACCGTCTATTCCAATAGCTTTGAATGGCTGATTAAATGCTAGGGGAAACCTCATTCACCACACACAGTCATTCAAACTCCACCGACAACTCCGGGCCGAAGTGTCCCTCAAGGTCCCTTTAGCATGAAATTGGCAATCTTTACGGGGTCATATCTTGGAGCTCATGCAAGGTAGCATCGATTCGTGAGGTGCTACAAGACTATGTTTCCAGGGCCTACAATAACTTGTCTCAATTTTTAGAGATTCAATTTCATTTAGATTTGGCAACACATTCTCAGTCGGTGTCAAAACTCAAAGTATTCCTCAGTTCAAACGGCCAATGTTGCGTATCTTTCCAACCATCGGTCGTAGCATTGAACCATCTATTCCAACATTTCTAAATGGTTGGGTAAATGCTAGGGGAAACCTCATTTTCCACATAGTCATTCGAATGTCGCCGATGACTTTGGGCCGAAGTGTCCCTCAAGGTCCCTTCAACATGAAATTGGTGATGTTTACAGGGTCATATCTTAGAGCTCGTGCAAGGTAGAATCAATCTATCTAGTGTTATGAGAATGTGTTGTCGGGGCATACAATAACCTATCTCACTTTTCAGAGATTCAATTTCATTTAAATTTAGCAACACATTCTTAGTCGATGTCAGAACCCAAAGTGTTCCTCAATTCAAATGGCCAACATTGCGTATCTTTCCAATCGTCAGTCGTAGCATCAAACCATCTGTTCCAATAGCTTGAAATGGCTAGGTAAATGCTAGGGGAAACCTCATTCACCACACACATTCATCTGAATGCCACCGATGACTCTGAGCCAAAGTGTCCCTCAAGGTCCCTTCAACATGAAATCAGCAATCTTTACAGGGTCATATCTCTGATCTTGTGCGAGGTAGCATCGATCTGTTAGGTGCTATCAGATCATGTTGTTGGGGCCTATAATAACATCTCTCAGTTTTCAGAGATTCAAGTTCATTTAAATTTGGCAACACATTCTCGATTGATGTCAGAACTCATAGTGTTCCTCAGTTCAAATAGCCAACATAGTGTATCTTTCAAACCGTCAGTCGTAGCATCAAACCGTCTATTCCAACAGCTTCGAATGGCCAGGTAAACACCAAGGGAAACCTTGTTTTCCACACACAGTCATTCAAACACCATCGAGGACTTCGAGCTGAAGTGTCCCTCAAGGTCCCTTCAACATGAAATTGGCAATCTTTATGGGGTCATATCTCAAAGCTCGTACGAGGTAGCATCAAGACATTAGGTGCTATGGGACTGTGTTGCTAAGGCCTACAATAGCCTATCTTGGTTTTTAGAGATTCAAGTTTGTTTAAATTTGGCAACACATTCTCGGTCGATGTCAAAACTCACAGTGTTCCTTAGTTCAAATGACCAACATTTTGTATCTTTCAAGTCATTGGTTGTAGCATCGAACTGTCTGTTGCAACAGCTTTGAATGGTTGGGTAAATGCTAGGGGCATCCTCATTTTCCACACACAGTCATTCAAACACCGTCGATGACTCTGGGCTAAAGTGTCCCTCAAGGTCCCTTCAGCATGAAATTGGTAATCTTTATGGGGTCATATCTTGGATCTCATGCGAGGTAGCATCAAGCCATCAGGTGTTACGATATTATGTTGTTGAGGCCTACAATAACCTGTCTCAATTTTTAGAGATTCAAGTTCTTTAAAATTTGGCAACACATTCTCAGTCGATGTCAAAACTCACATTGTTCCTTAGTTCAAACAGCCAACATTGCGTATCTTCCAAACTGTCGGTCATAGCATCGAATCGTCTATTCCAATAGCTCTAAATGGCTGGCTAAACACTATTGACAACCTTTTTTTGGCACACACAATCATTCGAACACCGTTGAAAACTCTGGGGCGAGTAGTATGATGAGTGCAAATATGTATTTAGATGAAAAAGGGCTTGTGGTCCATTTTGAAATTTGATCATGTATTTGGATCATGGAATGTTATTTGGATTATGTATTGATCATATTGTAACCCAATCTTAAATGTAAGCCTTAATGGCACTAAGAAGCCTAAAAGGTACCTAGGGGTCACTACGAATGGTTATGTATTGATCCTAGGTTAGGGGTTGATGGAAATAACCTATAAGGGTCTATAAATATGTACTAAGGCCATTAGAGCCTTTACACAGTGTTAAAAGCACTAAATGTGAACAAACTTGTAAATTGCCCATATTGGAAATATAAGCCAAATAGGGCTTAATTGGAGTTAGTAGGGGTTAGTAGGAAGTCTAAGTTAGTTTGGTTTGTAAAGGTTGTCTCTAAAGCTTTTATAAGTAGTTAGTATGGGAAAAGGGTGTTGGGTTGTCGAGTTGACAACTTTTGTTGTCATCTTGACAACTAATTCTAGTGTTTGTCATTAACAATCAGTCAGGTAGGGGACAATTAGAAGTTAGTTTGTAGGTTCTAGTCAGTCTTTTGGAAGATTAGAGTCTTTTTGGAAGGGATCCATTTGAGTGGACAGGGCAAGAATGTTGTTGATCTAAAATGGATCGATTTTGTATTAGCTTGAATCAATAAAATCAAAATTTCTCTGCACATTGGTATTCCACTGGCCTATAGGTAAAGTCAACAATAGTGAATTGTTGTACTTGATCTGAATGTGATCCTTGTTTAGTTTGATGTAGGAACATTTATTTGCATTTTTTTTTTACTTGGATTTAATATCTTTTCATTACCTTCATCACTGACAACACCAAGGATTTAACTGGTGTATTGACTGTGACTGGTACAGGGGTACAGTCAACAATGAAGGGACCCCGCAATACTATAGCCATAGGACCCTGAAACATCAAGGAAAAACAAAACAATTGCCTTCAAATGAGCCAAGGTAGTAATACTGAGTATCTTAATGATGTTCCTGTCCTCCAAGGGGTGGTCCAAAATACCAGGGGTATTAACAAGCTGATACCTCAAGTACTTATAATTAGTATGCCCGACAAACAAAGACTTAGTAGTAAAAGCATAAGGTTGCACATCGACATCCACCCTAGTAATATAATTAATAAAAGAACTCTTGCCAACATTAGGGTACCCATAGATCAAAATAGGCCTAGTATTGGGGTCAATAGATGACAACCTTTCCATATGGTGTCTCACTTGTTTGAGGTCGTGTCTTTATATTGTGATTGTCTCGTGGAATAGGGAACACACCAATGAATATAAATGTTTGATTCCACATGATCTTGGATAGGTTGTGACTTAGAAATATTGCCTTATATTATATTTATACATTTCTACATTCATTTTATTACTTTGTTATTATTACCATCAAGGAATTGACTGTTATTGAGGACAGTGACTGGCATTCATAGCATAGTTAGCAAGTTAAAGGTTTGAATCCTCCATTATATGTAAGGCACTCCCATCTTTGTGTTAACTATGGTTTGGTGGGAGATTTCCATTGATGTATTGTATGTATTAGATCTATCTTTGAATGTAGGGAAGTTGAATAGAAGGTGAGAAGAGACAGAGACGGGCCTGGTGAAATCACAGTGAAAGGAGTTGAAGGTAAGCACCAGTCATGGCTGGAAGTGACCCGATGATTGGAGAGGGTATATGATGGATGGGAAGGTCCTTTGGGATGTATTAGAAGGTTTTGGAACTAGTGTTGAGGTTGGGTGTTGCAGGGAAGGGTATTTTCTACAAAACCCTTGGTTTCTAGCCCAAATAGTGAGGGTTTATTGAATGGGAGTGTAGATGGATGAGTATGGGAAAACTAAGTTGAAAATTGGTTGTCTTTTATCCTTTATCAAGACTTTTTTGGGTTTTGGAGTCCTGGAAGTGAGTGGTTCTAGGAGTTACTTTGTTAGGTGAGGCTAATTAGGCATAGTTGAAGGGTTAGGGGGTGAAGGAAGTCTTCACCAGTCAAAGAGTTAAAGTCTAAGATTGATATCAATTTAGTAACTCTAAAAAGGGTACTAGAAAATGTGAAAACATTGCTAGGTTTTTTTGGTATTTTGAGAGTAAATTATTGATTTCTATGTTGGAAGGGCTACTAGGCAGACCTAGAAGGGCTATAGAAGAGGAAGGGTGAAAGATGAGTTGATTGGATTGAATGGAAAGTTGTAACAGGGAAAATATAGCATGTTGAGATGATCTAAGGTGTTAGGATCAGGGTGTGAAGTCTGGTTTGAGTTTTGGTGTGGTGGAGGCACTAGGTGCACTAGGTGGCCTAGGATAGAGTTGATGCTAGAAGGCATTGGAACAAGGAAACAAGGAAGTGAATTTGAGTAGTATGGTTGTGGGAGTGACTTAAAAAGTTAGAGAACTCAAATAGATCCTTGAGTGAGATTAATTCCTTGAGTGGATTCCAAGTTGTTTGTAGAATCCTCGAGTTGAGTTAGTCTCCTTAGGGTGATAGTGAATGTTGTTGAGTTAGTCTCCTTAGGGTGACAGTAACAATATACATCGATAAACATACAAGCATAAGTATAAGGCATGGGAAATTTACAAATCATAAGACATCCACATAAACATAAAGTAGAATACATCAATACACCAAACACATGAATTGCATACCTAAAACATTAAAAAAAAAAATTCGTAGGGCATGAAACCAAATATATATGTCCAATAATGCCATACATTCAATATGTTCAATATAGTTAAACTGGCTTCCTGAAAGCCAAATGGATGTACAATGTATCACTTATACAATATACAAAAAATATGTCCACTAATGCCATATAGGCATACAATCCATATCCCTAATCTAGTCCTTTCCTGCTAGGGGAAGAAAACAAATCCCAAGCTATCTTCAATCATCACATCGATGGAGATGCAGTGGATGTTGTAGTCTTCTGAGTGTGCTCACTCATCCTCCTGTCTAGACTCTTCTATAGCTCATGCTAATAAAAAAAAAATTTAGCATCAATAACTAATATACATCAAGATTGAATTATACAATGACATAAAATTGAATATTTGCTTACCACTAGCAAATAGTCACTATGTACATCCATTGAAGGCGCATGCTGGTGATCTGGAGTAATAAGTCCCTATAACAATGATCAAAATAATAATTAAAATACATACATGAATATCATTATAAAATTCAATACAAACTATTAAAATAACAATTAAAATTAAGTGATATCTTTCATACCTCAGTCAGTGCTTTAGAACTAGCTACTGTTGCAGCTACTCCATGATCCAAAGTATCACGAACAAAAGGAGTCTCTAATGTCAATAACTAAAAATGAAACAAAAAAAGTATTATGCAGTTATCAAGATTACATATATTTTTTACAACCCTACTAATGAGTAAATGATACCTCCGTGAAGGTTCCACCGTGTCCTTTGGTGTGCGGTGTCAATGTCGAAGCTCCAACATTCAACTAGTGCACATGTACATGGAAAATAATAAGATAACCATTCATATAAGAATGTACTACTAGCATGTTAATTATAATGCATTATTACATATATACCTGTGGACTCAATGGTGATGTCACAAAGCCAGGTGAAAGAATGTGATCACCGCAATGACCACTTTGCTTCTACATTTTGATCATAATTTGTCTAGTAATTTATTTATTCATTCATTTATTAATTAAATATAATCAAATTAATCAAATTAACATGCAAATAAATATACCTCAAGGAAAGTGGCACGATGTCCTTCGTTGTCTATTGTGAATGTCGATGGCCCACCAGTGAACTAATGCACATGCACAATAAGTTATGATACAATTATTCATATAATTACATAATAATCAAATATATTAATTAAAATGTTTTATTTGATACATACTTGTGGAATTGATGATGATGTGTAGAAAGGAACATGAGGATCATTGCCACTACCACCGCCATTGACACTCTTGCCCTGAATTTTGATCATAATCAATAGATACTAAATTAATTAGTTATTCTTTTATAAATGAAATATGATAAAAGCAATTTAATGAGCTTGGAAATACTTACCTGTGCGTCAATGCCAAATGTCATATTTAGAAAACTATCAGTCATCATTCTAGGATCCTCTTCCTCTCTCTCAGCAATACCAAATGTGCAAAAGCATCCACATGACCAAAAAATATGCCCCCTCGAATATTGACCATGGTCACCCTCAACTAAAAGAGTGGCACAATAAATGGGAGTTTGTGTCAGAGCACTAATCATGCCTAGTGTGTCCACCTCTACATGTTCCTTCACAATGGAAGGAATAGTAACATGATCCACCTATGGCTTTCCAATAGGAACCCTAGGTGCGTTAGGGTCATGATGTGCCCTCACTCTATCAAATGATGACCCCCCTCCTCTACCCTGAGAATCTAGATGGTCAAAATAATTTTGCACCTCCTTGAGTAAAAACTTGTAATAGAGTTTCCTCACGAAATATATAGGAACCTCATGATTGTTACAGGGAGGCGAATCAAAGACCATCCACCATCTCTCCCAAAAGTTATTTTTAATGACTTCATTTAAACACCAATGAATTGGGAACCTCCTTATTGTAGTTCTAAGAGTATCTGTGTCCCCTAGTTTTTTAAATAGCTTGCAAATGTCATCTTTTGTGATTTTTTTCTTTTTTATGTCCACATAAGATAATTTATTTGCATAATATTGTTTTTTTTCTTCTCTTTTATCTCGCCATAAATTAATTTGCCCACTAACCAAGCTTACGTGGGTCAAGATTGCTTCCAATGATTTCGCAAGTCTTTCCCTTCCAGGATTTGTACCACTAGAATCGTTTAACCCCGTAATTAAAGATTCTAATTCTTTTTTCCCTCTTTCAATTTGGTTCATCAAATTTTCTTGTGTTCTAGGAGGAGGTTTCTCGATTGGTGGAGGCAATTGAATTTCATTTTCTTGGTTATTTTCTTCATTTGTTTCTTCATTCATTTCTTCATGAGGAGACAGAGGGTTTGGTGGAGGGTTTAGTTGAGGGAGATTATTTCTTCCTGGCAATTAAAAACACTAGATTTTAAAATCTTAATTACACACAAATTTTAACAAAACAAATTGCTTCAAAACTAAAATTTGAAAACAAATAAGAGAAATAGGCTGTAAAAACACTTACCTCTTCTTTCAGATCAAGCTTGACAACGTCATGGAGCCATTTGATGGATGAATGAATGAAAAATATGGATTCAACAAGCCAAAACAATTCCTTGTGCACACTTAGGAAGGCATCTTTTGCTGCAAACGTGGGTTTTTGGAAAGCAAAATGAGCTTTCCCAATAGCAGCAAACACTAAATAGTGTTTTTTCAAAGTGCATGTGTGCTATAGGGTGCACACACTTTGTAAAAACATGTTTTAGTGTTTTACAAAGCACGTGCGCCCTATAGGACACACGTGCTATGCTTTAGATTGCCCAAGCCTAAGGATTAGGCAACCCAAGACATAGTGCATGCACCCTATAGGGGGCACGCGCTTTAGTGTGTATGCACTATGGTCATTGGGGGACCAAAATGAAAAGTGGCACCTTTTTGGTCCCCCATCTTTATGCATATACCCTTATTAGATATTGTATCATCTTAAAATGGAAGCACTTCCATGTTAAGAGCATTTATCCCTCTGAGTAGGTGTTTTGGGATCATATCAAGCACCTTGAATGGGTCCCCGGCTTTGATCTGGCTTTTTCCCCATTTTCCACTTCTTTTCTGCACTTGATTCCTTCATTCTAGGTGAAATTAGGGTTAGGATCCCAAAGATTCTCCTTAATTTCCCTCTTCTATGGCTCTATTTTCTAGGTAGGAGTTAAAAATAGGTCCTCTTGGCCTTTATCATGTTCATCATAGGATTTTGTGCCTCTTCTTGGCACTATGCTCTGATTCTACCCCCTTTTTCCATTTTTTGTTTGTATTTTTTGGCATTTTGGACTGAGATCTTGAGATATGTGACCTCAAGGTCAATGACGACCTTAAGTGGGTCAATGAAGACCTTGAGGATCAACCTCATCCTTGACCCCGGGTCCAAATTTCAAGGTCCCATGATTCTCAGATGTCGAGTTTCAAAAAAAATCATTTTCCCACTTCCGAGTCGGCTGTTTTGGTCTCTGAAATGGTAAACTCTTAAATTGCATTTAATTTGGGTATATTTCTAGGGGTTAAGATTAATTGGGATTTAATTCTCCAATGTCAGCCTCTCTAGAAGTTTATGCCCTAGATCACTATAAAAGGAAGCCTTGGTCTCTCATTTTCTCCATCAAGTTTCAAGTAATTTCATGATCAAGGCATCAAGATTTTCTCAAAGCAAGCATCCATTCAAGTAATCTTCCATTCAAGCATTCAAGTTCTCCATTGAAGATCAAGGATTCAAGCATTCAAGCCTTTGAAGGGTTTTGGTTCAAGCATGCAAGATTCATCATTCAAACCCTAGATCTAGCCATCATGGTGGTGTGATCTTCCTTCAAGATCCTTTGTTCATCTTCTAGATCCATCCATTATTTTATCAAGGTGGATTCCAAGCATACAATCATGGAGGTTTTGTATTTACATTCATGGTTTTGATTTAAATTTTTTATTTTTGTGTTCAAGCTTTCATATCAATATACTTGTTTACATTTGAAATACAATTGCATATCTATTGAATTTCATAGCTTCATTGTTAGATCTACTTCTACTACTTGCTAGCATTCTCCATTTCAATTTCATTATTAAGGTTGATTCCAAACCGGGGTTTGACCAAGGCAAACCCCCCATCCAAACAACAAAAAGACTTTTTTCTTGCAAGTACAGGTGCAGGACTGTGAATCAGAGCTTCGATCTAGATACCCTTTTTGGTGAACTTCCGAGATCTGCTAACAAAGTCAAAGTCAACCTTCAAAATTCTGAGGTAGTCTTTGACCTTTTATCAAGGTCAAGGATGACCTCCCTCAGAATTGAAAAAGATTTATGGGTTTTGTAGATCTCATAGTTTCAATTCGACATATTAAAAAATTAATAGTTTCTGAGACTATTTGGTAGGGTTTTCAGCAGTGTCTTTTCCGAAGGTAAGTACCTTTATTTCTTCATTTCAATATTAATCATCTACATTTACTTCCCATATCATTACAATTCAAATGTATCTTTAAAATGTGGATTTAGGGTCTCTTTCATATGTATTATTCTAAACCCTAATTCACTCCATATTTTATCCTTTACATATATATTTTATTATATATATATATATATAGCTGTAAACTTTATAAAAATAAAGTTTGAAAAAAAAACATATAAAAACATTTAATAAAATTTTTTTGACAAACTTTAAAAATAAAGTAAATCTTTTTAAAATATTTTGGGGCATTGTTGCACCCCCTGCCCTTGCCCGAGCCCTAGTGTGAGGGTTATGGCAGCTACTACCACTACAGTCCCCACTGTGGTTGTAGCAGCCACCACAGTCCCCACTGTGGTGGTGTCAGTGTGGAGCACTACCACCACAGACCCTTGCGGGGACTATGGTGGGGTGTTGCCACTACAGTTCCCCCATAGTGGGTCTACGGGGGCAGAGACCCTCCTCTCTCCCGTGCTAGCACTATGGCAGGATTAGGTGTCAGTTTGCGATAGCAACCAGTACCCCAATTTTTTTTATATAATAAAAAAAAACTTAATAAACATTGCAGTATAAAAAAGAAATATAATACTCTCAATGCAGTGTTAAAAAGAAATATTTTAAATGGGGTTTGCATTCAAAAAAAATAATGCATAACCTGCAACAAGGATAATAAAAATAATTCAAGTCTATAGTACTACAGAGGAATAGCATGTTTTGCCTGCAGCATAAATAGAAAGAGAAATCCATGTTCCTGATTTAATAAATTTATTAATCTCTTTTATATAATATAGATTAAACAATAAACTATTTTTTTTATAGTGGTAAAATCTCTGCTCTATAACTAGGCATATAGAGAGAGATTAAACGGCTGGTCTTCCCCTTTAAGTGATCCTATTTAACAGAGAATATCACCAGATTTTTAAAATAAAACCAAATACCCTTTAGTGTAATGGAATTTCCTAGATCCCTCATGGGAATACATTTTTACCTTATTTTGTTGAGGATGCCTTGTAGGAGCTTGATTTTTACTAATCTCTCCTCCATTGTTGAAATCACTCAACTTATATACACAAGTATATAATAGTGTATATACACACTTGAGTGTATATAAACCCTTGTATACTTGTGAGTATACTTCCCTTTTTTTTTCCCTTATCTCCTTAGCCCTTGGCCAACTTGCAAACCCAAAAACAAAGAGATTAGGGTTTTGGGCTATGTTTTATTTTGGCCCAAACCCTAATTTCGAATAAGGGTTAGGTTGGGCTATGGAGCCAGTAAACTTTTCAAGTTTTATTTTTGAAAATCACTTTTAAATTTTATTTTGAATTTCATTTAATACTGGAAAGTTATTGACCTTTTAATAATGTTGACTTTCCTCTTTATCTTTTAAAATTGAAATTTATAATTTATAATTTAATTTTGCCTTTTGATCCCAAGATTCCTTTTATTAGGATTTTGAAATGATTTTGGACATTAATGTTATTTTAATTTATTTTCAAAATTTTAAATTATGAGAGTTAATTTATGATTATTTCATTTATTTTATTAATTTATGGAGGTTTGAGATATGGATTTTATATTTTTACATTTTAATATTATTAGGCATCTATTATTATTTTATTTAGGATTAATTATTTTCCTTTTTATAATTTAAAGCCCTATTGCTTACCTCTTGAATATTATTTTATTAGGGAGATTAATAATCTTATAATCCCTAGGTGGGACCTAGGAAAGATATTAACCCCTAATAAAAATTTATTGAATTAATAATTATAACACTATTTAAATGTTTAAAATCTCCGAGTTGGGGTAATATTTATGAATTTTTAACATTAATTAATTTATGATTAAATCTAAGGGGATTATAATTTTAATTCATTTATTCGAACATTATCATATCTAATTCATTATACGCTATTAACCCTAGTATATGATAGGTTTAATCTTATGTCCTCCTTTTTAACCCCTTTAAACCTTTTTATCGAATTTTCTTTTCAACCCTAAATGGTTCCTTGGTATTCGATAAGGGCCATTAGGGTTTTGATTAAATTTGTGGGGTTGTCTATCTTCGTAGGAGCCCCTAGGTTTGATGACCTTATAGTTGCCCTTATTTGATTGTCTTGTTTTGAATTCATAGATTTAGGGATTTCCCCTCATATTCTTTTTATGTTTAACCCTCCTTAGGGTTTCGTTGGACTAATGCACTTAACGAGCAAAGGATGTTGGCAAGCCAGCGCATGCCATGTTTCCCCTTGCGAGTAAATATTTTGGTCGTTGTTTTGCATTCAAGTTTTAGTGTACCTTTGCATACCACCTTGTTGTTGTTGTGCTTTTTAAAAAAAAATTATTGTGTGTGTTTTGCCCTACTTTTTGGACATGACATTTTGGTATCAGAGCCAAGTTTCAACTCTAGGAACCTAAACCCATTGCATTTTCAACTCATGTCTTTTTTTACACTTGTGTAGCATGCCTCCAGTTACGCGTAGTGGTCATCACCATGGGCGAATTGCTAGGGTTTCTTGTGAGGCAACAATGGATACTGAGGATCCAATAGAGGGTGTAGGTGATGAGCCAGGACCTCCTCCTGGGCCGCCACCAAACCCTAACTAGGATATTATGAATGCCCTTCAGAATCTTGTTGGTATAATTATGGATAGATTTCCACCAAGAGGTCAGTAGACTAAGGTATGAGAGAGGAGTAGGATTCCTCCTTCCAGACATGTTGAGGGACAGGCAGACTTAGAGGGTGAGTCAGTGCACATGCCAAAGCCACCACTTGAGATAGTACATAAAGAACCTCAAGATGCGGAGGATCAGATTAGAGATCTCCTACGTCTTCAGCCACCACCTTTTTTAGGATCTACAGATGGGACAGAGGTGGAGGCATGTCTTTTGCACCTTGAGAATTTCTTTGAGTTGTGCCCTTACGAGAGCAACCTGAAGGTACATTTGGAAGTGCATATGCTTAGAGGGACCACCTCTACATGGTGGAGACAGGAGGAGTGTAAGAACCACCTAGTTATAGACACCCTCACATGGGAGATTTTTCTTGAGAGATTCAGAGTTCGATACATGTCAAAGCATTTCAAACAGTGTCATATCAATGAGATCCATGACCTTCAGCAGAGAGGTCTCTCTATGGCACAATACGAGAGAAAGTTTCTTGAGCTCCTTCCTTACGTGGACTATATGAAGGATGAGAAAATTCAAGTCAACTACTTTATTAAGGGGTTGAACGATGCTATTTCTGATAGAGGGTGGATGGTACCTCCCAGATATTTGTGTTATACCATTGAGAGGGCCATAATAGTAGAGGAGATCCATAATAGGTCTCATGATGCTCAGGATATGTCAAAACACTACAATCCCGCACCACGGTCTTCTAGTTTCAGAGATCCCATTGGAAATGGAATCATAAGCACTCATCAGGATCATTTAGGGCACCTCAGCAATAGTAGCAGTCTCAGCAGAGTCAGAGATAGAGACGTCCATAGGGACAGTAGGGCTCTAAGCCCAAGCAGTGGCATTCATAGGGTCCTCGATAGGATCAGAGATCTCAGTCACAATATGCACCACTAGCTAGGACTCAACAATCCTCTAGAGGTAGATTTAGTGGATCTAGTATGACAGGTGGACAATAGTATTCTAGACCTCAGGGGATCCAGATTCAGGCTAGAGGCCCATGTTACACTTGTGGTGCTATGGGGAACATTGCTAGGGATTTTCCTTCAGGGTGTCCAGTAGGTAATCAGAGGGCAACAACTTCAAAGCCTACGGTGGGTGACATGGGATGATCTCACTGAGTGTTTGCAATGATTGATAACTGCCAAGCTGAACATCAAGCCATGGTTATTGAGGCCCGCAGGTAGGATTGGAGGTAGTAGGATTTCTATTTTTTTTTATTCAAGAGCTACTGATTCTTTCATTACTCCTTTTTTAGTGGGGTGTTGTAGGCTAGTGGCAACTAGGCAGGATGTGAGTTGGGAAGTTGAGTTAGCCTCAGGTGCTAGGGTGTCAGTTAGTTCCTTGTTGAGAGGATGTGAGATGCAGATTGGAGATATGACCACCACAGCTGACTTGCATATTACACCACTTGGATCCTACGATGTTGTTCTTGGCATGGATTGGCTTTATGCCCATAGCGCTAAGATGGATTGTAGATAGAAGAGGGTTGAGTGTGTGGATGATTTTGGTGTACCCTTGGTGATCTCAGGAGTTTAGAGACCTATATCTCTTTGTGTGATTTCTGCTATACAACTTAAGTGGTGCATGCAAAAGGGTTGTCAGTTATTTTCCATCACTATTAGTGATAGAGAGGAGGAGGTTGAGAAGGATCCTTGCCTTGATGACCATCCTATCTTGTAGGAGTTTGTAGATGTTTTCCCTTCAGAGCTACTTGGTATGCCACCACCTTGGGAAGTGGATTTCTATATTGACCTTGTGCCAGGAGAAGACCCTGTATCTCAAGCACCTTACAGGATGACTACCCATGAGCTTAATGAGCTCAAGATTCAGTTAGAAGAGATCTTGGAGAAAGGGCATATTCATCCTAGTGTATATCCATGGGGTGTACCTATCAACTCTATTAAGAAGAAGGACAGATCTCTTAGGTTGTGCATGGATTACCGATAGTTGAATAAGGTGACCATCAATAATTGGTATCCACTACCTAGGATAGATGATTAGTTTGATCAGCTTCAGGGTGCCCATGTGTTCTCTAAGATTGACTTGAAGTCAGGGTACCATTAGTTGAGGATTGTGGAGAGTGATATCCACAAGACTGCATTTCGTACATGCTATGGCCATTATGAGTTCACTGTGGTTCCTTTTGGACTCATGAATTCTCCAACTGTGTTCATGAGTCTCATGAATGGAGTATTCCACTCTTTCTTGGATAAATTTATGGTAGTGTTTTTGGATGATATTTTGATCTACTCTCGAGATGAGCATGAGCATGAGGAGCATCTGAGATAGGTATTTTAGTGCTTGAGGGATAATCAATTGTTTTAAAGCTTGTCGAAGTGTGCCTTCTTCATATTATAGGTTCATTATCTTGGGCATGTGATATCAGGCGATGGGATTATTGTTGACCCATCTAAGATTAGAGTGATTATGGATTGGCTAGAACCTACCAATGTGATCGAGGTCAAGAGTTTCATGGGTCTCGCAGGCTATTATTGACATTTTGTTGAGGGATTATCTAGAGTGGCTCATCCTATCACTTCCTTCAGAGAAAGGGGAAGAAGTTTGAGTGGTCAGAGAAGTGTGAGAGATATTTTCAGGAGCTCAAGAGATCCCTCACTACTACACCTATCCTTGTAGTACCAAATCCTTTAGTAGAGTTTGTGGTTTGCATGGATGCATCTTTGGATGGGATAGGAGCAGTCCTTATGCAGGTGGTCGAGCTATTGCCTATGAGTCTAGGAAGCTCAAGAATCATGAGCTTAACTACCCAACCCATGACCTTGAACTTGCAGCAGTGGTGCATGCTTTGGTGAGATGGCGACATTTCTTATTGGGTCATAGATTCAAGCTTCACTCAGATCATCAGAGTTTGTAATAAATATTCACTTAGCTAAATCTTAATGTTAGGCATAGGAGGTGGATGGAGTTTCTTTGTGAGTATGACTTGAATGTTCATTACATCAAGGATAAGGAGAATGTGGTTGCAAATGCCTTGAGTAGGAGACGTCATGAGCTTTCATCTATGTCTTCTAGCACAGATTTGAGAGGATGTATTTTGTAGCACTTGCTTGAGGATGGATTCTATTTTGAGGTTTGCTAGATGGTTTAGTCACAAAGACCCTTTGAGGGGAAGTTCTTGGATTATACCCTAGATTTTGATGGCCTTCTTCATCGTAGAGGGCATATTTATGTACCTTCTTCTAGTGGGTTGCATGACTTCATTGTTCTTGAGGCTCGTAGAGATCCTTATGTAGCGCACC
>BSBK01009179.1:0-197500 GCA_027943335.1 Chamaecyparis obtusa
ATATGTATATACATATACATATACATATACATATATATATACATATACATATCAAAACTCTCTCTTAGGGCTCCTACATAGGATGGTGTCTACAAAATATCTCAGATTTGCAATAAGAGGATGATGGAATGTGTGATGTTATGGTATATGAATGAATCCATGATACATTCCTAGACATTGTAGTAGTAGGTATAATACATCTCAGAGCTCATAGTCTAGATTTTCTAGTCTTCTCTCTAGACACTCCTCATTCTCCCTCCTCGGTCTCATCTCCGTAGACATAGATGAGAAAATATCATGATGGCTACCTGGATATTTCTATCCCCAACACTAGTAGTGAAGGGTGGATGGTACTTTGGATGATATAGTTAGGTCCCTCAAGACCTCACTCAAAAAGCTCCTCTATTCCCTGATTCTCACTCTGAGATGGATCTTTTAAGTCAATTATTTATTCTTAGATTTCCCTTCAAAATATATATCAAGTAGATTGTAACTTATCTAGGTCTCCCTCTCCATGCTCTCCTTATCTTAGTCTAGGAAGTTGTGTCTTAGTATGTCAAGTCATGATGGGCTTGAACATAAAGGAGTAGCCTCTAAAGAAAACACATGCTCCTCCTATGATGTGTCACCCATCATTGGAATCTCTTCTCCTCTCTCCTCCTACATGGTATATATTTTTTGTGAAGCCTCATCATTATATATACTACATTCATCATCTTCATCCTCATCCCATTATTTCTACATTGTGGTCTGTTAAAGAGGTCAAGATCGCCTATGGAGTAGTCTATTAGGAAGATGGATATATCTATCTATATTCCCATGAATCAAAAGGTAGCCTCATGATACACCTACATCATCCAATATAGGTTAGATCCTAATCTCATTGTCACCCTATGTATCTATCACCTTGATTTTGTCTACTATAGGCTATCGTAAGGATCCATCCTTTTGAATGTATCTTTATGCATGTGCATACCAAGTTACATAGCTAGGATGACCCTCATCAAAGGAGAACTGCCAAAGTACTTGATTGTAGTAGTGGGCATCATAATATAACTATGGTGCCCCTCTAGAAGTATCATAATCTTCATATATCTCATCTTCTATGTTGTATCAGGATATTCTACCATATGGTGGTATGGTCTTGAGGTAATTTGTCTCACTATCAATAGGTCTAGAGTCACTCTCTAGAAGATAGTATTCTCCAAAATTTTGTATATATCCTAATGGATATGAAAACACTCTTAGTGTGATGTGGTTGACCATTACTAGGTATGTTGTGAGTCTAGTGCATGAATTTTTTTTTAACATTCACACCTATCAGAGTGTACATATTTTGAGTCTCCCTCTTTGATATCTAATAAATCCATTGAGCTCATAATACATGTGAACTAGCATGATCCTCCATCCATATTCTACTTTGTCTCTCTCCATATAAGGTACAGTGTGGGCTATTGATGTGTAGAAAATAGTTCCCTTGGCATCAAGAGACACCAAAGTTGTCATGACATAAATAATAATCCTTTGGACTAAGAGTGCTCAAACCAAGAGTATGACTTGAAGGCCTATCTAATATATTGGGTCTTCTACTCAAGGGGATGACCTAATTATTACTCAACATCTCTCCCTTCCTCATTAGTGGCTCTCTCTAGTTGTGGTTTCATTATCAATCTACAGACCAAAGAATATAGTATCTGGTACACATCCTATAAGGTGATAGTCATCTCTCTTATGGGAAGGTGGAAGGTACACATGTCCTCATCCCATCTCTCTATGAGAGATATTAGCATGGATCTATGGTAGAAGATCTATGTAAGATGTTAGACCTAATAAAATATGATATCACTCAGTAGTTGGATGTTAGGTGGATCCAACTAATATATGAATTATTGGATGTGGATCATTATCCTCAACATGTAATCCTCCCCCAGAACTCAAAACTCCTATAATCACATGGAAAAAATTTCATCACTATATTGATATGGACCTACAAGGTCTAGTTGACATTCCAAGTCTAGTTCAAACTCCTTGGAGAAGGTTAACTTCTAGTGTCTAGGTCAACTTAGAGGGTATAGGTTGACCTCCCTAGGGTAGGTCAACTTCCTTGGGTTAGGTCAACTTACACATTAGGTGGAGCTTGATCTATGACATAAAATGTAAAGAAGAAGCTACCCTAGAATTCCTAAAGATGCTCTAAATTCCTAGAGAGTGAGGGAAAGAAATGAGAAGGAATTGAGCATAGTTATTGATCCCTACCTCATCTAGTGGCTTTGCATCAATCACGATTCACCTCAAAACTTGTAGTCATGTCTGTGGAATATCCTCCTTATTTGGAATCTTATGTCCTCTTCTTATTCAAGTGAAAAGGTAAAAAATGATCTCTTTACATGGTAAAAGTATTCTTCGTATATTTTTGAAATATACATTATGTTAAAAATTAGGGTTTTCTTTATATGTATTTAGAGTAAACATTCACTCTTTTGATCATAACTTGATCTAGGTAACTCTGATTTTGATGCCATCATAGGAATTGGAACCATGATTCAATGACCCTACTCCTAGAATGAATTTAGGAATGTTTAGGAAACTTGCAAAATGGTTTTGGAAATATTTTCATCATCACTTTGCATTTCCAATTCATCACACTAAACATGTTACTCTGTTTCACCTTTCTCAAATTAGAAAGATGAAAAAATGGGGGCATATAGCTAACCATGTAATTGAAAAAATCATCCCTTAGTAAGTCCTAGGTGGTTTTTATTATCACTGACATGTATTTTTTAGGATGTAGTTACTAATTATTTTTTTTGTAGGTTCTATGCATTGTGGACTTGGCTATATCCTTTTATTTACTAAATGTTTTCTTACTTTATCTTGGATATGCATGTAGTGCCATATACCTCTAAAGTGGGGGATAAATATATCTTCCTAAATTTAAAAAGATTCAATTTAGTGATGGTTTAACACCTATTTAGTGTGATATCATGGTACTCTTCAATTTAGGATGCATTTGAATTGTTTCATTTCTCTCCACTAGGTCAAATTAGGGTAAAATATAACAGATCCTCTTGATTTATCTCTTCTTTGGTGAAAAGATACAGGTAGGACCTAATCACAAGGTGTCTAAATTTTTTATCCCCTCTTTCATAATGCATTTTCAACTTGAAACTATTATTTTTTCTGCTAATCTCTTTCTCCAACCCGAGCTAAATTTTATTTGTGATCCTAAGGCAATTCTAGAAGACTATCCCTCTAGGGGCCAGGTTGAGTTTTCCCTACCCCTCGAGGTATACCAAATTTGGCCAACCTTTATGAGATATGATGAGGTTGACCTAGTCATAAGGAATAACCCTTTCGGGATCCTGAGCCCATTTCAAATTTCAATGCAAGGTGGAAACATGAAACTTTTGAAATAGCCATTGAAGCAAGATAGTTCTTCACTTTGCATTCTTCTTTTCAAACTAAGAATTCAACAACATTCACCAAGCTTACAAGACATCAACATGGGGTAGATAACATAAATTAATAAGGTGGTTTGGAGTACTTTTTACATGGGAGCTTGGTATGATTTTGATGTGATTTTTAGATTTATACATTATTCATTCATATTTACATATGCATTTAAATTTATATGTTAGGTTTTCAATCTCTAGGGTTTGATCTTAGCATTTACATACATTCATCTATACATTCTAGATTTATATTTTATATTCTTATGCACTACAAATAAAAAATATATTTCCAAATGGCTATTTGTAGAGGGGGAAATCATGAAAATGGGGGTTGACTAAGGAAAACCCCTATATAGAAACCTAGACATACCCTTTTCTAGATTTTCAATATTTGGAATGATATATTCAATTATAGATGGATATACCCTTTCGAAAGAAGATTGTATACTAGAGAATCATTTTATGTTCTATCAACAATCATGTGTAGGTCGAGGTCATCCTATCCCCAGATATCGAAGATAGCATTCATGTGTGCAGATTGGAGAATTCTCATGCCAGATCTAGAGTTCTAGTTTAATTTTCAAATCCTAGATTACTCGAGGTTGGTGTAGTCCTAGATGGATTTTCTTCATGTCACCATCCACCCTCCAATTCATCATAGTCTTGAGCTAGAAAAATTTCTTTGTTTTATAGATCTCAGGTTTCTGGTACTAGATTTGATCTTGTTTAGGTTTTTTAGCTATTTTAGGAGTAGAATTGTAGATCTGAATGTGGATAGACTTCCTAAACATTTATAAGGTAATTCATCATTCTTCCCCCTATTTATTTGAGATTCTTCATAGTAGATCTAGTGTATTTCATTAATTCTAGAAATGTGTTTACCTTCCTAAGTTGACTATACCTGAAACAAAAGAAATAACATCCTCTTTCTTAGAACTTGGTTAGATCCTTATTTTACATTTGTATCCCTACATCACTTGGGTTATGATCAACTAACTTAGATCCAAATAGGGTATTTACTTTGTAGGTTTCTTATTTCTTCACCCCCTTTTTGGGATAATATCTAGTGAAAGTGACATGGATACATATTCAGGAATCTATCATTACAAAATATCTTAGTGCCCTATTTTTACCCTATTACAACTATTATTTGTAGTGTAGTAAGTATAGTGACATATTACTTATATGTATTAAATATATCACCCTTACATCAATTTCATGTTTTAATTTTCTCTACATATCTCAAATTCCCTTTGTCATTCCAAGAGAAATAGGGTGATCTCACAAAAGTGTGTCCCACTTTTGGGTACAAATAGAAATTAGGTCTGAAGTGGTAAAACTACACCATGTGAGGACACCTATGTGGGGGTTTTCACACAAATAACCTCACCTAGGTGTCTTCATGCAAACACCCCCAGCATGTGAAGGCCCTTTTGATTATATTTTCTAATAAATTCTATAAGATAGTTGTCACTTTTATTCTTATTATTCATTTTTAACTAGGTCTAGGCTAACATCAACATTTCTTCCATATTTTGGATCTCCATCTATCTATTATTCATATCGACTACACATACTTTATCCTTTTTTAATTCATCTATAATTAGGAATTATATTTTTTTCAATTATATTATTTTGTTTTATGCTTTATATAATTTTAAATTTTAAAAATTACATTTTTATTAGAAAATACTAGAAAAATTATTTCAAAAATGTTGAAAATATTTACCTATTCATTTTTTAATTATTTTTAGTTAGTTATATCAATATTTTTGACTTTCTCTAATTTTTCATTTTTTTATTGGAAAATTATAAAACCTTAGGAAAATTTAGAAAATTATTGGGAAATAAATTATAAAAATTAGAAAATGAGGAGAAAAATTTAGAAAAATAGCTCCACCGGGAAAAAGAGTAAAGGAGCTAGCTATTGGACCAGGCAAAAGACAAAACATAATAGTTGCCCCAGTATAGAGGAAAATAGCAGAGATAAAAGATAATGAAGATATTCAAGTGAAAAAGAAGACATGGAAACCCAAGATTGAGAAAGTAAATGAACACATTATTAATGATGGAGATTTCTCTAAGATGAACAAGTATTATGATCCCTATAACTATTTAGAGAGATTGAACTTGGAGAATGCAGTTGTGACACATATGATACTAGCAGATAAGATGTTTGACATAATCCAATGACATATTCCTCATAATCTATTTGAGAAGCTAGTCAACAGGAAAAAGAGAGCAACTAAAGAAGATAACAAAATCAGAGAAAATTTTGTGAGGAAATTATGTGAAGTTAGAAATGATGATCATTTTAAAGAAATAATGAAAGAACTTGGTACCCATCTGAGAAAAAGAAGAAGAACCATTCAGATAATGGGAGGTAACTATGAAGAGATAAACAAGGAAATCGAACAAGCAATAGTAAAAGTAATGATAGCAAGTGTAGCAGTAGAAAAGGCTAAGGAAGTTGAGCATCAGAAGAGTTCCTCTTCACCACCAATTAACATTGAAGATGAATCAATGCATGTGGAAGGAACTAAGATTACTTTGGACAGAGATGAAAATCCTTTTAGCAGCCTTGAGGATATGGACTTTGATGCAGGAGCATCCTGGGTGTAAGAGCAATCTTGCATCACCCAAAAAATATTTCTGTTTTTATATTCAATAAGGGCTATTTTGTGCAGAGCTGCTATTTATGGAAAGTTGCTATTTTTGGTAATTTTTGTATGCACTTAGAATGATCTAATTTCTTTCTTGGAGGTTCATTTTGGTCATATAAGTCTGCCAGTAAAGTTTCATTGCCAGATCAAGTGTATATTGGAAGATATTGAAGATTTACGGTATTGGCAGCAAGGTACAAAAACTTTAGAGGCCCCGGATGAGGTCAAAAATTTGGGTGACGGGCGCTTGCATGGGTCAAGCCTGTAGAGCACTTCATGGCATTTTCGAAATGGCGTTATAATAGCCGATCGGGTCAACTGGTGATGACTTATGGTCTCCAGAAGTCAAGTCACCTAAAATGGCAGAAAATAATTTTCCTTCAAAATTTTTGTTTGGGTTTCAAAAGTTATTTTGAGCTGACTTTGATGTAATAAATTGAAAAACAAAATAATTCTAAGTTTGGTCAGCCCTTAGGGCTAAATTTCTGGAACCTTCTCGGGCGGTGGAAATTGCCTATATAAGGAAGGCTGTATTATTGTCTTAGGCAGTTCAGAATAGTTCTGGGTAGTAGATCTGGGTAATAGTTCGAGGCTTTGTCCTACAAAATATTGTAAGGGAATGCCCATGTGGCTTTGCATATTGTAATTCTGAAAGTTTGTAATTCCACATTTGTGGAGATAATAAGAAGCCAATTTTCTGTTCTTGCATATTGTTGTTGTTTCTCTATTTCTATTATGTGTTTGTGGTATTAAGGGGAGCACCCTTCACTAGACTTTAGTACACAATTTTTTGAGAGAAGTGTGTAATCACCTAAAATTGGACAAGACTAAATCAAGTTAGCAACCAAGAAAAAATCAAATCAATAAATTTGAAATCAAGATAAATCAAAGAAAAAATGTAATCAAGCCATAATCCATATATGATTAAAAATTAAAATGCAATAAATTAATTTAAATCTAATAAATCATGACAAATCAATTAATTGTGCAATTAATCTAATTAATTGTATAGTCCAATTTAAAGAAAATCAACACATTTAAGGGGTACACATGGCTAAACAAATTAAATAAGTTCAATTATTAAATCCCTATTTTTCCTCAATCGCCACATGGGAAGAAAATGCCTCAACCAGTGTGAATTAAGGATTGGACTCACTTTGATCAAGCTCAAATATAATCTCAATCACACATAAGGTGAGCGCATCTTGGCCACCCATTTTGTTTCTTTGTCCCAAGCTTTGATGACAATCCATTTAAATTGTCCCCAAAGGTGGAACCATGGACCTAAACCTAACTCAACCTTGACCAACTCAACTCCACCACCTACCCTTACCAAAATCCATAAAAGTAAGGCATAAACCAATCAATTATCATCCATAAATATGAGAATAGCATCAAACCTCTTGCAATTTTGAGCTAGAAAGGAAAATTTAGTGTTAATTAAGGCTTAACTTCTTTTGGAATTGAATTCTTAGTTTTCTTATCATTCAAATTATCATTTTAGTGTAGTCACTAGTGGAAGCTTATTGAGAGCTTCACATTAGCAAATATAAATAGAGGTCCATAGAGTGTTATTTATCTTCATTTACTTAATTAGCTTACTATTTATGGTAATTTAGTTATTTTATTCATTTATTGACAATAATAACCTTATGAAGGTTCTTTCCATTGCACAAAAAATGATGCCCACTATGGGGCATTAGACCTCATTCTTTTTAAGTTCGAAGAAATTTCTATTTTCTATCATTTTCTTGTTTTATTCTCTATTTTATAGTTTATACAGCTTATCTGAGAGTTTCTCCTCTACTTACAAGCATTTTTGTAGTGCTTCTAAGGCCTAAGACAATGTATCCATGATAAATTTTTTCATCTTCACATAGTGAAACAACACTTTTAATATTTCTTCTAATCTATCTAAAATTCTTTCAGTGCATACACCCTAACTTTGCAACGCATCTGATGAATTCTGCACTGCATTTAAAGTTTTCTTTATGTTCATTTGATTCATGAAATAGCACATTTAAATTATGTTTCTATACATTTAAAGTTTTCTATTGTGCATTCAATATTTTAAATAACACTTTTAATCATTTTTGTAATGCTTTTAAGCATTTTTGTACCACATAAGAGCATTTTTATAGCACGTACAAGCATTTCTGTAGTGCATACAAGAATTTCTATAGAGCGTACAATCATTTCTATATTGCATACAATTTTTTTTATCAATTTTAAATTCTGATAGTAAATAATATTTTCTTTATGTTTTTATGATGCCAAGACATAAAAAAATTTAGAAACTAGAGGCCGGAATCAACAATGAGGTTAAAAACATCATAAAAAGGTTTAAAAGAGAGAAAAGTCTTCATCTTAACAACTTTTTGGGAGGATTCCAAGCAGGAAGGGGATGAATATGAAAAGTACTTGCATATAATCAAATTGTATAAATCAAAATTTATTTCATTGACCTAGATTTTTACTCCTTAAGCTTGTCATTTTTTTTTCTCAATATCTAAAAGAATGGAGTAAAAGATAAATTGCTTGGATTTCTTAACTTTGTTTATTTGTGTTGGATTAACCATTTTTCGAAGGGATGCAAAGCAGCTGGAATAATTTCCACTTGATGAGTGAAATGATGAAAAACTTAATAAAAAATGCCCCCTTTCCTTAGCTAGCTTTGAAATGAGGTAGGCCTTTAAAATTTTGTGAATTTTTTCTTAACTAGATGCATTTTCACTTTGGATCTATTAATTATAAAATCTTAAGGAATAAAAAAGAACTAAAATTATAAACCCGTTGTTTGTGGAGGAGAGTTAAAATACTCAATTCCCATTAGTTAGTGGGTTTGGTAAATTGAACCTTGTTAATTATACTTGGGACGTAAAAATTATAGGGATATTCTCTTCACCTTTTGGTGAATCAAACTCCTAAACCTAAGTCTTAAATCTATTTATCACTTTAAAAATGAACAAGCTAGACCTTTACTGGGCTTGCCTCCTAAGAATTTTCCTTAATGAGGCCAGTGAGAGGGATAGCCCAAAGTGGGAAACAATTGCCTTTTCCACAATAATCTGACCCACTATAAAAAGAAACACATTTATCCTTAATGAGGTGCATGAAAAAAGGATATTAAGTCTTGAACTTCTTTGAGTATTCCTTCAGGATTGTGCAAAACTCTAATATACCAGTGTTTGGAAGCCCATTATTTTTGGGGAATGAAACTTGATATCTCTTTTGAACATAATCCATACTAAATCCTTGATAAATTAGCAAGCCTACCTTGTTAGAGCCATTTAAAATCAAAATTTGAACTTAGGTAGATTTCTTGGAAGACTTTCTTGTGATAATTGATAAAATAATTGTGTTGTGATTTAAGGTCAAAGATTAAAAAAAACATCCATTAAGATCCAAAAATCAATTAACAACAAAAATTCAAAAGAATAGTTTATTCACAAGAATTCAAGATATGGAAAAATAAATGGAGACATCATCCAACAAATTCTCATTAAGAACAATGTTTCCTTAATTCTATGATCCTAATATTACATCCATGTCTACATATTCTTAAGACACAAGGGCTATTTCAAAATCTCACATCAACTCAACCTTTGATCAAAAAGAAAATCATAAATACCCTAGATTTGATCAAAAACATCCTAATGGTAATCCAATCTTTGATGAATAGCCTATTTAAAAATATCAAGAGAATCCCCTCTTTGATCAAGGAAATCAAGAAAAGGTAGTCTTATCTCAACAATCTTCATCACATGGAAATGAAAAATTAGATCATTGAGATCTTGAATATGACAACTCTTTGAAAAACATAAATATATTTAAATATCCACGGGATAAATCATTTACTCCTTTGGTAATTTCATATGAATCATCTTTGGAAAAAATCCTTAAAAATTATCTCATCACATTTCCTAAAAACACTTATGTGGTTTTATCTTTTTGAAAAACTATCATGTATACCATAGATGTAATGAACATGAAACTTTAGAATGCATGGAGTTGAAGCATAAAATAAAAAATCTTATTGATGATGACTTAATTGAAATTGAAGATCCTAATGAATCATCTAATGAAGATACAATTCTCAAGAAAGATAAAACTTATGAACCTATGTATAGAAATGGTCTGCTTATATCCTCCACCTATTCCACCATTCCTCCATCTCATAAAGAATCAAATCTATCCAATATTCCTCCATCTAAAAAATATCCAAACACTTTTCATGATAACTATGTATACCCTTAAGGGATACCTCTAAAAGAGCTCCAAGGTAACCCCAAGCCTTCATGTGCTACAATGCCTATTGTTTCTATTTCAAATGAACATCCATCTATTAGGAATGGGAACACTGAGAGGGGGGGGGGGGAATGAATCAATGTTCTATATATTATTACTTTTTCTGATCTCTTGAAACTTAACTTAATTTTTTAAGTACATAAATGAATATCAATGGAAGTAAGATAAGAAACTGTAACACATAACACTAAATATGATTATGGGGAAATCTAAATAGGTAAAATCCTAGTTGGGAATTGACACCCACTAAGAACTGCACTAGTTTTTTATGATACCTGTTAGAAGATCTTGCAACCTTGTTATGAGTTGATCTTTACAATGCTTTTAGCATAGTGACCTAGTCAAAGTTCAGACCTAGTTAGGAGTATTTTATAATAACCATATTAGGGGTGGGGAAACACTATCCTAAAGCTCACTACTCAAGTAGTGAAGGATAAAACCTTAAGGATCTCAAATACACACTATATCTGCAAGGTGAACTGCTATTGTGACACTACTTGTCTGATCAGTTCCTTTGGTGTGTTGATGCTTTAACCTCTTCTAAAGATCTAAAACATTCTAACTACTCTATGCATACTTCTTCTCTTCTTCTATCAACTCTCTTTCACATCTTATCTTAATTACAAAAGCAGATGTCTTGTTTATATGCACAGACAAAATTATTCACTAGGTCAACCCTTTACTGTATTACATACAATGCTTCCAAATTAATTGGCTCAAGTGTGTTTACATATGATGATGTTAAAATTTATAGAACCTAAATACAGGTGCATATCCTTTACAAAATAATATTATGATGGCTAACCAAAATACCAACAGTCGGCTCCATGCTCTATTCTATTCTACCGCTTACTGTCTTTGTCACTTCTTCTGACTGTAACTTCTTCATACTGACTCATATCATCATTTTCTCTTAGACTTATCATGAATACATACTCCAAAGCTTATCTTTAAGGGAACATTCCATAACTCTATCATACACATGTGCATTGATGATCTATTCCTCTAGTGCTCTGTTGATTGTCTAGTCTTCCATACTTAGCCATATTTTTTATCTTCTAAGTTATGCGCTTACTCCAAAAATTCATATGACTTTATTACGATAATGAAAACACTAAATCATAATAGTATAGTCAACTTTCCAACAATCTCCCCATTTTTCATTAATGGAAACAAAGAAATATGGCGAAGTTACTAACTGTATCCTTACAAAATTTTCTATCATATACTCCATCTTATATATGCCTTATACTATGTACTCTACTTCCTTTTTACATCATATATATGCTACTTAATATTCTCCCTTCTACTATACACTCTACTCTCTATTTTAAATTGATGACAAAGGTGCTAAAAAATGTATCTACAAGTACTTACATAGTTAATACATTCAGGTAAGCCATCTGAAGGTTTACAATCTCATTCTACCAAAACCTCTTTAATGTGTCTATTGTTTTGAGATGGGTGCATAAGGCATAAGCCAACTTCTCTATCTTCTCCAACTCTAAACTTGGACCTTGATCATATGCCACCATTTTGACATTGATCTCCTCTATGTTCTAATTCAATACATCTAAAGAGGGCGCAAGTGCATTTCTTAGCTGAGTTTGCCTTGCCCTTAGTTTGGCCATTTCTTTTGCTTCTTTCTCATTCTTGTCTAACTAACCTTGATAGACATTTTTGCACATGTTTACATCCTTTGAAGGATATTCCACTGATTTTCTTACTGCTTCCATCATTGATTCAACTTCCTAAATTTTCTTTGAAAGATATGCAGTTAGTTTGTCTTTATCCATAGGGTCAGCAATGATTTTTCTACCTTTAGTTTCTATTTCCTTCAAGAAGGCTTGACCAACTTTTAGAGAGTTAAGGTCAAGTGTGAAGTTACTTATTAGGTCACTTAGCCTCTTCTTCAAGTACTTTTCTTCTGCCACTTTGGCTATTGATTCTTCTAGGCTAGAGAAGTTTTCCTTGAAGCTTGTCAGGATGGTACTGACATCATCCACAAAATGTACTATGGTTACCTTCTTCTCTTCTGGTATTAGACTGACTCAACAAACAATATATTTCTCATCACTTGTTTCTACTTGGCCTTCTCCATTACAAGCACACTAATCTTGATCAGGTCTTATTCTCCCCGTGAGTCTAGGATAGTTGTGTCAGGAGTCAAACTTGACAACAATGACATTAAGGGCTTGGTAGTGAGAGGTGTACTATCCATTATTTTGGTCTTAACATTCATAGATGGCTCAGATTCATTTATCCTTTCGTCTTCTTTCTTTTTTTCTTCTTCCCTCTCCTCTTCATCTTCATGTCCTATTATGTCTTCAATCTGCACTTCTTTTTTCTACATAAGAGTGTCATCACCGCATAGTATTTCTACTTCTTTTGTAGTCACTAAGGATTTCTCAAATTTGTCTAAGTATTTTTTAGTGGCCACCATTGATATCTTCACATTATCAATCATTATTGTTTCATCTTTTGGTGTTCCAAGCATGGGCACATACTTTATTGCATCATGAGACACTATCACTATGGACACTAAATCCTACAGACTTGTTGTAGGTGCATTAATTATATCTACTTCTATTCCTTCCTTAGATGGAGCTTGGGTTGCAAGCACAGTGGGAGGATACATGTGTCTATCTAGGAATAACTTCTCAAAAGATTTTTTTGTATCCTTTGTAGGACCCCTCCATTTCCCACATCTTGGTAAGAACACTCTAGTAAGTACTATTGTTATTTCTTGCAAAACTTTCCATAGATTTTATGCGAAGTTAGTAGATATCTTGACTGTATCTCGTCAACTTAATTAGAATAGATTTCATCTTCAAATGAATTCATGGAATATGTTAATTTAAGACATAGTTTTGAAGTAATATTACATTTAGTTAACCATTGTGGTATTAGAACATGAAGGTGTAAACCTGTGCTTACATGATAGAATTAATATTACTCTAAGATGCTTGGAAATTCCATCTGAAATTATAATAAGGGAGCTTATGTGGATTAGAATATTGCCCTAATGAAAAATAGAATGAGCCAAAATAACTAACATAGTTTTGAGACATTTTAGAATAAAGACAGTCAATGGTAATTAGCAAGTGAATAGTAAACCTAATAGAATCTTTAAGTTATTTGGCAACATTATATGTTATGATGTGATTCCATTAGTAGGTAAACTATTCAATGCTTTATGAGATGTATGTGTATCTAGGATGGGATATGTAATTATGATTTATTCCTTGTATTAATAATGTTTGCAATTAGTGTGTAGGAGGAATAACCATGGTTTTAAATTGGGGAAACATAATTGGATCTATGTGAATTCCGTAAAGCCAAGGCCATGTCTAGTGAAGAGACAAGGACCTCGTTGTCTTGTGTTTAATTTTGTAAAAGTGATTTTTGTACGATTGTAATAGAAATGTAAATGTAAAGTTAAAACCATGATAGTAAAAGTGTTTTAATGTCAAGTGTCAGTTGACACATGTGTTAATGTAAAATCATGGTTTGACATGGGGTTAAGAGAGAGAAGTCCCATCCTAGAAACTTCTAGTGGAAACCTACCCACCTCACTTATAGGACCAAGGTAAGGTCAAAGCATTCAATTTTCGTGGGTTAACCTTACTAGGGTATTTGAGGGGTCAAATGGAACCCTAGGGTCAAGTCCCACCTAATTTTAGTTGGCTCACTTCATATACTATAGGATTAGGATTATTTTTAGCATGTGTTCAACTCCTAGAGTGCTCTAGAAGCCTACCAAAAGTGGCCTAACTCTCATGCACGAAAATGAAGGATCTTAGGGGAGCCATAATGTCATGAGTTAGGTTTCCCCCAACTTTGACCCAACCCCATATTCCTTACACATGTTAAATCATCCCATTAGTAGGATAGTGAGTGAGGCATATGTCAACCAATAGGATTTGAGTATCTCCTTCTAGAATTGAGAAGTTGAGCCTATTTAAGGAAGGTATGGTGCATGAATTAAGGCCTCACCCAATCTCTATCTTTAGTGACTACCTTAGTTGGATTGAAAGAGAAAGCTGGGACAAGGGAAGGGACTTCATAAAATTCTTCATTAGCTTTGGACCTAGGTTGGCGCTCTCTCTCTCTCTCTTAAGTGTTATGTTGTAGGAAATGTAATGATATTCAATCTTGTTATGCTTGAATGTGTAAGATTTTATTTTGATGTATTCCATGTGTTCTCATGGAAATTCCTTGTAGTGATGTGTTTTCTTTGTAATGTATTATGGATTTGTTTGGGGAGTACTCATGGCTCACTCACCCTGGGGAGGCAAGAGCAACCATGAGGGGTGAGGGGTGTTAGAAAACCCTAGTGGTTTCCTCATTATTGCATAATGGTTTTCTCCTCAAAGGTACTTGGTCTACCCTCACCCCATGAAATGGGTCAAGAAGAACCCTTTTATTAAACCTGCTATGGGATTTGTGATTACTATGTTATCTTAAAGTTGTGTTGTGTTATGTATGTGTGTAACCCATCCATTCATGTTTCCCCTAGCTCGAGGGTGGTCTCATAGAGGCCTAGGCTAGGAGGTGAGCTCCCATGGTTATCCTATATATTGTATTTATAGGTTGCTTTTGGATCTTGAAGCAGTAAAAGGCTTGTAAGCATTGTCCTTAGAAGTTTCATTTCATTCTTATATGTATAAAAGGGAGTCTTGTAAAAAAATTGTGTAATCTTACTTGTAAAGTTTTGTCAAAACTTGGTTATGTAATGTTAACCTAGTTATATAGTTTCAAGAATTTGTCATGTAAATTGTTGAATGTGTAACTTGCTAAGGATGTCTAGAAGTAGGATTATGGGAGTTTTATTATTAAAAGAGGAAAATGTCTTGTTAAATTTATTCTCTTGCATGTATCAAGTTCAATGTTTATATAATTGGGAAAGTAATGTATTTGTGCAATATTTAAGCTTTAGAGGAATCCAAGAATGTATTGTTGTAATCTAGATAAGTAAGTTAATTATTATTCAAAAAAAATTTTTATGGTTGTAGTTAGTGCACTTGAAGAAAAAATTTTATAGGTGTGTTTTGCCCAAATTTTTGGGCACTACATCCTTGGCATTTAAATCATAGTCCTTGTTCATGATTTGTAGAGTTATTAGCTTTGTTGTTAGGTGTGGCTTCAAAAAGTCCAACAATAGTGTTTTCTCTTCAATTGAACATACAGGGAGACTTTCATCCAGTATCTTTTGCCTTATTCTTTAGTCTTCTTCTATAGCTCATCTCTTCAAAAACTCTAAGATGTTCCATACACTATCCTGAATAACAATCTTAAGTTCCAAGATAGTCTTCTTGAACTTAATCATATGCTTTATGATCATACCATGGATCTCAGACTTATCAATCTCATGGTACTTTTCATAGAACTTTGCAATCTGGTCCAAGCTTCCTTCATCTAAAATTATAGACCTCAATATCTCAAGACTTGGAATGAATCCTACCTCTAGAGGTGCTTGAGTATTTATGCCTCAGGTTCTTGAGGATCTAACTGATGGATGGATTGTAACAGTTTTCTTCTTCCTCTTAGGCATCTTGCTTGTCTTGGGAGATGCTTTAGTGGACTCCAAATAAATTATTCCTATGGGCGCATGAGTGATATCATCTATATTACTCTTCTTTTCCTTAGGGTCATCTATTTTATTTATTTTGGTTTCAACAGTGGATGTGATCTTAATTTTCATAGCTATCTTGGCTTCTCTAGCTTTATCTAGGCTAGCTTGAGTGACACCATGAATCTTTAGTATCTAAGATGTACTATTCAGGACTACATCTACTTTCCTTGTCTTCTCCTCATATGTACCCCATCTTGGCTCATTGGGATCCTTTTTCACTATAAGGAGGACTTGTGCATATGCTTCTAGGATATGTTCCTCCACTTCATAACCAAGTGGATGAATCCACTTAGTTCTAGGTTCCAATTCTTCCATGCATGTAAAGTATGCCTCAACCATGAAGCAAATATTGTCCTTATACTTCTCAATTATGCTTTCAGGTATCCTATACCTCATCTACATCCTTATTATAAATTTGTTGATGTCCAAATCCATATAATATTTTAAGGTACTTTTAGTTGATGCCTTAAGTTATATTTGTGGGATTGTAGGAAGGTTCTTATGAAGGTATAAGTTTGAAACTTTTCCAACTTTATGAAATTACATATAGATTATTATTGACCCAAACCTAAATATCTCTCTCTTATCATGTTTGATGGCCCTTATGTTGTCTATCAACTCTGCACACAAGATTTCACACAATTTGAACTCACCATTTTCCTTTTTAATTGTGATGGCTACAAGAATAGTGGTTGCAAACACACTATTAATCCCATTTTCATGCTAAAACCTATAACCAAGAATCATTTCTAATAACTTGATGTATTTTTCCTCAATTGGATATACTATAATTCTGCACCTGTCATTGCGAGACTTACAATCCTGGCCAACCAATTTCTTAACATCCTTTCCTACAAGAAGAATGGTGCTTGTCTTTGATAGTCCTATCATCTCATAAATGATATTAGTGGTGATGCGAACTAGAACTTCACCTATCCATAATAGATCATCATGTGTCCTACTCAACAAGATCTTAATCCATTTGTATTCATAAAATTTATACGCTATAGCATACTCAATGATTGGGTGATTTTGAAGGTGCACAAACTCATCCATGAATGTCTTATCAAGATTCATCATTGTTTCTAGGTGTGACCTTATTCTATCCAAACCAACTAGTTCCTTCTTGTAATATATGTATGCGCATTTGTCTTCTATGTGCATAACACCCATTGGGGTCCTACAGAAGGTTCCTTCTAAGACATCTAGGGTAGACTTGAATGGATCCTTCTTAAATACATATATTTTCCATTTGGCCACATTGAAAAAAAATGGCATAGCCATAAATTACTTGTTTTAATTCTTTATAGAGGTTTCCAAGGGTTTCTAGATTGTCACATCGGAACTAGAGCTTGCAACTATCTATCTTCCTTCTTCGGTGATAAATCCAACTGCAATACTTCACAACTCAACTGCTAGAACTCCTATGATCTCCAAACACTCCAAATTGATTGAAAATGTGTGATTAATGAATCTCTAGTGGCTATAAAGTATTTTTCTTCCATTAATGCTTTCCACATAAATACAAAATCCCACATACAATTCCAATCTTCCTTTGTGCTATTGATTAGGTAGTGCACTCTTGCATACTGCATCGACTAGTCTCTAAATAGTTATATCCAAGGGCACATACTCTGATGGTGAGTATACTAGCCACATAGGGGTCTAGAGATAATCTAGCTCCCCCTATGACTGGATGAAGGTCATTTAACCAGAAATAGGAGGTGCATTCATTGTGGATGCATCCTCAACTGTTTCACCAATATTATTTGACTTTTCTTCCTTCCAAATTAAGCTCACATCTTATGTAGCTTTCAAAAACTTGACTTCTCCTACTTCATCCAATATTGATCCTTCTAACTTTTTAGGGATTTCCTGTCTCTGTGCTTTTGGTCTATAGAACTTTGAGATGTGTCCAACCTCATTGCATGAGTGAAAAATGACTGGAGGCCTTATATTCTTTGGTGCATTAATGTGAGTTACCAATTTGCACTCGCCAGATGAATGACCATTATAGTTATGTATCTGACATGTAATGTTCTGAGGACTTCTAATGTTTTATTGAAGATGATTTATCTAACTTTTCTAATTCTAATTTCTTTGATTTGATCTATAATTCATAGCTCTATGACCAAACTTATTGCATGAATAATAGTAACCATTGAAGGGTCTTACCTCTTTACAATCTCTTTCTATACATCCATGCTTGTTATAGGAATAACAAGTTTTGTTTACTTGCTTGCGCTTATCTTTAGATGATTCTTCTTTAGCTTCAGACTGATCTTTATTCTTCTTAGGCTCTTTAGGAGATTTCATTCTATCTCACATATCATCAATCTAAACTTGGGCTTCATTGAATCCAATACTAGTGGTATCTCCTTTTAGCTACTGAGCATATAACTATGATTCTATTAGATTATTTCTTGTGTGCAACTTGTCAATATGATGCTTTTCTTTAGTCAATTTAGATTCCATCTGCTTCTTCATGTTTTCTAATTCCAAGATTTTCATGTTTTCTTGTCTCAGTTCTTCATCCAACTGCTTGTTTTCATTGACATGTTCTTCATAGGCTTCTTGATTGTTACATATATTTCATCTAACTTTCCAATCTAATCCTTCAGAGATGTGTTTTCTTCCTTTAGATTTTTTATCACTATTCCTAAGTCACTTGTAGAATAATCTTCCAAATCTATTTTCAATTTCTTGATGATTACTTGAGAATCACTAACATTTTCTTGTAGTTCTTCAATTTCTTTCTTAGATCTATCAAGGTCTTCAATAGCTACTTCAAGATTCTTCTTCAGATGTTTCATTTGTTCTGAACCCATGATCTTCTCAAGTGGTAAAACTTATCTTTAGAGGACTAGAGATCTAATACCAATTATTAGGAATGGGAACACTGAGAGGGGGGGTGAATCAGTGTTCTATATATTATTACTTTTTCTGATCTCTTGAAACTTAAATTAATTGCTTAATTATAGAAATGAATATCAATTCAAGTAAGATAAGAAACCATAACACAACACCAAATATGATTAAAAGGAAACCCAAATAGGTAAAAACCCAAGTGGGAATTGACAGCCACTAAGAAGTACACTAGTGTTTTATGATCCCTATTAGAAGATCTGTAACCCTATTAGGAGTTGATCTTTACAATGCTTTTAGTACAGTGACCTGGTCAAAGGTTAGAACCTATTAGGAGTCTTTTATAATAACCCTATTAGTGATGGGGACACACTTTTCTAGAGCTCACTACTCAAGTGGTGAAGGCTACAACCTTCTATATCTCAGATACACACTATATCTACAAGGTGAACTGTTGTTGTGACACTACTTGTTTGATCAGTTCCTTTGGTGCACTCATGATTTAACTTCTTGTAAAGCTCTACAAAATTGTAACTTCTCTTTGCATACTTCTTCTCTATTTCTATCATCTTTCTTTCACATCTTATTCTTAATTATAAAGGTGCATGTCTTATTTATATGCACAAACAAAACTATTCACTAGGTCAACCCTTTAACCTAGTACATACAATGCTTCCCAATAAATTTGATCAAGCGTGCATACATATGATGATGTTAACATGTCTACAACCTAAATACAATAGGCTCATAGCCTTTACAAAAAAATATTATGATCTCTAACCAAAATAACAATAGTCAATTGCATGCTCTATTCTATTCTTCCGCTTACTATCTGTGTCACTTCTTCTGACTATAACTTCTTCATATGGACTCATATCCTCATTCACTCCTAGAATTAGCATGAATACATACTCAAAATCTTATCTTCAAGGCCACATGCATAAATCTATTAGGAATAGTCCCAAGAGATAACTGAGAAGGGGGGGGGGGGGTGAATTAATGAGAGAACACTTGAACACAACTCAACAATTTTGGTTACTGAGAAACCCAAATAGGTAAAAATCCCAATGGGAATTGACACCCAATAATAATCCAAACTAGTGTTTTATGATCCTTGTTAGAAGATCTTCAACCCTATTAAGAGTTGTCTTTACAATGCATTTAGTACAGTGACCTAGTTAAGGGTCGGACCTTGTTTGGAGTCTTTTACAATTAACCCTATTACGGGTGAGGACACACTATCTGAGAGATCACTACTCAAAGGGCTGAAGGTTACAACCTTTTGAATAACATATACACACTATATTTAGATCTTTATGAACTGTGCTTAGACCTACTATCTAGAATAGTTCCAATGAATAGCATATACTCTTTACTTGGTCACATAGACCTTCTACTGATGGTTCAACACTTCACACACTTTGCTCTGCTCTGCACATTCAACATGAGCCATCCTTAGCAATCACAAATGAATGCCTATACATATCATTCCTCTAAATGATATAATCAAGTCAGCTAGTTAAAATGACTTTGAAATCATATTAGAGAAATAATAACACACTCTAATAACATCTCAGTCGGGTCTTCTAAGAACGTAACACAAACTGGGACTTGTCCAAATCAATAAGTGTAGGTGCAAGAGTTGGCTCTACCAAATTAACTGATACTTTCTCCTCAAGATGAATTACATCATGCACTATTAACCACATATTCTTAACTTTTCTTTAATCACTAATCCAAGGGAGCATACTAGAATGATAGGCACAACTCCTGTACCAATATAGTCTCTGTCGATTCTTCTGGATAAACAAAGGAAATGACAACTAGTCAATAGCAATAGTATAAATTCACTTCTACTACTCATCAGACTCTACATCCATGAATGTAACATCACTAACATGTTTCCATCACATATCCAAATGCGCAAGGCTCCATGATGATTGTATGGACAATCACTCATAGAACACTACTGATAACTCTGTCAGGAACACTGCTAACACAAGTTGCTACATAACTATCTATACTAACAATTAACCTCTATGTCCATGATATCATTTTGATAACATGCCCATGCTAAATATACTCAAATATTACTACATAACTCTTTCATGCATGCTACTTACCATATGTTGTCATCTATGACATACATACAATTAGTACTGGCTTGCTGACAAATCTTTAACAATCTCCCCCTTTGGCATTAATGGAAACATATGGAATGAAAAACACCACCAATCCAAATGAAAAATTCTTTTATAACATTCTCCATTTCCTCATAAAAAATCCTCCAAGGATGAATCCTCCATCTACTATAATATTCTTATATATTCTCCATTTCCTCAATTGAACTGCTTCTATGACTGAATATTACTCCCCCTTTGATACTATTTTTCATGACTATATACTACTCCCCCTTTGACATCAATGGAAAAGGGCACCAAACATTTAAGCACCGGTACTACTCCTAAGGTAGAGTAGTCAACCATCCATTAGTCCCTAAGGACTGATGCACTTTCCACTTTCTCTAAGTAGAATCATGGAAGGGAATTACTCCCAGTTTCTCCTTGAGATAGTCAAAAGTATCCTTTAGCAAAGGTTTTTTGAATATATCTACTAGTTTTTCCTTTGTAATCACATAATCCAATTTGACTTCTTTCTCTACCACTTGCTCTCTAAGGAAGTGATACTTAATGTGTATATGTTTTTTCTTTTCATGCATCACAAGGTTCTTTGACATGTTGATAGTTCTAGTGTTATCATGATGAATAATAATAGGATAATCAATCTCAATTCCAAAATCCTTTATCATCTACTTGATCCAAGAATTTGTAGAACAATTCAAGGCTGTTGCAACATACTCTACTTCTTCTATTGACTGTGAAATATAATTTTTCTTCTTTCTTCTCAAAGTGACAAGTTTGTCACCAAGAAACACTACTCCAGATGTATTCTTTCTATCATCAATACATTCTACCCATTCTGCATCAGTATATACATGAAGCTCAACATTTTCTGAATTAGGATACCATAGACCATAATCTATAGTCCCTAGTAAATATCTAAATATTCTCTTTACTACCATGAGGTGACTTTGTTTAGCCTCTGTTGCAAATCTTGCAGCAATACCAACTACATTGTAAATTTTTGGTCTTGTTTGATTATGATATATAAGTTTACCAATCATAGATTTTTTCAATGCTATATCTACTATTGGTGAATCATCTTCTTTTGTAACCTTGCATCCTATTATCATAGGTGTACCCACTTTCTTGCAATCATCCATCTTGAATTTTTTCAATATCTCTTTTACATACTTGGACTGATTAATGAAAATGCATTTCTTTGTCTACTACACATTTAATCCCAAGAAGTATTTGATAGGTCTAATCATGCTCATCTCAAACTCCCTTTGCATCTCCTTAGAAAATTATGCACTAAGTTTTTCATTACCTCCAAAGATAATGTCATTAAGAAATATAGCTACACGTAGTAAACCTTCAGATGTCTCTCTTATGAATAGATTACAATCTTCTGCTCCTTTCTTGAATCCAATTTTTTTTAGATATCTATCAAGTCTCTCATATCATGTTGGGCTTGCTTAAATCCATAAAGGGATTTCTTCAATCTAATAATGTGGATACTTTTGGTTGCTCAATGTATACTTCTTCCTTTAGCTCTCCATTGAAAAATGTTGACTTAACATCCATCTCATAAACTTTGAAGTTTTTGACTATTGCATAAGCAAGAAACAACTTAATGGCTTCTAATCTTATTGTTATACACTAAGTTTGCACCCTTGTTTCAAGCTCTCATAGTCTTGATAACATAGTATAACATGGGAATCATCTCCAAGTTGTGGGACCTATGCTAACTGAGATGAGACCTCTAGGTTCTAGGCTAGTTCCTCTTGGATAATCATCTTAATTTTCTTCTTCATAGAAAAGTAAATCTTTTGAGAGAAAGGGATAGAAAGAATGCTTGAAAGGGAAATAACTAAAAGAAAACTATCCTACTAGGTGATACACCGAAAATATGGTATGAAGTATAGTATAAAAGATGAAATCAATGAATAGACTTAGGCCTAGGTGATCACAACTCATTGAATAGGTTTGCATAAGTACTTCGTAGAAGGGTCTATAGATATAAAGAGTTATTCAAGGAAAGAGAGATTCTTTCACAAACAATAACACCCCTTGGAATTAGAAAAAAATCTATGACCTACAAACAAACATTCACCTCTGCAACTAGGTATAGGAATGAGACAAGATATTTAAGAGGTTGAAGTATACCCACAAAAGCACTCACATCAAACCATCCACAATGATACACAAAATTGCATAAAGAAAGAGGGATCAAGAATCCTAAGATATCACTAAGAAACATGTAAATATTGAATTCATTAAGAAATAACTCACACAAGAAGGGATAGGGACATGAAGAATGTTACAAAAACACCTTCAATATCTCAATTATCATTGGGAGATTTACAACTGTATAAGCCAGAGGGTAGAGATGATACCATATATGACCCTTAAGAAAAGATGAATTTCTTCTACCATTGTCCAACTCTGAGCTCAAAAGCTCCAAAAATATAATATATACATACTCAACTACATGCAGGCAGGAGTCAAAAACCTAACTAGGGTTACAAGATTTTTAATAGAATAACAAACCCTACATCTATCAAGTCTAATCATAAATGTTATTTTTGCAAATATCTCAATCGATCAGATATTCATCTTTGTGTGCCCATCCTTATATTGCATCAACCGTTCTGAGACAAGAATTGACCCATGACAACCGCCTAGACCTCCTCCTCATCATCTTCCTTTAACTGCAAATGTCTTGGAGACATAAATTCTCTAAGCTACCTCCCCACTCACGGCCTGCAAATAAAAAACTAGGAAAAAAAACTCTTAGATGCATTTGAATCTAAAAACTTAATGGCTAGCTAGTCATTTTAAAATTTGATCATCGATATCCTTTATTTCTAGACAGATGAATGACTTAGATTAACTTTGAAATGGTCACGAAACCATTTGAAAAGTTTGAGTCCACACCAGGAAGTTAAGGACCAATTAAAAATTAGCACGTTGGCACACCTGGTAGTTTGGCCCCACTTTGATTTTTTGTCTTCTTAAGTTATTTGGTGACTATGCGACTAAAGAATTCTAAGTCATGAAATACATTTCTTAACTCTAGTTGGGTCAAGTGATTTAGTGAATATTACAATCACTGAATAGCTGAACCTTTTAATAACCCTAGGTTACATTAAGAGAACATGAGAAACCCTTAGTCACTAATTCATAGAAAGCTTTACTAACCTTGGGCCCATTTATGCCACTTGGAATTCCTTTATTCATTTTGGCCACTCCATCAACAAACACCTCAGCACTTCCCTGACATCGGACCCACTTAAGACAAGATTCTAATCTAACGGCTAGTGATGGAATATGGATGAAGTGACTGAGAGGGGGGGGGGGGTGAATCAATCAACCATAAAACACTTCACTATTATTTCTTTCCAGATCCCTTAGGATATCTTAATGAATATTATCTATTTAACACTCGGTAAATAGATTGCAGTAACTTGGTAGATGCAAAGAGTATTAGTAAAATTATTTTTTTAGATATTCATCACCACTTGTATATGATTAAGATAACTATTATGAACACAAGAGACATAGGATTTAACGTGGAAACCCAATATGGGAAAGACCACCAATGTATCTAGATACTGATTTTCACTTTTCTGAAGTGATGCCCAATTAGAAGCCAACCTGGTAAAAGGTTACAAAACACACTGTTAGGTGTGACCTTGTTAGAGGATTTAATCACCCTGCTAGGAGTGGCCTAGTAAGAGGTCTTGAGAACAATTCAATGGAATTGTCACCTTGTTAGAGGATTTACAATATGGTTGTTAAACCAACTCGGTTAAGAGATTTAGAATTCACTGTTACAATGATAAAAAGGTAACAATGAAAATGACCTGTATAATAATGCAACTGCCTTGCTGATTACAGATCTATGTTCTGTATAAGTGAGATCCTTCCTGATCGAATATATCTTTGCTACTCCTCAAGGATATCTGGTCATCCTTCACAATTTCGCACACACCTTTCCTGTCTTTCTTCTATATATCTTCTTCTATATATCTTCTTCTATTTTTCACACTTGACCTTTTATTTATATGATTTTAGATTTGTCAAATTGGCATTACTTAGTATAACAGTCGGCTAAATTAAGAAAACTTTATTTGCAAAGATCCTTCAAGGGCCGATAGTGCTCGGTGACCATAATGAAATTTTCTACAATCTTTTGGAGATCGAGAGAACTTGGTAAACACTGATAATCCTTTTTCTTTGATAACCGAGTGAACTCGGTAAATGCTAATTTTTCTTTGACATCCGAGTGAACTCGGTAAATGCTGATTTTTCTTTGATAACCGAGTGAACTTGGTAAACACTAATTTTAATGCCAGGCAGACCGACTAAGCTAAGTAGGTACTGATTGTTGCAGACTATGACATTGTGTGACATCAAAGACAATACATAATTTGAGTAGCAATTTTTTTCAGACAATTGTTTCCAACAATCTCCTTCTTTGGCATTGATGGCAACACAATATGTCATAGCATAAGAAATTTTGAAAGGATTAGATCGATTCAGATTCAAATCTCCCTCTGTCAGCAAACTTCCTTTTTCTTAAAAACTCTTCCTCCTGACTATTGAAAATTTCTTGAAGTAATAGCAAAGACATAGCAAAGACACTCCCTCTTTGACAACACATGCCAAAGACAATTCACATATTACCAATGTAAACTAATGTACCTCAAGTACTGATTCATATGCAATGATTCCTTGAATATGCTGCATCAACTTGTTGATTTTCAATCATGTTCTAGTTGATGCATCACTAAAACTATATTTAGTGAGCCTCAGATAGGGGAATGACCCCTAACTTACCTCTTAGATACACAAATGCATCCTTGGGTAATGGTTTGGTGAAAATGTCTGCAATCTGCTCTTTTGTATGAATATATTCTAATCTGATTTCCTTGTCCTGCACCAATTCTCTGACAAAGTGATATTTAATAGCAATGTTCTTGGTTTTGGAATGCATTACTGGATTCTTTGAAATGTTTATTGCACTTGTATTGTCACAAAATATAACAACTGGTTCTTTGATCTCAACCTTCATAGCTTGTAATAATTGTTTAAACCAAACAATATTTGAACAATTTACTGCAGTAGCAACATATTCTACTTCAGCTATGGATTGAGATGTGCAATTTTGCTTTTTACTGGTCCAAGATACCAATCTTTTTCCAAGAAAAAATGCTCCACCACTTGTACTTTTCCTGTCATCAATGTTCCCTGCCCAATTAGCATCAGTAAACACTTTTAAGTCTAGATTGCCTCTAAATTTATACCACAAACCATATTCTTCAATTCCTCTTAAGTACCTTAAGATTCTTTTGATTGCCATCATATGATTTTCCTTAGGTTTTGCTGAGAATCTTGCTACTATACCGACTGCTAAGGCAATATCAGGTCTTGTATGTACTACATACTACAATTTTCCAATCATAGATCGGTATAAGGTCTGATCTACTTCTTTTGAATCATCATTTTTGGTAAGTTTCGGTCCAGTACACATGGGTGTACCAACTGGTTTTGAATCTTCCATACCAAAATTCTTAAGTATTTTCTTAATGTATTTAGATTGAGTAATGTATATACCATTCTTGCTTTGCTGAATTTGAAGACCAACAAAGAATTTTATTAAACCAAACATAGACATTTCAAATTCTTTGTTCATTTTCTCTGAAAATTCTTTGCACTGATCATCATTCCTTGTAAATATAGTATCATCTACAAATATTTCTACCAATACAATTTTGTCATCTGGTCCTTCTTTAATATACAGATTGCTGTTATCATTGGCTCTTTTGAAATTAATCTGAATCAGATAGTTATGGAGTCTTTCATACCATGCTCTAGGAGCTTGTTTCAAACCATACAATGCTTTGTGTAACTTGTAGACCATGTCCTTTTTATCTGGATCAACAAAACCTTCAGGTTGCTCAATGTAGACTTCTTCATCAAGAATTCTATTGAGAAATGTAAATTTTATATCCATCTGATATACCTTAAATCCTTTATGTGCTGCATAAGCAAGTAGAGTTCTTACACCTTCTAATCTTGCAACAGGAGCAAAAGTTTCACCATAATCTATACCTTCTTCTTGAGAATAACCTTTACATACCAATCTAGCTTTGTTTCTAGATACTTGACCATCTTCATTCAGCTTATTCTTGAATACCCATTTTGTTCCAATTACATTCTTATCTTTAGGTCTAGGTACAAGAGTCCATGTTTTGTTCTTTTGTATTTGTTCTAATTCTTCATTCATTGCTTCAATCCAACTTTCATTTTTCAATGCATCTTTGATATTTCTAGGTTCAAAATCAGTAAGCAGACATGTACCTTTTAGCTTACTTCTTGTCATAGTACCATCTAATTTGTTTCCAATAATTTGATCTGGTGTATTATGCCTTCTAACATATTTGGCTAGTATAGGTTCCTTGCTTTTTTAATGAGTCATGTTGTTGTCTTCTAGGATCTCTTCTTCAGGTTGCTCTGGCTCGGTAGATATTTGCTCGGTAACTTTAGGCTAAGACTCGATTTGAATTTCTTCCTATGACTCAGTTTAAACTTCTTCTTGTGACTCGGTGATGCAGGAGCATCCTGGGTGTAAGAGCAATCTTGCATCACCCAAAAATATTTCTATTTTTATATTCAATAAGGGCTATTTTGTGCAGAGCTGCTATTTATGGAAAGTTACTATTTTTGGTAATTTTTGTATGTGCTCAGAATGATCTGATTTCTTTCTTGGAGGTTCATTTTGGTCATATAAGTCTGCCAGCAAAGTTTCATGGCTAGATTAGGTGTAGTTTTGAAGATATTGAAGATTTTCAGTATTGGCAGCAGGATACAGAAACTTTGAACTCAGTTTTGAAGGCTTTAGAGGCCCCGGATGAGGTCAAAAATTTGGGTGATGGGCGCTTGCGTGGGTCAAGCCTGTAGAGCGCTTCGTGGCGTTTCTGAAATGGGGTTATAATAGCCGAGCGGGTCAACTGGTGATGACTTATCATCTTCGAAAGTTGGGCCACCTGAAATGGTGGAAAATAATTTTCTTCAAAATTTCTATTCGGGTTTCAAAAGTTATTTTGAGCTAACTTTGATGTAATAAATTGAAAAATAAAATAATTCTAAGTTTGGTCAGCCCTTAGGGCTAAATTTCTGGAACCTTCTCGGGCGGTGGAAATTGCCTATATAAGGAAGGCTGTATTATTGTCTTAGGTAGTTCAGTATAGTTCTGGGTAATAGTTCAAGGCTTTGTCTTACAGAATATTGTAAGGGAATGCCCATGTGGCTTTGCATATTGTAATTCTGAAAGTTTGTAATTCCACATTTGTGGAGATAATAAGAAGCCAATTTTTCTGTTCTTGCATATTATTGTTGTTGTTTCTCTATTTCTGTTATGTGTTTGTGGTATTAAGGGGAGCACCCTTCATCAAGTGGTATCAGAGCAGGAGTTCTTGAGTGTGTAAACAGATCACCGACTGTGAGGCAGTTTGCACCAGGATCGTGGCTAGGGTTTCAGTGCGCATCACAAAAATGCCTCCATGAAGGGAATGTGGCGGAAGAGCTGGTGTTGTAACACCTGAGGTTAGAGAGCTGCAGAGACAAGTGCGAGCATTGCAAGAAGAGATTCATAGAGGAATGAATCTTAATGTCAGAGATGAAAGTGAGGATGAAGCCGAAGAAGAATATCAAGAAGGAGAAGCTGAAATTGTAAACCAGGAGGAAGAAAGACTTTTTCGGGCGATTTCCAAGATTGGGAAAAGACCTGAGATTGAGGTTCCTACATTTTCTGGAAATCTTAACCCAGAGGAATTGATCGACTGGATCAATGAATGTGAGGAATATTTTGAGTATGAAGATGTTGAGGATCCTGATAGGGTCAAATTTGCGAAGGCCAGACTGAAAGGTCATGCAAAGATCTGGTGGTAAGAAATTCAATTGGAGTGAAATAGAAGAGGGAAAGATAAAATCACAAGATGGGATCGGATGGTGGAAAAATTGAAGTGACAGTTCATTCCTGTTGATTATGAGCTTGACCTACTGAAGAAAATGCAAAGTTTGAAGCAAGCAGGAAAATCTGTTCAGGAGTATACAGAGGAGTTCTATCGACTCCTCATCAGAACAGGCCATGCCGAAGCTGATAAGGAGAAAGTTGCCCGATACCTTAATGGCTTAAGGCCAAGCATTCAGGAGGAGTTGAATCTAGTTCGAATGAACAGTATTGAGGAGGCATACCAATTTGCCCTAAAAGTAGAGGAAAAGCTGAACAAGAAGTTCGAGAGCAGACAAAATGGAAGAGGTCGCGGTGGATGATCTGGTGGACGGTCATATGGTGGCCGAAATGAAGATTTGAAAAAGAAGGATGAGGCCAGTAGCAGTCAAAATCAGTGAGGAAATAATTCCAATCACTTCTAGGATCAGAATAATAGAGATTAGAGAGGAAGAGGAAGAGGACAAGGATCTGGAAGAGGTGGCTTCCATGGAACATGTTTTCACTGTGGAGAAGAAGGTCATAGGGCATTTGAATGTCCTCAGCGCCAAGGCAGAACAGGCAGAAGAAATGAAGGCCAAGTGAGAGTTGCACATGTAGATGAAGATGCCAGATCATCAAATTCTGAAGATGCTGAAAGAGGAGAAACGTTGATTAACAAAAGAGTCCTGTTGAGTGGTGAGAATGAACCTGAGCAAAGGAGGAGCCTGTTTCGCACCAGGTGCAAGTGTGAAGGTAAATGTTGTGATGTGATTATTGATAGTGGAAGCACTGACAATTTGGTGTGAGAAGAGATGGTGACAAAGTTGAAGCTCAAGAGACAGAAACACCCACATCCATATCAGATTGCTTGGGTACAGGATGACCACAAGGTCATGGTCAATGAACAATGCCTAGTGAAGTTCAAGATCAGCGAGTACCAAGATGAGGTACTATGTGATATCATCTTTATGGATGCATGTCATATGTTATTGGGTAGACCGTGGTAGTTTGACAGATGTGCTGTACACGATGGTCGTGCGAATACCTATTCCCTGACAAAGGATGGAGTGCGACATAAGCTAAAGCCATTGAAGGAGACCGAAGAAAAGGTATGTGGTAATGCAAGAATAACATTTGTTGATGGAAGAAAATTCCTAGATGGTATGAGGCATGAGCATGTGTGTTTTGCTTTAATTCCAAAAGCTGGTAAAGAAGAAGTAGAGGATGTACCTGTAGAGGTTGCAGATTTGTTGAATGAGTTTCAAGATATTGTATGTGATAATGTACTTGATGGATTACCACCGGTAAGGAAGATCAGTCATCAGATGGATTTGATTCCAAGAGCCAGTTTGCCAAACAAGGCAGTACACAGAATGACACCAGCAGAAAGTGAAGAGTTGAACAGACAAGTACATGAGTTGTTACAGAAGGGGTTGATTCGAGAGAGTCTGAGTCCCTGTGCTGTACCAGCGGTATTAGCACCAAAGAAGAATGGAGAATGGAGGATGTGTACAGATTCTAGGGCAATAAACAAGATCACAATCAAGTACAGGTTTCCATTGCCACGAATGGATGATATTATGGACTGTTTGAGTGGAGCTGTGTATTTCTCAAAGATAGATCTGAAGAGTGGATATCATCAGATTCGGATCAGAGAAGGAGATGAATGGAAGACTGCCTTCAAAACAAAGGAAGGACTATATGAGTGGTTAGTCATGCCTTTTGGGCTAACCAATGCACCGAGCACTTTCATGCGGCTTATGAATGAGGTTCTGAAATAATTTTTGGGTAAGTTTGTCATTGTTTACCTAGATGATATTTTGATCTTTAGTAAGACATTGGATGAGCATATGATGCATATTCGTATGGTATTTGAGAAGTTGAGAGAAGAGAAATTGCTGATTAATTTGAAGAAGTGCAGTTTTGTGAAGAAAGAGTTGGTGTATTTGGGGTTTGTAGTTTCAGGAGAAGGTCTAAAAATGGACCCAAAGAAGGTACGGGCTATCCTTGAATGGCCTACTCTAAGGAGTGCTACTGAGGTAAGATCTTTTCATGGTCTAGCTAGTTTTTATAGAAAGTTTATCAAAAATTTTAGCAGTATTTGTGGACCCTTGACTGAAACAATGAGAGGGGATAGAAAAGAGTTTAAGTGGACTAATGGGGCAGAAAAGAGTTTTCAATTATTGAAACAAAAAGTTTCAGAACAACGTATTTTAGCACTTCCAGATTTTAATAAGGTGTTTCAAGTAGATTGTGATGCTAGTGGTACTGCAATAGGAGCTGTTATGAGCCAAGAAGGTAAACCTGTTGCTTATTTTAGTGAGAAGTTAAATGATGCCAAGAGGAAATATTCTATTTATGATCAGGAATTTTATGCTATAGTTCAGGCATTAAAGAAGTGGAGACATTATCTACTTCCTAAGGAGTTTGTTTTGTATACTGATCATCAAGCTTTGCAATATTTGAATAGTCAAGGAAAATTGAATCAAAGGCATTTGAAATGGGTTGAGTTTTTGCAGAGTGATACATTTGTTTTGAAACACGGGAGTGGAAAGTCTAATAGGGTTGCAGATGCTCTTAGCAGAAGGAAACTATTGCTGATAGAAATGTAGATTGAAGTGTTTGGGTTCAAGGAACTCAAGAATTTGTATCCAGAGGATCCTGATTTTGGTGAAGCTTGGAAAGCTTATACAGAACCTGTTACTCTAGACAGGATGAAATGGTTGGATTTCATCATCCAGGATGATATGCTATTCAGAGGGAGTCAGTTGTGCATTCCACGAAGTTCTATGAGGGAGAATCTCATCAAGGAGAAGCATAGCGAAGGATTGGCTGGACATTTTGGTCATGACAAAACCCTTTCTTTGGTTAGTGAAAATTATTATTGGCCACAATTACAGCAAGATGTGAAGAAGTTTGTACAGAGTTGCCGAGTATGTCAGATGGCGAAAGGAGTGAAGCAGAATATAGGGTTGTATCAGCCATTACCTATACCAGAGAAGCCTTGGGAGGATATCAACATGGACTTTGTTCTTGGTTTACCAAGGACTCAGCGGGGACATGATTCAATTTTTGTGGTGGTTGACAGGTTTTCAAAGATGGCACATTTTATTCCCTGCAAGAAGACTAATGATGTTGTTCATGTAGCAGAATTATTTTTCAGAGAAGTAGTGAGACTTCATGGTTTGCCAAAGACCATAGTTTCAGATCGGGACACTAGGTTTGTTGGATATTTCTGGCGTACATTGTGGAAGAAGTTGAAGACAGATTTAAAGTTCAGTTCATCACATCATCCACAGACTGATGGACAGACAGAGGTGGTGAATAGGAGTTTGGGAAATTTGCTGAGATGTTTGGTTGGAGATAAGCCAACAGGATGGGATTTGATTTTATCACAGGTGGAATTTGCATACAATAATTCTATCAATAGGAGCACTGGTAAATCACCATTCCAGATTGTATATGAAAATAGTCCAAGAAATGCATCTGAATTGAGGAAGATAGATAAAGGAGAAATAAGTAGTGCTGAAGCTGAGGATTTTGCAAAACACTTGAAGAACATCCATGAGGAGGTGAGGAAGCATATTACCAAGATGAATGCATAGTATAAGGCTAAGGTAGATGAGAAAAGGAGGTATAAGGAATTTCAGGTTGGTGATGAAGTCATGGTTCATTTGCGGAAGGAGCGGTTTCCAGTTGGTACATATAACAAGCTGAAAATGAAGAAGTTTGGACCATGTAAGATACTGAAGAAGCATGATTCGGGAAACACATATGAGGTAGAATTGCCTACTGAGCTAAATATTTCACCAGTGTTTAACATTTCAGATCTGACAGAGTATCATGAAGGAGGTGTTGAAGATGAGATCATAGCAGCACAGTTGAGTATTCCAGCAACTAGTTTAGACACTAAGGAGATCGAAGATATACTGGACAGTCGTGTTGGCAGAAGCATAAGGAATAGGACATATGAAGAATATTTGGTCAAATGGAAAGGATGACCTGTTGAAGATTCATCATGGCTAACAAAGGAAGAGGTTAACCATCTTGGTTTTCCTCTGCACGCCTGAGTCGTGACAGGGTCACTTCTCAAATTACCCCAGGTGTCTGATGCAGGAGCATCCTGGGTGTAAGAGCAATCTTGCATCACCCAAAAATATTTTTATTTTTATATTCAATAAGGGCTATTTTGTGCAGAGCTGCTATTTATGGAAAGTTACTATTTTTGGTAATTTTCCTATGTGCTCAGAATGATCTGATTTCTTTCTTGGAGGTTCATTTTGGTCATATAAGTCTACCAGCAAAGTTTCATGGCTAGATCAGGTGTAGTTTTGAAGATATTGAAGATTTTCAGTATTGGCAGCAGGATACAGAAACTTCGAACTCAGTTTTGAAGGCTTTAGAGGCCCCAGATGAGGTTGAAAATTTGGGTGACGGGCGCTTGCGCAGGTCAAGCCTGTAGAGCGCTTCGTGGTGTTTCTAAAATGGGGTTATAATAGCCGAGCGGGTCAACTGGTGATGACTTATGGTCTTCGAAAGTTGGGCCACCTGAAATGGTGGAAAATAATTTTCTTCAAAATTTCTGTTCGGGTTTCAAAATTTATTTTGAGCTGACTTTGATGTAATAAATTGAAAAATAAAATAATTCTAAGTTTGGTTGGCCCTTAGGGCTAAATTTTTGGAACCTTCTCGGGTGGTGGAAATTGCCTATATAAGGAAGGCTATATTATTGTCTTAGGCAGTTTAGAATAGTTCTGGGTAATAGTTCAAGGCTTTGTCCTACAGAATATTGTAAGGGAATGCCCATGTGGCTTTGCATATTGTAATTTTGAAAGTTTGTAATTCCACATTTGTGGAGATAATAAGAAGCCAATTTTTCTGTTCTTGCATATTATTGTTGTTGTTTCACTATTTCTGTTATGTGTTTGTGGTATTAAGGGGAGCACCCTTCATCACTCGGTTACTGTGCTAGGCTTAGTAGATATAGTTTCCTTATTGATAGTTGTGTCTAGCAATGTTTCAGGTTCAATGTAAATGAATCTCCTATAGTTTTCAGGTTCCCTTTTGCTTTCTTCTTCAGTCTTTTCTACAAACTCATCAAATTTTACATGTATACTTTCTATGACTTTATGAGTAGACAAGTTCAGACATTTGTATGCCTTAATTTTGCTAGAATATCCTAGGAATATTCTTTCATCACTTTTCACATCAAATTTATTTCTTCTGGATTCTTTTACGATATAACACTTGCTACCAAATACTTTCATGTAACTTACATTGGGTTTATAGCCATACCATAACTCATAAGGAGTTTTGAATGTGTCTTTCTTCAATTGTACTCAGTTCAAGGTATGAACTGCAGTGCTGATAGCTTCCTTCTAGTACTTTATGGCGATGTTCTTTTCTATCATTAGAGTCCTTGCACAATCCATAATAGATCTATTTCTTCTTTCAACTATTCCATTCTGCTCAGGAGTTCTAGGAGCTGATACTTGTCTTTTGATTCCTCTTTCAATGCAAAAGTTGTTAAATTCATGGGAGATGAATTCACCACTCTGTCTGATCTTAAGCATTTCAATCTTTTCCTTGTTTCCTTTTCCACTCTTGCCAAGTACCATTTGAACTTTTCAAATGCTTCTGAATTTTCTCTTAAATACATAACAGTCATCATTCTAGAATAATCATCAATGAAAAGAATAAAGAATTTATCTCCAGTATAGCTTTCTATTCCAATAGGTCCACATAAATCAGTATGCACAATTTCCAAAATCTCTTTAGACTGATAGTTCTTACTCTTAAAAATAGTCTTACTCATTTTGCCAATCTGACAATTCTTACATAGACTAGTATCATGTTTCTTCAAAGTAGGAATGCCTCTTACCTTCTTGAATTTGCTTATTTTCATCATGCTATCAAAATTCACATGACATAACCTTTTGTGCCATAGCCAACTTTCTTCAATTTGAGAAATAAAACATGAATATTCACTGAGATCAAGATAAAATAAGTTACCTTTTGTTTGTTTGCCTGATCCAATGAGTTTTCCTTTTCCATCCAATAGTCTTGCTTGACTATTCATGAATTCAACCTTGAAACCAATGTTGATTAGCTGTGGTACACTTAGAAGATTATGTTTTAGTCCTTCAACCCAATAAGCATTATCACATATGAGTTCTTTGGTTAATGAGATTCTTCCTTTTCCTTTTATACAACAAGGTTCATTGTTTCCAAATCTTACATTGCCACTATCACAGTCTTCTAGGTATTCAAATTTTGTCTTGTCACCAGTCATGTGATGTGAACATCCACTATCTATTATCCATATATCATCTTTTCTTATATGAGAAATAAGTGCCATCTTATCTTCATCATCATCAGATTCATCTTTTATAGCAATAAAGACAATTTCTTCTTCACTATCATCAGAATCTTTAGCCATAAAACATGTTTTCTTACCTTTATCCTTGAATGATTTGAAATTCTTTTTGCCATAGTACTTGTGACCTCTCTTCTCTTCCTTGGCCTGCTTGTTTGGGCACCTAGCTGTAATATGTCCAATTTCTTCACATGAAAAATAGATTAAAGGAGTTTTACCTTTATATTTACCTTTCCCTTTAGAGTACTTCTTTGCAAGTAGTGCTTCTACAATTTCAAGATCACTATCAGAACTTTCTTCTGATACTTCTTCACTTTCTGACTGAACTTCTTTTATTTTCTTGTTCTTCCTTAGTGAAACCTTGGCCTCAAATGCTGACTCAATATTTTTGGAAATTGGAACATAGTTGTCATAGTTGTCTAATTCAAAGGCTGTCAATCTTCCAACTAAAGCATCCAAAGTTATATTTTGGCTTGCTTCACATCTTCTTTCTTGAATAGCTGATACTCTTATTGCATAGATAGGGAGTAATGTTCTGAGTACCTTACTTATAACAGTTTCATCAGTGATTGTTCCTCCAGAAGCTCTAATTGCACTAACACTTTCTTTGATCCTTTCAACATATTTTGCAATGTTTTCATCTTCTTTCATATTCATCTTGTCAAACTGTCCTCTTAGGCTTTCTGCTTTGGCTCTTTTCACATTTGCATCACCACCATATATTTTCTTCAGTTTGATCCACATTTCATATGCAGTAGTGCATTATTTAATTTCATCAAATTCTTCATAGCTGAGAGCTGATGCAATGTCTATCATCATAATGTTATGACTCTTTTTCTCTGCAATGTCTTCAACAGTTAATGCGCTAGTAGGAACTGTGTATTCTTCATCAATGTATTTGCATCCTAAATCACCAATGGAAGCCAGATGAAGCCTCATGAGACCTTTCCATGCTGAAAAGTTATCTCTATTGAGCTTTGGAATTTCTCTCTTGTAAGACATCCTGATCTTTAGCTTAGGTCCTTGAAACCCTTCCTGCAAGCACCAAAAGCTCTGATACCAATTGATGAAATATGGATGAAGTGATTGAGAAGGGGGGGGGGGGTGAATTAGTCAACCATAAAACACTTCACTATTATTTCTTTCCAGATCCCTTAGGATATCTTAATGAATATTATCTATTTAACACTCGGTAAATAGATTGCAATAACTTGGTAGATGCAGAGAGTATTAGTAAAATTATTATTTTTAGATATTCATCACCACTTGTATATGATTAAGATAACTATTAAGAACACAAGAGACATAGGATTTAACATGGAAACCCAATATGGGAAAAACCACCAATGTATCTAGATACTGATTTTTACTTTTCTGAAGTGATGCCCGGTTAGAAGCCAACCTAGTAAAAGGTTACAAAACACACTGTTAGGTGTGACCTTGTTAGAGGATTTAATCACCCTGCTAGGAGTGGCCTGGTAAGAGGTCTTGAGAACAATTCAATGGAATTGTCACCTTGTTATAGGATTTACAATATGGTTGTTAAACCAACTCGGTTAAGAGATTTAGAATTCACTATTACAATGATAAAAAGGTAACAATGAAAATGACCTGTATAATAATGCAACTGCCTTGCTGATTATAGATCTCTATTCTGTATAAGTGAGATCCTTCCTGATCGAATATATCTCTACTGCTCCTCAAGGATATCTGGTCATCCTTCACAATTTCGCACACACCTTTCCTATCTTTCTTCTATATATCTTCTTCTATTTTTCACACTTGACCTTTTATTTATATAATTTTAGATTTGTCAAATCGGCATTACTTAGTATAACAGTCGGCTGAATTAAGCAAACTTTATTTGCAAAGATCCTTGAAGGGCCGACAGTGCTCGGTGACCATAATGAAATTTTCTACAATCTTTTGGAGACTGAGAGAACTCGGTAAACACTAATAATCCTTTTTCTTTGATAACCGAGTGAACTCGGTAAATGCTAACTTTTCTTTGACAACCGAGTGAACTTGATAAATGCTGATTTTTCTTTGATAACCAAATGAACTCGGTAAACACTAATTTTAATGCCAGGTAGACTGACTGAGCTCAGTAGGTACTGATTGTTGTGGACTATGACATTGTGTGACATCAAAGACAATACATAATTTGAGTAGCAATTTTCTTCAGACAATTGTTTCCAACAGCTAGTCTCATCTCCTCATGACCTCAGAAGATTATTTCAGATTATATGCCCACCATAGATTTCACTAAGCTATGACCCTACTAACACATCAATCCACCTGTAAGTCTCCATCAGCACACAACAACCAATCGTATTTGAGCAAGTCGGCAACACATAGCACTGGCCCCATTGATTTCCTCTTTACATTGACCAATGAAAAATGAGCATGTCACTTTGATGTGGTATCAAAGCCACCTAATAGAGCTTCTAAAGAAGCAAGATTGATGGTCATCTCAGGATCTCATACCTCTCACACTACCCTTGTGAAGATACACTTTCCATCAATCTTCTGACAATGGAAAAACCTTTGACAGCTGAAAGAAAATGGCCCCACTAACAAGTGTTGACTTAGCACACGTGGACCAACCAGAAGCAAGCACATTAGAAAATGAGGACCCACCTAAGATAGCTCTAACAATAGAATGAAATTGATGGTCAGCACATAATCTCATGTGTCAGAAAAACTCCATGAGAAGATGTGCTAGCTGTTGATCTAAAAGGGACTTTGTCGGCTGGGCCTGCTTTGAAAATTGGACAAGTCACCACCTTTCGACCAATAGGAAGCCTCCATGTAGGATGATGTGGCATTAGACCCACTGACACACTATAGTGCTTCACACTTGGAAGATCTAACAATTGTCACAAGATCGCAAGCCTCTGACAGATCCCTTGCAAATTTATGATGACTGTCAAATCCTATAGAACTGGGATCCTCGTATAAAGTGACTTTCAAACATTAAGTGATCATGTGACTAAAGGAAAAAACTAACCATTCACTAAGTCACTGAATGCTGAGACTTAACCACCAGACATTAAGCGACTAAGAGAGTCACTACAGTCGCTAGTTCGCCAAAAGAAAAAGGTAACCACCATAAGACTTCAAGAACTAGTGACCAACCAATAGAATTAAACTACACATGGGTATTTGAGGATTTTTAAGTGACCAATAAAGTAACAATGAATTATAACAAGGATTAGGGTTTTTTGAGGGTTTGGCCTATAACGGCTAGTTTTATGAAATTTTTAAGGACTTTTCACCTAGCCAGGGACCTAGAAATAGTTGTAGATACCAAAGGGAAGGACATAAACCCATGAAATTTTTAGGGATGCCTAGTAGGGTAAAAAAATATATCTTGGGATAGGTTTTAGCCAAATTTGTGTACATGGAAATTGGGGTAACATTTTGGCAATTTTTGCTGGATGTCAGCCTGCTAGACATTGAAAACCAGTGGCCTTGATATAATCCATTGGGCATGGGGTCATCAAAATCAAAAATTCTCATAGGGAGATAGAACTAGGAATTTTCTTAGAGTACTTCTTGGAAAAGAGGGAAATAAGGTAGAAAATAGAGACAAAAAGTAGGAAAACCTAACCTATCCTAAACTAACCAGTTACAGAAACCTAGTCAAACAAAACTATTTACTAGTTGCAAAAAAAATACCTTTCCTCATTAGGGTATTTTGCATTGGACACATGAGGATAGATACAAAGATAAGAGACACACAAAGATTTGTCAAATAATTATTAACTGCCTCTGCAAAAATAGGATCAAGTTTTCCTTCCCCCAATTGATCATATGGAAGGGCCTCGGTAAACTCCTTCTATGCCAAGTATCTGATGGGGCAACCCTTTGAAATTCTAAAGGCATGACTCTCGTTGATAGCTTCTTCTTTATCTTCATGGTTTCCCTCCACCATGGGTAGCCATGTCAACTCATCATCTATCGACAGGGGACTGTCTTCTTCTTCTTTTAAATAGATTAAGAGCTCATCAAAGTTGTCAGTATCCTAAAGATCCCCAAGAATGACTAGCCCTTTACAATCAGGCTCCATACACAAGCCTCCTATGTTGTGCTCCAAACAATCCTCCCCAAGGCCTTGGTTGTCCTCTACACATTGGGAAGTCTCCTCCTCAAAGATGAGGTCAAGCTCATGGATTAACATATCCTCAGGATCAATCTCTTCTAGCTACCGTAACTTCATAGAGGTGGCTATGATCATATCTTTATCATCCTACTCAATAAAATTAGGCAGCTCATCAAATAAAACATAGCATCTCCTTCTATACCAACCTCTTGTTGATGGTGAACCCTTTGTTTTGATTGATCTTCAGCCATAGGTAATGGCATGGTCTCCTTTTCATCATCAACAAAGAGGAGAAGCTCATTCAACAAATCAACCAAGAGTTCAGGCTAGGCATCAAACTCCACCTCCTCACATTGTTGTCCCAATTCATCATAGTCATCACTCTACAATGATATCTCATATTTTCTCTCCTCCTCTTAAAATGAAATCTCATCTACCATAGGTCCTTGCTTAGACACCAAACTAGTATCTCTGAAAAGATCTAGCATCTAACAGCTATGAGGCAAAGTCCATTGGGAATAAATTTTTTGCCTTAAAACTTGGGATGTGGAATTGAGGGGGCTCAAAGGGAGACACAAAAGGCATACCCATCTTGAAAATTGGAAAAATGAATGCCCTACCATCTTGATGTTGGTCCCTTGTAGCTGGCTCTTTCTCAATATAATCTTTAGACTATTATAGACCACAATAAGGTTGCAACTACTCCAAAATAGGCTCAAATTCTTGAAGGCTACTCCTAAAACTTGGAAATGAGCACTTTGTATACTCTTCATGTGTAGGTGTCTTGAGGCAAATGGGTCCTCTAGCCTTGAATTTTAGGTCTAAGAGCCTCTTGTTGAGCAATTTGTGATCTCAACCTTGTTGTCTCAATGTTAGCTCAGTGTCTAATCTCTTCTTGGAACTGTCTCATTTGTTTCTCATCACCAAGGGCTTCTATCATTTGGTTGGAGGTGAACCCTTGTTCATAACCTTGAGCCTCTATCTCCTCCTACTCTCTGATCTCAGACAATTGCTTAATTAAATCAAGAAACAAGTTCTTGGTCTCTTCTTGCTCTCTCATAAAGTCTAGGCTCTGAATCCATTGCCAATTAGGCTGAGAAGGGGTGGGTGGGTGGTAAGTAGGATGGGCAACTAAATTTGCATTTTTTTTTGTACCCTTTGTGCGCATGATCCATCTTGGCGGAGGGCTTGCTCATAATCTTGTATGAAGGCATATTGATTTCGAGCATGCTGGACATAATGACAGCCTTGTATTGTATGGAAGCTTGAGATAAAAGCAGGCTTTAGGTGGCTTTGATAAGGCTGATAACTAGCCCACTGAGCATTATTATCATAATAGGATGGTGGGTAACTTGACTATCCATAATAACTTGACATGTCTACTCATGCAATTAGCTAGAATCTAATTATGAAAAATTTGAAACATACTAGCACTTGATCTTTGAAACCAGTAGACTTTCTAGAGTTGCCAGATATGCAGCAAAATGACCTCTTCTAGGTCTACAACCTATTGGATGCATATCAGAACCAACAAGAACTATAAAAATTATGACATCTTGGTCACACCGGGCGTGCCAGAATTGTTATACATTGGCACCAAGGTTGGGTATGCTTGAGCTTAAGCCTATATTAATATTCCTCATGTACTGAACTTCTTTGATCCTTTTGTAGATGAACTAACAAGAACACCTTTGAACATTAATTTGATCTTTGTACTATCCCATCGGGTGTGCTAGAATTGTTATACACTAAGTTTTCACACTTGTTTCAAGCTCTCATAGTCTTGATAACCTAGTATAACATGGGAATCATCTCCAAGTTGTGAGACCTATACTAACTGAGATGAGACCTTGATTTGCTTCTTGATAGAAAAGTAAATCTTTTGAGGGAAAGGGATATAAGGAATGCTTGAAAGGGAAATTACTAAAAGTAAAACTATCCTACTAGGTGATACACCAAAAATATGGTATGAAGTACAGTATAAAAGATGAAATCAATGAATAGACTTAGGCCTAGGTGATCATAACTCACTGAATAGCTTTGAATAAGTACTTCATAGATGGGTCTATAGATAAAAAAGATTTATTTAGGGAAAGAGAGATTCTTTCACAAACAATAACACCACTTGGAATTATACAACAATCTATGACCTGCAAACAAACATTCACCTCTGCAACTAGGTATAGGAATGAGACAAGATATCTAAGGGGTTGAAGTATACCCACAAAAGAACTCACATCAATTTATCCACAATGATACACAAAATTGCAGAAAGAAAGAGGGATCAAGAATCCTAAGATATCACTGAGAAGCATGTAAATACTGAATTCATTTAGAAATAACTCACACAAGAAGGGATAGGGACATGAAGAATGTCACAAAAACACCTTCAATATTTGAATTATCAAGAGGAGATTTACAACTATATAAGCCAGAGGGTAGAGATGATACCACAGATGACCCTTAAGAAAACATGAATTTCTTCTACAATTGTCCAACTCTGAGCTCAAAAGGTCCAAAAATACAATATATACATACTCAACTACATGCAAGAAGGAGCCAAAAACCTAACTAGGGTTATAAGATTTTCAATAGAATAAAAAACCCTACATCTGTGAAGTCTGATCATAAATGTTACTTTTGCAAATATCTCAATCGATCAAATATTCATCTTTGCATGCCCATCCTTGTACCACATCAACCTTTCTAAGACAAAAATTGACCCATGATGGCCGCCCAGACCTCCTCATCATCTTCCTTTAACTACAAATGTCCTAGAGACATAAATTCTCTGAGCTACCTTGCTGCTCACAGTTTGCAAATCAAAAAATGGAAAAAAACCATCTTAGATGCATTTGAATCTGAAAACTTAATGGCTAGCTGGTCATTTTAAAATGCAACCATCGATATCCTTTATTTCTTAGTAGATGAATGGCTTAGATTAACTTTGAAATGATCGTGAAACCTTTTGAAAAGTTTGAGTCCACATCAAGAAATTGAGGACCAATGAAAAATTAGCATGTCGACACACCTAGCAGTTTAGCCCCACTTTGATTTTTGTCTTCTTGAGTTATTCGACGACTGTGTGACTGAAGAATTCTAAGTCGTGAAATACATTTCTTAACTCTAGTTGGTTCAAGTGATTAGTGGACACTATAGTCACTAAATAGCTAAACTTTTTAGTAACCCTAGGTTACATTAAGTGAACATGAGAAACCCTTAGTCACTGATTCATAGAAATCTTTACTAACCCTGGGCCCATTTATGCCACTTGGCATTTCTTTATTTGTTCCGACCACTCCATTAGTAAACACCTCGGCACTTCCTTGACATTAGACCCACTTAAGACAAGATTCTAATCTAATGGCTAGTCTCATCTCCTCATGACCTTAAAATATTCTTTCAAATTAAATTCCCACCATAGATTTCACTAAGCCATGACCCTACTGACACATCAGTCCACCTATAATTCTCCATCAGCACACGACAACCAATCATATTTGAGTGAGTCGGCAACACGCAACACTGGCCCCACATATTTCCTCTTTATATCGACCAATGAAAAATGAGCACGTCACCCTGACCTGGTATCGGATCCACCTAACAAAGCTTCTGCAAAAGAAAGATCAAAAATCATCTTAAGATCTCATACCTCTGACACCACCCTTGTGAAGATACATGGACCGTCGATCTTCTGACAGCAGCAAAACCTCTGACCACTGAAAGAAAATGGCCCCACTGACAAGTGGTGACTCAACACACATAGACCAACCAGAAGCAAGCACATTAGAAAATGAGGACCCACCCAAGATAGCTTTGATAGCATAATGAAATTGATGGTTGGCACATAATCTCATGTGTCAGAAAAACTCCATGAGAAGATGTACCAGCCGTTGAGCTAAAAGGGACTCAGTCAGTCGGGCCCACTCTGAAAATTGGACAATTCACCACCTTTCAACCAATAGGAAGCCTCCATGTAGGATGACATGGCATCAGACCCACTGACACACTACAACATTTCACACTTGGAAGATCTAATGGTTGTCGCAAGATCCAAGCCTCTGACAGAGCTCTTGTGAACTTATGATGACCATCAGATCCTGTAGAACAAGGATCCTCATATAAAGTGACTACCAAACATTAAGTGATCATGCAAATAAAGGAAAAAACAAACCATTCATTAAGTCACTGACCACTAAGACATAACCCCCAGACATTAAGTGACTAAGAGAGTCACTGTAGTTGCTAGTTTGCCGAAAGAAAAAGGTAACCGCCAGAAGACTTCAAGAACTAGCGACCAACCAATAGAATTAAAGGGCACATGGGTATTTGAGGATTTTTAAGTGACTGATAAAGTAACAAGAAATTATAACAAGGCTTAGGGTTTTTTGAGGGTTTGGCCTATAATGGCTAGTTTTATGAATTTTTTAAGGATTTTTCACCTAGCCAGGGACCTAGAAATAGTTGCAGAGACTAGAGGGAAGGACATAGACCCATGAAATTTTTAGGGATGCCTGGCAGGGTAAAAAAAAAGATCTTGGGATAGGTTTTAGCCAAATTTTCATGTATAGGGAAATTTTGGTAACACTTCTCACGGGTGCAAATGTGTTTGAATAATCAATACCTTCTCTTTGCGCATATCCTTTACATATGAATCTTTCTTTCTTCCTTACTACTATACCATCTTCATTCATCTTGTTTCTGAAAATCTGTTTAGTTCCAATCACATTCTTATCACTAAGTCCTAGGACCAGTTCCCAAGTATCATTATTGATAATCTAATCTATTTCTTCTTTCATAGTATCATGCCAATCTAGATTATTACATGCATCTCTCCAATAGGTATGTGAAACTTTTCCATCAATCATGATGGTGTGTGCTATATCAAGGATGATCCTATTGCTTCTCTCTATAATCTCATTCTATTGTGGGGTTCTAGGTGAACTCAACTATCACTTTATGCCATGTTCTTCACAGTACTCATAGAATCTGTTAGAGGTGAATTCTCCTTGTCTATCCGATCTTAGACATTTTATCTTTATTCTAGATTCATTCTCAACCTCAGCTTTTATTATTTTGAACTTCTCAAATCCTTATGACATATCTTTTAAGACTGCAACCCACATCATTCTAGAATAATCATATACAAAGAAGATGAAATACCTTGCACCATAGTATGATCTTGTTTGAGTTGGTCCACATATGTCTATATGAATCAGATCCAACTTGTTCTCTATTGAATTGTGCTTTCTCTTGAATGGATTCCTCACATGTGTTCCCATTACACATTCCTTGCAAATAGTATCAATTGGCTTTTCTATGTTGGGTAGATCTCTTACTACCTTCACATTGCTTATCTTTAGTATGTTATCAAAAATGATATGACATAGTCTTTTGTGCCACAGCCAACTGACATCTACTTTAGCAACAAAACAACTTTCTTCTAAATTAAGGTGAAAAATATTACCTTTAGTCTTTGAACCTGATGCAATCATAACACTGTCCTTGTTAATGATGCACTTATTGTCTTTGAACTCTAACTGATAACCTTTTTTAAGCAACTACCCAACACTAAGAAGGTTATACTACAAACCATCTACATAGAGAATATCATCAGTGTTTTTTTTTCCATCCAATGTGATAGATCATCTACCAATGATAGGTTTAGGAGTTTTATCTCCAAATCTAACCATACCAGCTTTGAATTTGTCCAAATGAACAAATCTATCTTTATCAAATGTCATGTGATGTGAAAAACCGCTATCTATAATCCAATTTGTCCTTATGTCTTCTTATGCGATCAATGCTAGCTCTTGTTCATTTTTATCCTCTTCATGATCCATCTTTTCCATGATAGCAATGAATCCAATTTCATCTTCAACTGAATCATCATCTGATACTCCATCTCTAGCATAGTAGCATTCCTTTGTATACTTAGGATTGTAGTTATTTTTGAACTTTTTAACTCTTGAAGGAAACTTGGATGCAAAGTGACCAATATTATTAGATGAAAAACATTTGAATACAAATTGACATTCATATTTTCCTTTTCCTTTCTTTTCTCTTTTAGCAATCACAAAAATGAAATCAACTAGTTCTTTATCTTCATCATCATCATCAAAATTACCAAAAATGTTTTTAGATTTCTTACCATGGACTGATGCTTTGAAGGTTGTTTCACTTTTAGGTTCTGTCTTCAATCTTGAAATCTCAAAAGCTAAGATTTTCTTGATCAAGGTCTCTCTCATAAAATTTGTTGTAAGCTACATGGTATTGATGAACTACAATTGATTTGGAATGAGAATGAAGTATCTATAATTTGAGATTACTAAGGAGTTGATGATTAGATAATGCAAGATGATTAAATCAGTATTATGTTGTCATTGATGTCAACTAGCTTGACAATACTTATCTTGTAAGTTGCTATACTAACACATCTGAAGAAAGGTGAAAGAGATGAACAAAAATATGTACATGAGAAAGATGTATATGTTAGATGGGGATAAAGGAATACATTGAGTAACTTGTTGATGAGTTTATGACTCGATGATATCAACTTTATTATATTGCATTCATCTATGATGAAGAAAAGAGCTGAAAGACATAAAGCAGTGTTGTCGGTAAATAAAGCTTTTTAGTATACACCGATGGAACGCAATGTATATTGAGCATAGTTTTAACCGAGCTTGTTTTCACTGATGCATTTCTTTGTTAACCGAGAAAAATAGAAAGGAATTAAATGATTAGTTTAGCTAATAAAATGATGAGCTATAAAGTATATGAAATCGAGGTAACAAATAAGGTTTTTTATGAAGATCGATGACTAACATAAATAAAAAAGGATCTAATGTAGTAGATTGAAATGTGTTACTAACTCATCAGCCGAAGAAGGTTAAAGAAAAAAAATCTATGAATATGATTAAGCAGAAAAATATGATGGAGGAAAAGAAAATGATTTACTTGTCTATATAAGAGACATTAGTTTCACTATTGAAAATATGCTTGAAGAAGAAGATACTATAGAATTTTCCCGTGAAGAAGTTTTCATGCATTCTGATCATACTGGTTAATAAGAACCAAGCTGTAGAACAATTATCAAGCTATAGAGAGTAATTACTGACTGATAGTAAGTTGATATTGTATTGAATCTGAAGTGGTATATTGATCATAAATATTTGAATGAGTTGATCATTGCTCTATAAATTGAAAATTAAAGTTGTTTCAAGGTAGATCATCTATTCTTACATATTTAACCATTGTACATAGTCAAATCTCTTAACCGAGTGGACTATGAAAGTCTTTTGGTGTTAATTCATAGAGTGAACATTGTTATCTTGTCAACCCTAGAGTGATTGCTGGTTGGACGATAACTTCTGGTCTAAAATCCTCTAACAAGATCACACCTAACAGTGTGTTTGTAACCTTTAATAGGGTTGGGTCTTCACTAACCTCACTTTAGAAGAGTGAACAATTTTGGGTTATTGGTCCCAGGTGGTTTTTCCCTTCACAGGGTTTCCACGTTAAATCTCTTGTGTTATGTGTTGATTATGATATTTGTGTGTTATCATACTTTGCATATTACATGTTAGATTTGATCAGTAACTATTATAAGTATAGACTTACAATTGGTAAAAACATAGACAGTGAAAATATTTTATGTTTACCGAGTAGCAAAAATTAAAGAATTTGTTTTTGGATTATACATTTTGATTTGGGACACTGGATAACTAATTCACCCCCCTCTTAGTTATTCTAAAAATTGGTATCAGAGCTGGAATTTCTTAAGAATAGATTTTTAAGGACTCTAACACAGAGGTCTCAAGATGTATAAGAGGGAAGTCCCAAAGTTGAACAAAGATAACTTCATAATATGACAAAGTTGGATGAAATTTCACATATCTGGAATTGGGAATTCTACACTAGAACTGATGGAGAATGGCTACATTGAACTGCCCACTGGTCCCTTAACTCTTGATCAACTAAAGGATAGGCATGAACACAATATTACTATGATGGAACTCGCTACTGCCTGTATCAATGCCAAATTTGAAGACATAAAAGATTTTGATATAGCTAAGAAGATGTGGGACAAATTGACTCTAATATATAGTGGAGATTTGAATGTTAAGAGGGGTAGAGAAGATATTCTAAGAGCTCATTTTGATGATATGAAGATGAAAGAAGGTGAGAACATTGTGCAATACACAAATAGACTAAAAGATGTTGTACATTCTATTAGAGCATTAGATGGAGTTATTGATGATGGAATAGTGATTAGCAAGATTCTTAGAACTTTTTTGTCAATTTATACAATCAGGATCTCTACAATTCATGAAACAAGGGCTACATCCAACCTCACCCTTGACACTCTGATTGGTAAGCTTACAACTTTTGAATTGAATAACTTTGACAACAATGTTGTACCATCTGTTGAATCCACTTTCATTTCTTCTTTGAAGATTGGTAAGTCTAGTAGCAGGAATGATAAGAATTATGACAGTGACAGTAATACTGGTGATGAACTTGATGAGCTTGAAGCTCTTATGGCCAGAAGATTGCCCAAAGGTAAAGGAAGGTATAGAGGAAAGTTACCTTTATCATGTTTTAATTGTAAATAAGTTGGTCACATTGCTGCTAGATGTCCAAATAAGAAAAATGATGATATATCCAAAGACCAATCCGAAGGAAGCTATGGGAGAAGAGTTAATAGAGGGTACCAAGACAACAACAGAGACAACCGAGATAGCTATGACAAAGGGAAAAAGGTATGTTACATAGCCAAAAAATTTGAATCTGAATCTGACACTGATGATGATGTAGAAGTAGTATTTGTTGCTATGAAAGATGATTTAGAGGAAGAAGAGAAACATGAAGAAATGACATTGATCTCTAAAGTAAGAAAAAATGATACATGGATCATAGATAGTGGCTGCACACATCATATGACTAGTGATATAGAGAGGTTTGATCTACTTGATGAATATGATGATGGATCTATTAGAATGGGAAATGATGCAGCTTGTATGGTGAGAGGTAAAGGTTCACTAATGATCAATGATAGAATAAAATGTGAGAATGCATACTGGGTAGATGGACTAAACTATAATTTGTTAAGTGTGGCTCACCTGAATAACTTAGGCCACCGACTTTCTTTTGAGAGAAGAAAGGTAAGAATCTATGATGATGGAGGAAGACTTTTCAGAACCGGTACACAATCTAGAGGTAATCTATTTTATCTTGATATTGATCAGTCTTCTTGTTTATTAATGAAAGATGAAGATGCATGGTTGTGGCACAAGAGGTTATGTCATGTGAATTTTCATAACATGATCAAGATTAGTAAGAAGAAAAGAGTTAGAGGGTTGCCTAACTCATCAAAACTAGATCATGCTATGTGCCATGAATGTCAAAAAGGTAAGATGACTAAGTCCAGCTTTAAGAGAAAAGACTACTCAACAAAGAAGATACTTGAGTTGGTTCATACCAACCTATGTGGTCCTATGAGAACTTAGAGCTATTATGGTAATAGATACTTTATTCTTTTTGTTGATGACTATACTAGACTGATGACTATTATGTTCCTAAAAGAGAAATATGAAGCTTTTAAGATGTTTAAATGGTATAAGGAAAAGGTAGAAAAAGAGACTGGAAAAGAAATTAAATGCTTAAGATTTTATAGAGGAGATGAATTTATCTTTGATGAATTTACTAATTTATGCAATGAGAATGGTATTAAGAGATAGGTCTCTGCATGGGTCCCAAGTTTCCCCTTGTCCCCTCAACCTCCCATCTCCCTAAAAACTAGCGCAGCTCTTGCATTGGTTTAAGATGTTATATTGTGGTTATAGTCTAGTCCCTTTAGATGTGGGACCCTCCCTTCCTTTCCCATGTTCATTCAAACTTCCCTCTCTTGAATTTGGCGCAGGCCTATGAGGGTTGAAAAAGTTTTGTTTTAGGGGATTTTGTTTAGTGGTCCCCCTCTCCCTTGGCACGTGCGTCAAGGGGGGAAAAGAAGGATAAGGGAGTAGGGGGGAATAGGGGTAGGTGCTAGCTAGGATTTGGGGAAGTTTAGTATATTGTTTAGGTAAATTTTGATTTAGTGGTTTATTTCCTTAGCATAGGATTATTTTATGATAAAGTTTTATTGTTTTAATTAAATGTTATTTTAATAAGTTGATTTAATAAAATTTTATTGTAGTACTGATTAATATATATGTATCAATAATTAATATATTATAATATAGTAATTAATTAATATTTGATTAATTAGTTATTATATTATAATTATTTAATTGGTTAATATATATATTATTTAATTATTATTATTAATCATTAAATATATTATCAAATGATAATATAATTTTGTTAATCGGTTAATCATCACATTAATTATGTGATATTTTATAATTAGTTTATTAAAGATATGTCTCATATAATTATAATCATTATTTAATTGGTTGTCATAACTTAATATATTAAGGATCAATATAAATTATCTTTATGTTTTTAATAAACAAAGTTGATATTAGTTTAAGCATATCATAATCTATAATCAATGTTTATAAGAACATTAATTAAGGAATATTCTAGACAATGCCCTTTAAATAATCTATGGGGATATTAAATCAATGAATTGTTTGTTAATTCGATTATTGAAACCTCCTTTCAATGAAAACCACTTGGTGACATTAATGAAACAATTATGGAAATTAAACCTCCCTAGATTGTAATCTGGTTGTAACTAGTAGAGTGACCTTATCATGAGTAGATTAATTTTAGTTATTTCTTTCGCAAAAGGGCCACTCTAATAAAACTGATAGTGAATTGTTAACCTTATAGGAATTCTTGGATTGACCTCGTTGTCATCACCCAATGCTAATTTGAGAATTGCTCATCCTAACCCCTTTTGAACTCAGTTACAACTTCACCACCTTAATTGAATCCATTGTTATAACTTTATCTGCTAGTGTCCCTTTGGAGACCGACATTGGTTAACAATTTGTTCATTCGAAGCCCTTGCAATCTATTGCCATGACCACCCTGTTAACCTGCAACATTAAATTAGACCTAAATAATCCTTTAAAAAAAAATAAAAAATTGGTGCATTTTTAGACTGAATTTTGATGGGCATGACACTTGGTATCAGAGCCTAGGTTTCAACATTGGAACCTAACCCATTGCATTTCTTAGCTAACTTTGTACCCCTTTTGTAATTGTTAGGTCACCTCCTCTTACGTGTCAAGCTTGAAGGCATATTAGAGGATGAGGGGCTAGGCAAGCCCCCTCGGGTCGCGAGCAAGCTGAACAAAGGGCTGAGGTATCAGCTGTTAATCAACAACCACTACCACCACCACCAGACCCTAATCAGGCAGTCCTATTAGCTCTACAGAACCTCATCAGAGTTATACAGGAGAGGTTGCCTCCGGTTAGAGAGAGGACTAGAAGTCCTCCACCTGATCGAGAGGAAGGACAGGGGGCTCACGAGGCAGATTCGGTTCACATGCCGGAACACCCACCTGATGTTGTTCAGAGGGAACCCTGAGATGTGGGAGATCATATTAGAGACCTCCTACGGTTACAACCACCTTTGTTTCATGGTTCTATAGAGGGTACAGATGCTGAGGCATGGCTCTCGAGCTTAGAGAGGTGCTTTGGGATGCGTTAGTGTGTTAGCAATGTCAAGGCTCACCTTGCAGTACTCCTTTTGAGAGATGGTGCTTCCACATGGTGGAAACAGGAAGAATATAAGAATAACACCACTATGGACACCGTGACTTGGGAGACCTTCTTAGAAAGATTCAGAGATAGATACCTATCAGAGCACTATAGATAGAGACGCATTGATGAGTTCCACGAGCTTCAGCAGAGAGGACTCACAGTGCTACAATATGAGACTCGATTCCTAGAATTGCTACCCTATGTGGAATACATGAAGGATGAAAAGCTATGAATCAACTATTTCATTAAAGGACTCAATGATTGGATAGAGGGACAGGTTCGCATGACCTCACCAAAGACTTTTCGTGAGGCCGTGGAAAAGGCCTTGGTTGCAGAAGAGATTCGGAGTAGGTCTAAAGACGCTCGTGACAGGTCTCAGAACTATTACTCCACATCACAGTCACAGGGGCACCAGAAGAGTCACTAGAAGAATAATAAAAGACATTCCTCAGGGTCTTTTAACAAGAACCCATAGTAGCAGACTCAACAAAATCAGAAACAAAAGCCACCGCAGGGACAGCAGGGCTCTAAGCCCAAACAGTGGCATGCACAGGGTCAAAAGAAGGATCAGTGATAGCAGTATACAGATGCACCCCCAGCACGGACTCAACAGTCCTCTCGGGGGGGTTTTAGTGATTCTAGCAGGATAGGTGGTCAGCAGTTTTCTAGGCCACAGGGAGTACAGACATTCACATGAGGTCCTTGCTATGCTTGTGGTGCTATGGGGCATTTGGCTCATGACTGTCCACAGGGTTAGATGTCAGGCAATTAGCGTGTGGCAGCTTCAGAGCCTACAGTGGGAGACTTTGGGAAGTCTCATAGAGTTTTTGCAGCGGTAGATAACCGCCAGGCTGAACACCAGGCCACTGTGATAGAGGCAGTAGGTATGATCAGTGGTACTAGTGTTACTATATTGTTTGATTCAGGTGCTACCGATTCTTTTGTATCTCCATTTGTTGTGGAGCGTTGCGGGCTTGTGGCAGTAAGATAGGAAGTTAGTTGGCAGGTGGAGTTAGCTTCAGGGTCTAGAGTGTCAGTTGACTCTTTAGTGAAGGATAGCCAGGTGCAGATTGGTGATTTCATCACTACAGTGGATCTTCGTATCACACCTCTTGGTTCCTATGACATAGTGCTTGGCATGGATTGGCTTTATGCCCACAGAGCTATGCTAGATTGTCGACAGAAGAGGATTGAGTGCCTTGATGATAATGGTGCACCTATTGTGATTTACGGGATTCAGAGAGGCATCTCTCTTCGTATGATCTCTGCCATGCAGCTTAAGCGGAGCATGCAGAAGGGATGTCAGCTTTTTTCCATTACCATCAGTGATAGAGGGGATGAGGAGGAAAGGGAAACTTCCCTTGATGATTATCCTATACTTCAGGAGTATGTAGATGTGTTTCCTACTGAGCTTCCAGGCATGCCTCCCTGTAGAGCAATTGATTTCCATATAGATCTTATTCCTGGGGCTGCTCCAGTTTCAAGGGCACCTTACAGGATGACCACTAATGAGCTTAATGAGCTCAAGATTCAGCTAGAGGAACTTTTGGAGAAGGGCCACATTCGACCTAGTGTTTCACCATGGGGCGCACCTGTTATCTTCATTAAGAAGAAAGATAGATCATTACGGTTATGCATGGATTACCGACAGCTTAATAAGTTAACCATCAAGAATCGGTATCCACTCCCTAGGATCAATGATTTATTTGATCAGCTTAAGGGTGCTAAGGTGTTTTCAAAGATTGATCTTAAGTCAGGTTACCACCAGCTACGGATTGTTGACAGTGACATTCCTAAGACTACATTCTGTACTAGATATGGACATTATGAGTTCATAGTTGTACCATTCAGACTCACTAATGCTCCAACAGTTTTTATGAGCCTTATGAATGGGGTATTTCGCTCTTTTCTTGATAAATTTTTGGTTGTGTTCCTTGATGATATCCTGATTTATTCACGAGATGAAGAGGAGCACGAGGGGCACTTGAGATAGGTTCTGTAGTGTCTTAGAGACAATCAGTTATATGGAGGCTTGTCCAAATGTGCTTTCTATAGGATAGAGATTCATTATCTAGGGCATGTTATTTCAGGAGATGGCATCTCAGTAGATCCATCTAAGATTCGAGCCATCATGGAATGGCCTGCGCCTACTTCAGTGACCAAGGTCAGGAGCTTTATGGGATTGGTAGGGTATTACAGACGCTTTGTAGAGGGTTTCTCTAGAGTGGCTCATCCCATCACTTCTCTTCAGCGTAAGGGAAAGAAATTTGAATGGACTGAGAAGTGCGAGAGGGCCTTTCAAAAACTCAAAAAGGCACTTACTAGCGCTCCTATTCTAGCAGTACCTGATCCATCAGCAGATTTTATGGTTTGCACAGATGCTTCCTTAGATGGTCTGGGAGCAGTTCTTATGCAAAATGGGTGAGCTATTGCATATGAGTCGAGGAAACTTAAGACTCACGAGCTCAATTACCCCACTCATGATCTTGAGTTAGCTGCAGTAGTACATGCTTTAGTGAGATGGTGGCATTTTCTTTTGGGTCATCGGTTTGAGCTCCATTCAGACCATCAGAGCTTATAGTATATCTTCTCTCAGCCAAATATGAATGCATGACAACATAGGTGGATGGAATTTCTTTGTGAGTATGATTTTGATGTCCACTACATCAAGGGGAAAGAGAATGTGGTAGCTGATGCTTTGAGTAGGAGATGCCATGTGGCCTACTCTATGACAGTAAGTACTGAGTTGAGGGATCAGATATTGCATCATCTACATGAGGATGCTTGGTATGCAAAGGTTAGTCAGGTCATTCGGTCTCAGAGTACCCTTGAGGGTAAATATTCAGACTATTCCATAGATTCAGATGGGCTCTTACGCCATAGAGGACGCATCTATGTCCCATCCTCTGGTGACTTGTGAGTATTCATCATGCTAGAGGCTCATAGGGCTCCTTATGCAGCACATCCCGGAGTCAAGAAGATGCATGCAGATTTAAGACAGTTATATCATTGGCCAAGGATGAGACAGGATATAGCAGAGATAGTGGCATGATGCCTTGAGTGTCAGAGGGTCAAAGCAGAGCATCATCACCCCGCTGGGTTGCTTCAGCCTCATGATATACCAGAGTGGAAGTGGGATGTTATTTCCATGGACTTCATCATTGGTCTTCCTATGTCATCTCAACGCCATGATGCCATCATGGTGACAGTTGACAAGCTGACCAAAGTAGCCCACTTTTCACCTGTTTGGACCACTTTCACAGCCCCAGCAGTTGCTCAGGTCTTCTTGCGGGATATTGTCAGACTTAATGGCATACCCTGTAAGATCATTTCAGATCAGGATTCTCTCTTCACATCATCTTTTTGGAGAGGACTACAGACAGCTTTGGGCACTAAGCTCAATTTTAGCACCGCTTATCACCCAGAGACCGATGGTCAGACAGAGAGGGTAAATCAGGTATTGGAGGATATGCTTCGCATGTATGTCATGGATCATCATACTAGGTGGGAGGAGTACCTTCATTTGGTGGAGTTTGCCTACAACAATGGGCATCACACTTCTCTAGGAATGCCTCCCTATCAGGCATTATATGGCAGACCATGCAAGACACCTTTGAGTTGGGACCGCATTGAGGATAGAGTTGCTTTAGGTCCTGAGTTAGTGCGAGAGTTAGAGCAGCAGGTGACTTTGATTAGACAGCGACTGAAGGAGGTTCAGGATAGACAGAAGAAGTATGTGGATGCCAAGAGGGAAGACCGTAGTTATCAGGTTGGAGACAGGGTCTTTTTGAGAGTGCGACCTCACAAGAGTCCAATTCAATTTGGAAAGGGCTCTAAGCTTGCACCTAGATTTGTTGGCCCTTTTGAGATACTTGAGCAAATAGGTCCTGTTGCCTATCATCTTACTTTGCCACCGAGCCTATCACGCATCCACGATGTTTTTCATGCGTCAGTATTAAGGAAATATATCTATGATGAGACTCATATTATAGATTGGGATGCTTTGTAGGTGGAGTCGGACGGTCAGTTGGCTTTGGAGCCAATCCGCATTTTGGCTTGCCGGATGCTAGCACTTCGAGGCCGAGAGCTGGACCAGGTTAGGATCCAGTGGGATTGCTATGATGAGGTTACGGCATCATGGGAGGATGCAGCATAGATAAGAGCACAGCATCCCCATCTTTTTGATGAACTCCAGGAGGAATTTCATGCCTAGGGGGGGAGGATGTGAGGCCTCACCCCTAGCCTATCATAGCCATTCAGTTCTGCTTTTGACATAGACATATTTTATGATTATATTTTGATGCCTTATAGATTTTATCGATACTTTATGATGTGGTTTTATAACTTAGTAGATTGATGGACGTTATATTATGATTATATGATGAATATTGAGGCATTGGTTTGAGACTAGCATGTATGTTTTAATTTTAATTTATGAACATTTACGATGATGAAGTTTAATTGCAAATTGAATTATGTATGAATGCGATGTTTATGTTTGAATTTAATTGAATTAAGTATTTAAGATGAGTTGTATGTTGTGGATAATCAATTGTCATGTAAGTTATGAATTGTCAGATGAATTACTTGATTTCTAATGCTATGTATTTACATGTTCATTTTTAATTTCCTTGGACTACTGATATTGGAATTGAGTGTGCAGGAAGATAGGCCATGGAAATTCGGGGAATCATCACAGAGACTAATGTGAATATCTGTTGAGCTAAGGTTGCTTCTAGTGAGAAGCCAATAACCTCATTGTGATGTATTTATTTTGTAAAGTGTGATGCATGAATGTTTTTGATTTATATGTATTTGTGAATGTTATTTTTGATGAGAGAGCCCAAGTGGATATATACATGGCATGTGAAGTGTCTTTTTGTGTTGTGTCACTTGACACATGTGTGTACATGAGGCCATGACATGTCCACTTGGGGACTGGTTGAACACTAACCTAGGAAGGTACCTTTAGGATACCCATGAAGACCACTTGATTAGAGAGTTTAGAGTGTTGTCTAATCCTTGAATTTCGTAATTGAACTTTGCTTGCACTTTTGGAAGGTTAAAAGGGCACCTAGGGGAGAGTTTTGACCATTTTTAGTTACCCCACTTGTTATACCATAGGGTAAGGGTCATTTTTCACCAAAGGATAACCCTTGGTTGACCAAATGACCCATCCAAAAGTTGGTTTCCCAAGATGGACGAGAATCAACTTTTGGGACTAAGCTTAGGATAGATCACCACCCACTTAGAAGGAAGTCCTCTTTCCACCTTTTTAGCTTACCATTGTAAGAGACCAAAATTGGAAACCTTGTAAGGGCCTTTGGGAAGACCACCCAATAGGAATGCAAGCCTTATCCATAGGAGAGTGTGTGGAGACCTTTTTAGAGGGCCCTCTTCCTTTGGAAAAGGTTGACACCCACTCTCTATATTTAGGGATTTTGCCAAATTGGAGGATTTTGGATATTGGGAAAAGCTCATCTTCAACTATCTTCCTTTAGCTTTGGATCAAGGTTGGTGGTTCACTTCTCTTAGTTGTTGTAGTTTTTCTTTTCTTTTCATGTTGAAAGAAAATGCTCTCTTGAATAATAGTTGTTGTATGCATAATGAAAATATGGATTCTTGTAGTGTTGTGTTGCGAATTTGTATGTTATAGTAATGGAGTTATTTCTTTGTGATTCATGTTTTTTTTTTGTGTAGTGTTCTTCTTTGTAAGCTATGAGAAATCTTGAACTTGATATGTTCATGATTTTCATAGCATTGTGAATGTGAAGTATTCTTGTTGCTCTTGAACTTTTTCTTTGTTTTCATGTGAATTGTAGTGTGTTGTGAGGGAGTTCTCAAGGCCACACTCACCCTTGGGAGGGAAGAGTAGCCTTGAGGGTGAAGGGCTTTGTTGGGACATCCAAGAGTGTAGAGTCTCTCCTTGGATTGGAGAGGGATGAACATGGAAGTATGGGCTCCATGTAGCCATCTTTATTTACATTCTGTTGAATGGGGGGTCATAAGGAGTTCTTTTGTGGAGTTTGTGTTGTAGAGAAGAAAATGGATGAGGAAGCCAAGTGATGGATTAGTTCTCATCAATAGATGTGCTTCTCCTCTTGGTTTAGTTCCACCTTCACCCAATGTGAGTTCATATGAGACTCTTTGTAACAAACTTGGGAGGGAGTTTCCATGTAGTTATGTCTTCATGTCCTTGTGTTGTGAGTTTGCTTGAGTGTTTTCCCTTGTCTCTTGATGTTTCCCCAAGCTCGGGGGTGGCTTCATAGAAGCCTAGGTTGGGAGGTGAGCTCCCATGGCCTATGCATTCTGTTTACTTGCACGAATTGAAAGCCTTGGAGACTCATTGTTGGAGCTTTACTCTTGTGGAAATGTAAAGAAATCATCCTTTTGATGAAGTATCTTTTGTATTGTGTTAAGTTTTTTTGTAAGGATATCATGTGATATCCATTGGCTCAATGTAATTGTTTTGAAATAGGAGTTGACACTCCAATACTTGGATTGCATCTTAAAGTGGTGGATTCAAGTTTTGAAAAGAAGTACGAATATCTTGTTGGTAGATTTATTGTTGAAAATGTAGCATCATGTTCTTATGAATGAAATGAATATTGAACAAGTTGATACAATATGTTGATAGTTTTACTTTGGTTCACATGAAATATTGATTCAGAGAAGATACCAATGCATTTAGATGTTTTTGAGTTACTTCCAAGCATGTATTAGTAAGGATAAAAAAATCTGGTGTTATGTTTTCTTTTAAATAAGGTGAAATGATTTCAATCTTGTTTAAAACCAATGTATGTAAAAGTATTTGTTTTCAAGTGAATAATCAATTTCTAAGTTTTCACCTTTCACCCTTGCAAATAAATTGTATTCATGTTATGTTATTTTGGGTGAGAAAAACATTAGTTAGTATGCAAACATAAATTGTAATTTTAGAGCTTTTAAGCATGTTATAGAGAAACTATTAAGTTAAAAGAAAGACCAATTTTATCTCCTATCATAAACAAATCATCAAAATTAAAATTAGATGTATGGGAGTAAAATAATTAGCAACACAAACAAGCTAAAAGAGAAACAAAGCAAAAAAAAAATATAATGGCAAAAGAGACCTACAGGTCTCTGGAATTTATATGGGAAAAATTTCCCATACAAATTCCTTGCCACAGTCATTATAAAACTATATAATTTTACCCACATGTTTTCTAAACTAATAAAATACTAATCCTAGTTCTTTCCCCCACTCTATATATTATTTTATCTAAAGGTGGCGCAGGAGTTGGCAGGCCTGACTTACCAATTATTTTGGTTAAGTTTTATTGGCTAATACACCATCCTTGCCAATGTCCTTGTCTGCATAATTCATGTTTTACTTCATTGCTTGTTCAACTACCTAACCCTCCACCTGCGTGAGTATTGGGCTAGGCCTATGGAAGTGGGATGAGGTGGGTCCCAAGTTTCCCCTTGTCCCCTCAACCTCCCATCTCCCTAAAAACTAGCGCAGCTTTTGCATTGGTTTAAGATGTTATATTGTGGTTATAGTCTAGTCCCTTTAGATGTGGGACCCTCCCTTCCTTTCCCATGTTCATTCAAACTTCCCTCTCTTGAATTTGGCGCAGGCCTATGAGGGTTGAAAAAGTTTTGTTTTAGGGGATTTTGTTTAGTGGTCCCCCTCTCCCTTGGCACGTGGGTCAAGGGGGGAAAAGTAGGATAAGGGAGTAGGGGGGAATAGGGGTAGGTGCTAGCTAGGATTTGGGGAAGTTTAGTATATTGTTTAGGTAAATTTTGATTTAGTGGTTTATTTCCTTAGCATAGGATTATTTTATGATAAAGTTTTATTGTTTTAATTAAATGTTATTTTAATAAGTTGATTTAATAAAATTTTATTGTAGTACTGATTAATATATATGTATCAATAATTAATATATTATAATATAGTAATTAATTAATATTTGATTAATTAGTTATTATATTATAATTATTTAATTGGTTAATATATATATTATTTAATTATTATTATTAATCATTAAATATATTATCAAATGATAATATAATTTTGTTAATTGGTTAATCATCACATTAATTATGTGATATTTTATAATTAGTTTATTAAAGATACGTCTCATATAATTATAATCATTATTTAATTGGTTGTCATAACTTAATATATTAAGGATCAATATAAATTATCTTTATGTTTTTAATAAACAAAGTTGATATTAGTTTAAGCATATCGTAATCTATAATCAATGTTTATAAGAACATTAATTAAGGAATATTCTAGACAATGCCCTTTAAATAATCTATGGGGATATTAAATCAACGAATTGTTTGTTAATTCGATTATTGAAACCTCCTTTCAATGAAAACCACTTGGTGACATTAATGAAACAATTATGGAAATTAAACCTCCCTAGATTGTAATCTGGTTGTAACTAGTAGAGTGACCTTATCATGAGTAGATTAATTTTAGTTATTTCTTTCGCAAAAGGGCCACTCTAATAAAACTGATAGTGAATTGTTAACCTTATAGGAATTCTTGGATTGACCTCGTTGTCATCACCCAATGCTAATTTGAGAATTGCTCATCCTAACCCCTTTTGAACTCAGTTACAACTTCACCACCTTAATTGAATCCATTGTTATAACTTTATTTGCTAGTGTCCCTTTGGAGACCGACATTGGTTAACAATTTGTTCATTCGGAGCCCTTGCAATCTATTGCCATGACCACCCTGTTAACCTGCAACATTAAATTAGACCTAAATCATCCTTTAAAAAAAATAAAAAAAATTGGTGCGTTTTTAGACTGAATTTTGATGGGCATGACACTAAGGACACCTCAGCAGAATGGGATTGTTGAAAGAAGGAATAGGTCAATCATTGACTATGCTAGAACACTAATGATACAAAAGAATGTTGCTCAGACATATTGGAGGGAAGTTGTTAGCACAACTGTATATGTGCTTAACCAAGTACAACTGAAGAAGGACTCCAACTAGACACCTTATGAGCTATGGTTTGGACACAAACCTATTGTAAGTTATTTCAAGATTTTTTGAAGAAAATATTTTATTTTGAAAGATGAGAGAAATGAGAAATTTGATTCTAAAGGTGATGAAGGAATATTCTTAGGATATTCTACTAAGAGTAAAGCATACAAATGTCTGAATAAGGTTACAAATAAGATGATTGAAAGCACTAATGTTTGTGTTGATTATTTTGATGACAAGAACACAGAAGAAAGTAAAAGAGAACTAGAAGACTATGGTAGATTCACTTACATTGAACTTCCTGACTATCTACCAAAGTTTTAGCCTATGATAACCGGTCAACAAGAAAATAACCATAAGGAACAGGAAAGGGAAACCAATGAACAAGATGGTACTATCAAGCAAGCACATGAATTTGAATAGGATGAACAAGAGAGAAGAAAATGATTACTGGCTAGTTTTGTTAAAAGACATCATCTTGAGACACAAATTATTGGAGATAGACAAGCTAGGATACAGACTAGAAGCAAAGAAAGACAAGGTACATGTTTTGTTTGTGAATTTGAACCAAAGAATGTGAAATTTGCATTAGAAAATGGAAAATGGGTTAATGCAATGAAGGAGGAAATAGAACAAATAGAGAAAAACAAAACTTGGTCCTTAGTACCCTAGCCTAAAGATAAGAATGTTATCGGTACTAAATGGATATTCAAAAATAAGTTGAATGAAAATGGTGAAGTAACAAGAAATAAAGAAAGATTGGTATGCAAGGGATATGCACATGGCATTGAATATGGTGAGACATTTTCACCTATTGCTAGATTGGAAGGAGTTAGAATGCTACCTACATATGCTGCACACAAGAAATTTAAGGTTTATCAAATGGATGTGAAGTCAGCATTTCTGAATGATATACTTGAAGAAGAGGTCTACATAGAACAACCTGAAGGATTTGTTGATCCAGACAATAGAAACATGATATGTAGATTACACAAAGCTTTATATGGTTTGAAACAAGCATTGAGAGCATGTTATGAAAGACTGCATATTTACTTGTTAAGTATTAGATTTGTGAGAACTAGTGAGAACAACAATTTGTACATGAAAGGAGATACTGATGACACTATTATTTTTGGAGGTCAAGATGATGTATGTAAATCTTTTGCTGATGAGATGAGAAAAGAGTTTGAAATGTCTATGTTCGGAGAGACTAAATTCTTTCTAGGACTACAAGTGATTCAGTAGAGTGATGGGATATTTATCTCACAGTCTAAGTACATAAAAGAAGTCTTGAAGACATTTGGCATGGAAGATGCTAAACCTCTAGGAACACCAATGGCTACTGGAAGTAAATTGACAAAGGAAGATGAAACTACAGAGGTAAATCAGACACTTTATCAATCCATGATTGGTAAGCTCATGTATGTAGTTCATAGTAGACCAGATATAGCACATGTTGTGGGAATTGTTGCTAGATATTCTGCTAATCCTAGAGAATCACACATGATTGCTACTAAAAGAATCTTAAGATCTTTGAAAATGACAGAGGATTATGGTATCCTAAGGAAGGAAAGTTTGAACTAAAGGTTTATACCGATGCTAATTGGGCGAGAAATGTGGATGATAGAAAAAGTACCACCGAAGGAGCATTTTCCTTTGGTGAAAGACTTGTAACTTGGACAAGCAAAAAGCAAGCTTGTATTTCCCAGTCGACAGCTGAAGTAAAGTATGTTGTTGCTGGTACTAACTATTCAAATATTGCATATATCAAGCAAATGTTGGAAGGAATGAATGAGGTAATCACTGACCTGGTGATTATATACTGTGACAACACAAGTGCAATTAATATTTAAAAGAATCCTATTATGTACTCTAAGACAAATCATATATCAATTAAGTATCATTACTTAAGAGAACAAGTGCAAGAGAATCAAGTGAAGTTCAAATTTTTTATATCTAAAGAACAACTTGCAGATATTTTTACAAAGCCTCTACCAAAGGAGACATTTGAATATTTGAGGACTAGACTTGGGGTCTGTCCCCTATCTATCAGTCACTAATGTGATCTAGATGTTGCATCATCCTAATTTTATCAAACTATCATTCATGTTGATGCAACATAGTTCACACTTTGGATATTGTTCAAGGTTGTGATTAAGTTTGAAGAACTAAAACAGATTGGGATATTAGTATACTAAGATATAGAGGAAGTAATGGACAATGGAGAGTTAGTTAGATACTACAAAGCTGATTATTTATTTGTTTCTTTAGAATTGTTGTCAAAGAGAGAGATAAATAATATGAAAAGGAAAAAGAGAGATATACACTGATGAGAACTATCTAAGGGAGAGATAATCTGAACAGAACCTGAGAACTGAAAAGGTTATATCTACAGAATGACAAAGATGTATTTTATAATGCTCATGAGTAACTTAGTGATTAAACATATTAATTTTGTATAAGCTTAGCTAAGAATTTGATCACATAGCTGTAGAATACATGTTTGGTATGTGTATGGTACATTTCATATTACTTGAGTTGCCATCAATGCCAAAGGGAGAGATTGATGAACTACAACTGATTTGGAACCAGAATGAAGAATCTGTAATTTGAGATTACTGAGGAGTTGATGATAAGATAATGCAAGATGATTAAATCATTATTATGTTGTCATTCATGTCAACTAGCTTGACAATACTTATCTTGTAAGTTGCTATACTAACACATCTAAAGAAAGGTGAAAGAGATGAAGAACAAAAATATCTACATGAGGAAGATGTATATGTAAAATGGGGATAAAGGAATAAATTGAGTAACTTGTTGATGAGTCTATGACTTGATGATATCGACTTTATTATGTTTCATTCATCTATGATGAAGAAAAGAGCTGAAAGACACAAAGCAGTGTTGTCGGTAAATAAATCTTTTCAGTATACACCGATGGAATGCAGTGTATACTGAGCATAGTTTTAACTAAGCTTGCATTCACTAATGCATTTCTTTGTTAATTGAGCAAAACAAAAAGGAATTAAATGATCAGTTTAGCCGATAAAGTGATGAGTTGTAAAGAATATGAAATCAAGGTAACATATAAGGTTTTTTATGAAGATCAATGGCTAACATAAGTAAAAAAAGGATCTAATGGAGAAGATTGAAATGTGTTACTGACTCATTAGCCAAAGAAGGTTAAAGCAAAAAAATCTATGAATATGATGAAGCAACAAAATTTGATGGAGGAGAAGAAAATGATTTACTTGTCTATATAAGAGACAATGGTTTCACTATTGAAACTATGCCAAAAGAAGAAGATACTATAGAATTTTTGCGTGAAGAAGTTTTCATGCATTTTGATCATACTAGTTAAGAAGAACCGAGCTGCAAAACAATTACTGAGCTATAGAGAGTAATTACCGATGGATAGTAAGTTGATATTGTATTGAATCTGAAGTAGTATATTGATCAGAAATATTTGAATGAGCTAAACATTGATCTATAAATTGCAAATTAAAGTTTTTTCAAGGAAGATAATCTATTGTTACATATTTAACCATTGTACACAGTCAAATCTCTTAACCGAGTGGACTATGAAAGTCTTTTGGTGTTCATTCATAGAGTGAACATTGTTGTCCTATCAACCCCAGAGTGACTGCTAGTTGGATGATAACTTCTAGTCTAAAATCATCTAACAAGCTCACACCTAATAGTGTGTTTGTAACCTTTAACAGGGTTGGGTCTTCACCGACCTCACTTTAGAAGAGTGAAAATTTTTGGGTTTTCAATCCTAGGTGTTTTTTCTCTTAATAGGGTTTCCATGTTAAATCTCTTGAGTTATGTGTTGATTATGATATTTGTGTGTTATCATACTTTACATATTACATGTTAGATTTGATCGATAACTATTATAAGTTTAGACTAACAATCGGTAAAAATAAAGATAGTGAAAGTATTTTATGTTTATCAAACAGTAGAAATTTAAGAATTTGTTTTTGGATTATACATTTTGATTTGGGACACTGGATAATTGATTCACCCCCCTCCTATTTATTCCAATAGGTATCATCAAGGAGCTTGATCTTGTTTTCATAATTTGCATTAAGAGTAGTCATTAACTAATCCATAATGTCTTCCTCCAAGATCTCTCCACCATTATTCCTGATTCTAGCAACTGCTTCATTGATCCTTAGGTTGTAATCTCCGATGTCTTCTTCAAGTAGCATCTCTAATGCATTGTGTCTTTTCTTCCATTTTTTTTTGCATGCATTCTTTTCTTATGTATCTCCTTCAAAGATGTCTTCTAGCTGCTTCCATATCTTGTAGGTTGTATCTACTTTCTTTATTTCTAAAAACTCACTATCAGATAAGATGTTGATAAAGCCTTCTTTTTCTATTGCATTCTGATGGAATAATTCCTTATGTTTGTCAGTAGCATCATCCTTCACAAGATCTAGTAAAGAAGGAATCTTAACTTCTTTGATAGGCACTTGAAAAAATTTGAAAGCAATGCATTGTAAATGTGTCACTATCTTGTTCTTCTAGTCAAGATAATTCTCTCCATCAAACTTAGGACTTTCTTTTCTAAAAAATGCCATTTGATCAGCCTCAAGCTATTAAAATTTTTCCCTAAGGCACTTGGATATGATACCAATTGTTAGGAATAGTCCCAAGAGATAACTGAGAGGGGAGGTGAATCAGTTATCTAAAAGTTTGAATTCTTTATCCAATTAAGTATACTTAAACTTTAAGCATAGACACAATGAGAGAACACTTGAACACAACACAAAAATTTTGGTTATAGAGAAACACAAATAGGTAAAAACCTTGGTGGGAATTGACACCCACTAATAATATGCACTAAATCTATTAAGAATAGTCCCAAAAGATAACTGAGGGGGGGGGAGGGTGAATCAATGAGAGAACACTTGAACACAAGACAACAATTTTGTTTACGGGGAAACCCAAATAAGTAAAAACCACAGTTGGAATTGACACCCACTAACAATGTGCACTAGAGTTTTTGATCCTTGTTAGAAGATCTTCAAACCTATTAGGAGTTGTCTTTACAATGCATTTAGTACAGTGACCTAGTCAAGGGTCGGACCCCACAAGGAGTCTTTTACAATTAACCTTGTTAGGGGTGAGGACACACTCTCTGAGAGCTCATTGCTCAAAGGGGTGAAGGATGCAACCTTCTAAATAATAGATACACACTATATCTAGATCTTGATGAATTGTGCTTAGACATACTATCTAGATCAGACCCAATGAATATGATATACTCTTTACTTGGTCACATAGACCTTCTACTAATGGCTCAACACTCCATACACTCTAGTCTACTCTACACATTCAACATGAACCATCCTTTAGCAACCACAAATGACTTCCTATACATATCTTTCCTCTAAATGATATAATCAAGTTATCTTGTTAGAAGAACTTTTAAATTATATTAGAGAAATAATAACACACTCTAATAACATCTCATTCAGCTCTACTAAGCATGTAACATAAAATGGTACCTGTCTAAATTAATAAGTGTAGGCACATGCTAGACACTATTGGTTCTACCAAATTAATTGATACTTTCTCCTCAAGATAAATTACATAATGTTCTCTTAACCACACATTCTTAAGTATTCTCCAATCACTAATCCAAGTGAACATACTGAAATGATAGGTGCAACTCATGTACCAATATAGTCTATGTCAGCTCTTCTAGATAAACACATGAAACTACAACTGCTAAATAGCGACTACATAACTTCACTTCTACCACTCATCAGACTCTACATCCACTCATCCCATATCCAAATACACAAGGCTTCATGATGATTGTATGGATAGTCACTCACATAACACTATCTATAAATCTATCAGGAACACTACTTACACAAGCTGCTACATAAGTCTCTGTAATAACAATTAACCTCTACATCCATGATATCATGTTGATAACATGTCCATGCTACATATACTCAAATCTTACTACATAAGTCTTCCATTCATGCTACTTACCATATAATGTCATCAATGAAAAACATATAGTCTGTACTAGCTTGCTAGCAAATCTCTAACAAACTCTATCATATGCATGTGCGCTGATGCTTGATTCCTCTAGTGCTTTGCTGAAAATCTAGTCTTCCATACTTATGTATATTTATGATCTTCTAAGTTATGCACTAAATCCAAAACTTCATATGACTTTATTTCCATAATGACTGTTGGAGGTTTTCCAGCAAGCCGTTGCTGACTATGTGTTTGTCATTGATGACAACATATAGAAAGTAGCATGCATGGATGAATTATGAAGTAAGAATTAAGTATATGAAGCATAGACATATTATCAGCATGATATCATGGATGTAGGGGTTTATAGGTAGTACAAACAATTATATTGTAGTTTGCATCATAAGTGTTCCTAAAAGAGTTACAGATAGTGTTCTGAGTATGGTTGTCTATACATTTGACATTAAGCATTGTGCCCTTGGATATAAGATGAAGACATGTCAGTGATGTTAGATTCATGAATGCATAGTCTTTTGTTTAGTAGAAGTGAAGTTATGCAGTCGCTATTCACCAGTAGTAGATGTTTATTCAGAAGAGCCAACATAGATACTATTGGTTCTGGAGTTGCACCTATCATGAGGGTATGCACCCTTGTATCTAAGCTTAGAGAAGATTTATTGATGTTTAGATATGAGCACATGAAGTAAGTCAGCTTGAGGAGAAAGATCTTGTTATTTTGGTAGAGCCGACAGTGTGCAGCGTGCATCTACAATTATCTTATTGGACAGGTCCTAGAATGTGTTGCATGCTTAGTAGAGTTGACTGAATTATTATTGGAGTTTTTTTATGGTTTCTCTAATATGATTTCAAGGTGGTTCTAATAGGCCAACTTGATTATATTATTTAGAGGAAAGATATTTATAGATAGTCATTTGTGATTGCTTGAGTGTGGTTCATGGTTGATAAAAAGAGAAGAGTAGAGTGTGCAAAGTGTTGAACCATTAGAAGAAGTTCTATGTGACCAAGTAAAGTTTTTGTGGTATACATTGAAATTGATCTAGATAGAATGTCAAAACATAGTTCACCAAGATCCAGATATAGGGTGTATCTATTAAATAGAAGGTTGTAGCCTTCACCTCTTTAAGTAGTGCACTCTTGGATAGTGTGTCCTCTCCCCTAATAGGGACTATTGTAAAAGACTACTAATAGGGTATGACCCTTGACTAGGTCTACTATACTAAATATATTGTAAAGAAACTCCTAATAGGGTTAAGGATCTTCTAGCAAGAATCATAATATACTAGTATAGAATATTAGTGGGTGTCAATTCCCACTAATTTTTTTTACCTATTTGGGTTTTCGCATAACCAAAATATTGTTGCTATTTTCATGTGTTGCTTCATTGTATTTATGCTTATGTTTAAGCATACTTAATTAGATAAAGAATTGAAACTTTTAGATAACGGATTCACCCCCGACCCTCTCAATTATCTCTTGGGAGTATTCCTAACAATTGGTATCAGAGCCAAGTGCCTCAGAGAGAAAGTTGTAGAATATGAAAGAAACATAAAAATCCTTGATGAGACCATGGAGTTTACATCAAATTTCAAGAGAGATACCTTGATTAGTAAAATCTCAACTTTTGATATTTTAAGATTAAAGATTGAACCTAAAAGTGAGACAACCTTCAAAGCAATAGACCATGGTAAGAAATCTACAAACACTTCTGGTAATTTTGATGATATTGATGAAGAGAAAATACTACATGATTTCATTGCTATGATTTAAAAAAGAGAAAAGAAAGGAAAAATAAAATATGAAGGTCAATTACCATTTAAGTTCTTTTCATGTAATAAGATTGGTCACTTTGCATCGAAGTGCCCTACAAGAGCTAGAAAATTCAAAAATGACTACAAGCCTAAGAACTCCAAGGAATGTTACTATACTAGAGATGGAGTTTGAGATGATGAATCAGCTGAAGAAGATATTGGATTCATTTCTATAACTAATGATGAAGATAAGAAAGAGGAACAAGAGCTAGCATTGATTTCACAAGCTAACATAAGGATAGACTAGATCATAGATTTTAGGAATGAATGTTGAAGCCCTTGGTAGTCATTCTATGGTAGTGGTTGTTGCATTCATGACTATGATTATCATTGATGTCAACACAATGATATTCTGGAGTTTAATAGATCTAACTACCTTAGGGTTTGCATAAGTTGAATATACATTGCATATCTTGTTTGCTTCTTTTCTTGTCTTGTTCATTTGAAGGTGCATGCCTTGCTTTCATGGAAAATGCTTAAAACAAACAAAAAAAAGGTGAAATCTAGTAAGCGCGTTGTGTTGGACTTAAAGTATTTTGTTACATCTCTATAACATTTAGATCTTGGGATTAAAATTGAACCTCTCATGTGTTTGGCTTGACTGTTTACATACTTTCATAAGAACACATTTCAATCGATGCTCTTAATGGGAAATAAAAGAACATAGATTTGTTTTTACAAGATTGTGTAAGTGAATGCTTATGTTTAAACCTTAAGTAATTCTTGGTTCCACTATCAAATATCTCATTGAGTGATTGAGGGCATGGATTCATTCCTTTTTTACATGGGGAGTTAAATGCACCACTTTGTGGACTCACTCTATGTTTTCCTGGAAAGTTAAATATTCCATTGATTCAACCCTTTTTCATTTGTGAGTAGTATTGATAAGAAACTTTAGAGTACTTTTGATTAATCTTGTTGGCTAAATTGGGTTGTTAGACTTTCTTATTTCTAATCACCCCTTGTTTCCACCCTTTGGATGCAATATCAACATTCATACATACGGGAGGGGTCTACTTGAAAAGAGCATTAAGTGTTCCAAAAATTTTCCCCCTTTTTATGCTTTCTTGATGTCATTAGTTTTCTAAGGTGTGGACTCATTTTGAGTTTGTGTGAAGAGTTAAATGTTCCACTTTTGGACTCACTTTGAGTTTGTGTGAGGAGTTAAATGTTCCACTTTTGGACTCACTTTGAGTTTGTGTGAGGAGTTAAATGTTCCACCTTGTGGACTCACTTAACATTCACTTGAAGGGTTAAATGTTCCACTTTTGGACTCACTTCACATTCACTTGAAGAGTTAAATGTTCCACTTTTGAACTCACTTCACTTTTACTTGAAGAGTTAAGTGTTCCACTTTTAGTGCTTTAAATACTTTTGATAGTGAATTACTTACTTTTTATTTCTAGAAGGCCTACTTGGGGACACACCACCTCAAGGGATAACCTTAACTCCTATGTTCCAATGGAGTATAAATAGTGGGAGGTGAATTGAAAGACACATCTCTTGGTAATTGAGTTTGATATCACTCTTGGCTAAGCCTCAAAGAAATTTATACCTTTGAGAAGTGAAGGAGGAGATTTGGGTTACCATCTCCCCCTGACTGTGTGATTTTAGATTCTTCTCATCTACAAATTTGGGCCTCACGCACCTTGCATATATTGAGGAATCCTTAGAAAAGCCATGTATATCCTTGTAGATAGCTTGATAAGGTGTTGTTGTGTTCTAAGTGCCTGCTAAAACATCTTCAAGAACATACACAAGTAAAACCTTTAAGGATTAGGAATACTAAGTCACTATCTCCGTTCATGTGCAAGGTTGCTTTGTTCCTAGCCCATTGTTTGAAGACTATTTTCTTGAACTCCTTGATTTTTGTCTTATGTACCTATTCAATGATGAAAATCTATTGATGTACTTACTAGATCTTTTAAAAAAAACTGAGTTCCTAAGTTGAAACACCAACTTTTCACAACTTGATTGATTTCCTACCTTGTCATTAGAGACTTGTCTTGACTACAAATTTTTGATTTTAGCCTTCTAGGGATCATCTTAATTGATTTATAAGGTTACCTAAAAATAATTTGTCAAGTTAGAGAGATATTCCCAGTGAACAATTTGTTTTTAGAATTGTTGATTACACCCTTGGAGAATTCTGATCCTACTATTGTCCAAATCATTTTACATATATCTCAATTTCAATTTGAGTTTTGGCTAAGTCCAACCTCCTGATTCAAAAGTGAAAGGGTATTCACCCTTTGATTTGAAGCACCTCTTTGACAGTGTTGGTGACGCCTTTTATTTTCTATCTTTTCATTTTCTCTTTGGAGAATAGAGAATCTTAATTATCCTAGGTTGACATTGACACTTTGAGAGATTGACTTATCAACTAGAGTTTCTTTTGTTCATGTCAGTTACAACAAGATACCAAGTTAGTCAAGGGAAATGACCTCCAGTTGTCATATTCTAGGTGCTATCATGTTGCTCAACATCTCAATGAATGTTATGGTATCAAATACACAAGATGACTCTTAGTCTTCTTCTTTCCTCTCCACTTCCCATGTTCTTTTGAAGTCTTCTATTCCCATGGGAAATTCTTCTTCTTCTTCTTGATTCTTTTCCTCTTATTTTCTAGTCTACCTTCTTCTATTCAACTATTCATTTCTTCCATGATTGATTCCTCCTCTTCTAGAACCATGAATTTCAACTATCTTGTTAAGGAACCTCTCTTGAGAATAGATGATCTTGAACTCATTGCTCAATTTGAAGAATATCTTGAGTCCTCCAATAGTCCTTCCAAATATCTCATGGGTGATAAACTTATGCAAAAAATAAAGGAAAAGATGATTAAATCAAATGTCTTTGCTAGGATCATAGACATGATCATATCACAACCTCCTATTGGCATTAAGCAGAATTGCCATTAGTGACAGCACTTATTTGCATTCTCAGTGCAAACTGAGAAGAACAGAGCAAACCGAGCAGAATAGTGCAAACCGAGTAGAACAGAGCAAACTGAGCAGAACAATGCAAACTGAGCAGAACAAAGCAAACTGAGCAAAACAGTGCAAACCGAGTAGAACAGAGCAAACTGAGCAGAACAGTGCAAACTGAGCAGAATAGTGCAAACCGAGCAGAACAGTGCTAACCGAGAAGAACAGTGCAAACCGAGCAGAACAGTGTAAACCGAGCAAGATAGTGCAAACTGAGCAAGACAGTGCAAACCGATCAAGATAGTGCAAACCGAGTAGGATAGTGTAAACCGAGTAACATTATGTCTACCGAGTCACCAGTATTTACAGAGTTCAAAACCTACCAAGTGGTTAGTATGAACCATGCCTTCACTTCTACCGAGTGCATGACGATGCTGAGTAATGCAGTGGACACCGAGTATCAGAAAGTCACCAAGTTAGTTTGCAGAAACCGTGTAACCATACTTGGGCCGACTTAGTGGCACTTATGTTTATTTGTTAAGCTGACTTTGTAATTGTAATTAATTGTTTAGACTTGTATATAAACAATGTTGTAAAGATGTCAAGATGTAATTATGAGTATGTATGTGAATAAAAAGAAAAGGCAGAGATAAGCGAATTACAAAGGGCTACAGCAATATAGGGAACAACAAAGACAAATTCATCACAGAAGGTGATCAGTACATTCAGCGAATCTCAATCAGCAATCTAGTTGCAAAGCAAGAGATCTACTATTTCATTCTAATAGGTGAATCAGTACTAAAATCCTTTAACCAGGTAGACTTAACAATCTGTTGTAAAATCTCTTTACCGAGTGCATACTTCATTGTATGTTTGCAAATCCTTTAACAAGGTGGATTTAGCAATCCTTATTGCTCCTAACAGGGCAGATCATCAGAAGTGATCAAATTGTAAGCCTTAACTGGCCAACTTTATTCTGTAGTACTAAATCTTTGTGGGTTTCATCCCCACCCCAGTTTTACTTTCTTTTTGGAAGGTTTCTGGGTAACCAAATCTATGTGTCATTGTTGTGAATGCTTTTAAGTCTCATGCTTTCTATATACATAAGGAAAAAGTAAACTATATGCCAATACATCTGTAATTGTAAGAAAATTCAAAGTTACTGATTCATCCCTCCCCTCTCAGTAACTCGGTTAATCCCTGAATATTTCCAACAATTGGTATCAGAGCATTGTTGGTTCTCAAGATAAAGCTTAACTAGCTTGAGCAAAGATCCAAGACAATGGAGGTATTCAAACTGAACAAGGTGATTGAAAATGAAAAGCTAGATCTGGAAATGGCCATAGCTAAACTCAAGGAAGCAAAAGAACATCTTTCCCAATCCCTAAGAAGAAGGAAGGAACTTGAAAATCAGATGAATGATCAGAATTACATTAAAGAAAAGGTTGAAGATTTTTTTCCCTCAAATAGCTCAGATGAAGCAAACAATGCTATCAAAGAACTCCTAGAAAAGAATGGGTCTCTGCAGGAAGAAGTGAGAAAATTAAAAAGAGAACAAGAGCTACACTCAACAAGATTTTGTGAGATCTTAGAACAAAGAAACAAGTTGAAAGATGAATTAGATGGTAGGAACAATGAAGTTCAAAATAAAACCCTTCAACTAGAAAACCTAATTGATCAGATCTCCCATACAAATGAGGAAATTCTGAATCTAAGATCAGAAATAGAAAACACAAGAGAAGAACTAAGATCTGAAAAGGAAATCAATCTAAGACTGGTGGATGACCTAAACGCCGAAAAACAAATCAATGAAGGAATGCTGAAAAGCCAAGAAGACTTGAATTAGTTGTATGAGCGAAATCTGCATAGGCAGAAAGGAAAAGTAGGACTTGGATACAAAGGAGAAGGTGAATCTTCTAAGAAAGGTACTCAAAGAAATCAAAAACCTACTTGTAATCATTGTGGTAAAATAGGACATACTTCAAATAAATGTTGGAACAATGAAAAAGTAGAATTCAATGGAAAATGCTACAACTGCAATCAACATGGTCACAAAGCAAATGAATGCAGGGAAAAACCAAGATTCAGAGGTAATTGTCACAAGTGCAACAAACAAGGTCACAAAGCATCCGAGTGCAGATCCAAGACATTCAATCCAGCAGAACAAATTATGAAAGCAATGTTTGGATGGGACTACAACACCTGGTGTAGATGTCATTACTATGGAGAATATGGACACATTGGCATGAACTGCATAAAACATCATCTAAGGAAAAGAGATACTACCGTAAGATGCTTCAAATGCACTAAACTCGGTCACATAGCCAGAAACTGCATGAATGCTAGTGAAGTTGAAGATGGAAAGAAGAATGAAGAAACTAAGGTCAGGAAACAGGTGAGACAAAAGTGGATTCCTAAATCTACCGAGCAAATCAGTCCAAGTGATGGAATGGGTGGCTCTACCGACTGAAACTAAATTTCCAAGAAAACACTAGAACTGTATTCTCCTAGACAAACTCCAAGCAGTTCCAGAACTAAATTAAAAGAAAGATCTAAATCATCATACAAGATGCAGTAAGATCACAAGGAGGTCGGTACCAATCTTTACCGAACAAGGTCGGTATTAGTCTTTACCGAACAAGTTCGGTATTAGTCTTAACCGAACAAGGTCGGTATTAGTCTTTACCGAGCGAGGTCGGAGCAATATGAATTCTTGAGTTCACCGAGTTGCGAAGTCTTCACTGAGCAATTAATTCTTAGTGGGTGACAGTCTGTCAGAATTCATACCCTAATTTGTACTGAGCATTAATGACAGAGTTGTAAACAAAAGGCAAGAAATCAAACTCATTTCTCACCGTGAATTTTAGCACTTTGAGAGCAGAAAAACTTCAATAGCAATCTAGCGACTCAAATACCTTTTACGAAAAGAATTTTCTGTGAGCTACCATGGCATCATCTAGCACTTCAGCAAAGAAAGGATCATATATGTTAGTCCAAGGGGAATGGAAAGCACTAGATTTCAAGATCGTGCCCGCAATTGCAGTAGCCCTAGACCCGAACGGAGCTCAATCTCAGATTCCTCCTAAGGTACTACTTATTAACGATATTCACAATCATTTCAACTGTGCAATTCATGAAATGGGGAACCTAGAACTAGATATTGTGCGTGAAGAACTGTGTGTGGATGGTACTCTAAAACTCGAGCACAAACATCTGGAAGATAAGGGATTAGTTCACATTGCACATTTGCCTCAAAACTTTCGAGATAAATGGGTTAGATACATTCTTAGCTGTATACATGATGGCAAGATTTGGCTTGAGCAACCCATAGAGATCACCAAGAAGATGATTCATCAAATCACCGGTCTTCCCATGTTGAACAAAGCAAAAACTACCAAAACCCTAGGTCGGTCAGAACTGGAAAAGAAAACCCTAGCCGAGTGGGACGGTAGAGGCATGAAAGTTAGCAGCATTACCGATGCTGAACTAAAGTTTGGTACACACATTATTGCCCATAAGATATATAGTTCTAGTCGATAGAATAGTGTCTCCTGTGAAGCTATTGACCTAGCATACAAAGTGGTCAAGAACAACTTATCATTTGACCTTGCAGATTTATTGTTAAAATAGTTTAACAAGAACATGGAAAGCATTCAAACTTCCAAAAACAATCCATGTAAGTTTGGATACCTACTAGTCTGTTTATTCTTCTATGTTAAAAAATTCTTCCCTTCCAAAGGAAAAGTTGTATGGAGAAAAGATGTGCCAACACTTTATGAGATAAATGAATACATCTCAGAAATGGGTGAAAATTTTAAAAGTATAATGGACAGTTATTTTAAGTCTTTCAAAGAGAAGATGAATGACAGATTCTAGATTCCACAGAAGTTGGTGGAGGATTACAAGGATGACATTTGTTTCATGGTAGACTGTGACAATGTATATATTCAAGCAGCTAAACCGAGGGTTGTATATGTGAAACCTCTTCCTTATGAGGTAGATATTGATGAAACCAAGAATATAATTGAAGCCCTTCTTAATCAGCCTGTTAATCCCAAAGCTCCATATTTTGGAACATATGATGAAGCAAAGGTGAGAATTGAATTGAGCATAAAACTTCCACAGGTGGTAAACAAAGGAAAGAAGAGGATAGCCAAAATGCAAATGATAACCGAGGACAAAGAAGATAATGATGAAGAAGAAAAGGAAAAGGATGAGAAAATAGAGGAACCAGAACCTGCAAAGAAGAAAGGAAAGGTTTTTATCACTAAGGCACCTAAGCCTCCCACTGCTGTATTTACAAGGAGAAGTGCAAGAGGTAAGGCAGAAAAAGATAAGGTAGACAAAGACATAGTATTCAAAAGGCCTCCTCTAAACTTTCAAGAGAGGATCAAACTTTTTAGAGACGGATCAGGATCTGGAGTAAGTAACATAAAATCTTTTAAATATGAAACCAGATCGGAAATAGAACAGAAGGAAATAGAAGATGCTGTTATTGAAAAGATGGGACAGTGGAAACACTCTCTTGATGAAATAGCCCCATAGGTTCCAGTTGTCTTATTAAATCCAATAAAAATGAGATGGAGCAATACAAAGCAAACTATGATAGACATATTTGATCAAACCCTGAGACAGTTAATGCCGAGCTTGAAAAATGATGAAGTAAAGAAGGCATTAAAGGAAAATGAAAATAAGATGACACTAAGGTTCAATACTTGTTTGATTCTAATCAACAATATTGAATGCCACATGGAAGAACATATACCATCTTCACCAACCGAGTATTGAAATAGTAATAATAAAAGATATTGAAGATGACAGTGATGAACAAGAAGAAGCCACTGAGGTAGATGATACTATGAGGATAGCAGCAGAAGTCATTGCATCCCTTCCTACCTCTCCAGTAAAAGTTTCTACATCCAGCCCGGAGACACCTTCAAGCATGGTTGTGACAACTTCACCTTTTGTCCAATCACCTATAGCAACAACAGAAGCAACCACCATTTCTTCTACCGAGTTGCAGTCTCCAATTTCATCAAGTTTTCCAGCTATAAGTATTCCAGTTTTTGATTCTACAAGTGTAAATATTTTAAGTTCTCTAGTAGACAGTGTGCCAGTCTCTATAGCCAGTCCAACTATGTCTATTGTCACTACTACTAAGGCATTAAGTACAGATAAGCCTAAGGCTCTACTGAGTATAAAATTTTTGGGTAAGAATATAGTAGAGGATATAGACCTAGATGAAGAAATAGAGATTCCAACATTAGATTTTGCAAATCTATCAGCGGACCAAATGCAAAATATAGGTGAGATCCTCCAAAGGAAAGCAAAGCAAAAGAAGCTTAAAGAGGAGAGAGACAAGGAATATCAAATCATTAAGGATGCTAAAGACATTTTGTCTGATGCATTAGGTATTAAAGTAGACTCCTCTCAACATGTTTTGCTACAATTAGCTGAAGCAGTAAATAAATACAATGAGGATTCATCTGGGATAGAAAAGTTAGTTGAAAGAGCTGAGAAGAGATTCAACAATAAAGTGCTTGAGCACATTTCTCAGCACATAGCTATTAATCAAGTGGAATTGTCTTCAGACTTGTCAAATATTGAATCCACCTATTCGAATGTCACCTCTCTTTTGGCCAGACTGTGCAATATTGCCGAGTTCACAAAGGATGTTAAGGATAAAATGAATAAAATAGATGAGGATATGAAGATTAGCATACAAAAGCTACAACTTGAACCAAGTTCAAGCTCTGCTCATCACATGAAAGTCTCATACCTATCAAATATGCAGTCAGATCTACTAAAAGAAGACACAAGGATCCGGTCCACACTGCTAGACATCCGGAACATGATCCTTCCCATCATGAATACAATGTATAAGCACATTGAACATTCCAAAACATTGATTCATGACACTCAGTTCTCTATAGCAGATCACATGATTGAACTCTCTGCAGAAGTCCAAATTGTAATCCAAACATGCAAGATTCTGTAAGAAAATTGGGATAGAACCCTGGCACTAATCATGAAGGTACATTCTGATTTTCTATCAAATTTTGGATTCTCTCTGTAAATCACTTGTATATACACCTTTGGCATTATCATCAAAAAGGGCGAGATATGTATAGAAGGAGATATGTATAGAAAGAGATATGTATAGAAAGAGATATGTATAGAAGGAGATTTGTATATAGAAAAAGTTAGCACATTGAAAGGGGGAGATAATATATAAAGCTCTATGACAAATAAAAAGAATCAATAAGTGTATATAAGTTTTGAGAAATAAGTATTTTTGTCACTAATGCGAAAGGGGGAGATTGTTGGCATTAAGTAGAATTGCCACTAGTGACAACACTTATTTGCATTCTCAGTGCAAACCGAGAAGAATAGAGAAAACTGAGCAGAACAGTGCAAACTGAGCAGAATAGAGAAAACCGAGTAGAATAGTGCAAACTGAGCAGAACAGAGCAAACCAAGCAGAACAGTGCAAACCGAGTAGAACAGAGCGAACTGAGCAGACCAGTGCAAACAGAGTAGAACAGTGCAAACTGAGCAGAACAGTGCAAACCGAGCAGAACAGTGCAAACCGAGCAGAACAGTGCAAATCGAGTAGAATAGTGTAAACCGAGCAAGACAGTGCAAACTGAGCAAGACAGTGCAAACCAATCAAGACAGTGCAAACCAAGTAGGATAGTGTAAACTGAGTAACATTATGTCTACCGAGTCACCAGTATTTACCAAGTTCAAAACCTACCAAGTGGTTAGTATGAACCGTGCCTTCACTTCTACCGAGTGCATGACGATGCCGAGTAATGCAGTGGACGCCGAGTATCAAAAAGTCACCGAGTTAGTTTGCAGAAACCGTGTAACCATACTTGGGCCGACTTAGTGGCACTTATGTTTATTTGTCAAGCCGACTTTGTAATTGTAATTAATTGTTTAGACTTGTATATAAACAATGTTGTAAAGATGTCAAGAGGTAATTATGAGTATGTATGTGAATAAAAAGAAAAGGTAGAGATAAGCAAATTACAAAGGGCTATAGCAGTATAGGGAATAGCAAAGACAATTTCATCACAGAAGGTGATCAGTACATTCAGTGAATCTCAATCAGCAATCCAATTGCAAAGCAAGAGATCTACTGTTTCATTCTAACAGGTGAATCAGTACTAAAATCCTTTAACCAGGTAGACTTAACAGTCTGTTGTAAAATCTCTTTACCGAGTGCATACTTCATTGTATGTTTGTAAATCCTTTAACAAGGTGGATTTAGCAATCCTTATTGCTCCTAACAGGGCAGATCATCAGAAGTGATCAAATTGTAAGCCTTAACTGGCCAACTTTATTCTGCAGTACTAAAGCTTTGTGGGTTTCATCCCCACCCCAATTTTACTTTCTTTTTGGAAGGTTTCTGGATAAGCAAATCTATGTGTCATTGTTGTGAATGCTTTTAAGTCTCATGCTTTCTATATACATAAGGAAAAAGTAAACTATATGCCAATACATCTGTAATTGTAAGAAAATTTGAAGTTACTGATTCACCCCTCCCCTCTCAGTAACTCGGTTAATCCCTGAATATTTCCAACACCTCCTTCTTCTAAATGTTCTTCATCATCTAATTTTTCTCATTCTTCCTCATCTTCCAAATCTTACCATGAATCTTCTAAACATTATTCGCATTCTTCATTATCCAAGTCTTCTTCTTCCACTAAGTCTTCAATTTCCTCTTCTTCACGATCTCATTCTTCTTCTACTTTTCCCAAGAGTCTTACTTCTCTTCAGAAGACATACCATAAAGAGCAACGCGATAGTCCTTATGATGTCTCTTCCACAAATATTGACACACCCACCTATGATGACTATGATGACTATGATGATGGACAATGTAGTGATGCCCATAAAACTTCTATTCCTAAGAATCATCCTCATGGTACACTTATGATTTCTAAGGGGGAGTCGTATTGGGTAGACTTTGATGGTGATCCATATGACTCTAAATTTGAAGAATTCTTTGATGATTTTTGCAAACAATACAATATTCGTACTAAGGAAGAGAAAATCTACCACACCGATTTCAAATGTTAAAAGAATCTCTCCTCTAAAAGTTCTCATGCTGAAAATAAAGGTTGCACTCTCAAGAAAGATCATATTAATGTTGAACCTTTCTCTTGTGATGGTTCCCTTCCATCCTCTACTTCCTCCAATACCCACACACTTTCTAAAGCTTCCGAGTCTTACAAATCTTTCATAAATCCTTCATCCAACAAAGATCCTAAGGCTTTTCATGTGGTTTCCTATAGTTATTCTCAAGAAACACCTCTTAAAGATACTCAAGCTAACCTTCACTTGGCTGTAAATACTTTCAATAATGCTAAACCTAAAGAGCCTAAGCCTTTAAATGCTATAATGCCTATTTCACCTAGTCTTTTAGCATCTCCTCCAAATCCTTCCATACAATTTCAACATGCTTCCTTGTTTGTAGAAGTGGCTCCATGTCAAGAGGACTCTAAAAATGATAAAGAAAATAACATAAAAAAAGATCAATATCAAGAACCCTCCATGTCATCCAATTCTTTTCATGATGTCTCTCAAGCATTTCATGGTTCTTTTGATCCTTTACGCCCTTCCTCATTCATTCCACCATGTCTTAATTCTTCCTCTAAGAAAGATCAAGTTACTACTTACACCATTGAGCTTATTGATAATCAAAATAACCTTACCACACTTGCACTTTCCAAATATGATACTTCCATTAAGGTTATTAAAAATGGTGTTGTTACTTCTGATGTAAAGCCTATTAAAAATCTAAAGAAAGTTGATACGCTTATGCTACCCAATGCTCCTTGTCAAGATCAAAGTCTTCCATCTTCTTGTTCTACCACTCCATGTTCACTTCCACTTTCTACTCTTCCTAAGTCTTCACAAGCTTTGAATGATCCTATCAAAGAAGGTGCTCCTATTCAAGATGTGCATGATCCTGTTGAAAACTCTAATGCTCACTCTAAAGATGTTGATGTCCTTGGTTGTCATATAAATGTTGATGAACTTATTGATTATCCTTTTGTGTCTTCCACATCCATCCCTGGACCTCCTCCACCAATACTAAGGGCTTTATGTCTTCCTTCCATCTTGGGCCCTTATGTCCCTTCACTTTCCCCTCCTAATTCTCATAATTCATCATCTATTTTGGGTCCTTACATCCCTCCACCTCCTATCTTTCCTCAAGATCAACATAGAGGCATACCCTTGAATCCTTTTCATTCACCCACCCATTTGAACTATTCATCTCCTCCTTCCACAAATCCTAAGTCTTTTGGAAGTAACTTGAATGTTCAATACAAGAAAAAAAAGCAATACAATAATCCATAAAAAAAAGAAGATCACCATGTCTTCTCTAATCGACATGGAGGCATAAAGTCAAAAGAGATATCTAAGAAGAAAACTACAAGACAAGTATGGGTTCCAAAATCTATCATTGAAGATATTCTCTCTAACACATCAAAATAAAATAAAAAGCTTAAAGCTATATGGATTCCAAAGTCTCTCTTGAAAAAGTCTCATGTTTAGCAAAATGTGAAGTTGACATTCAATCTTCCAAAGGCTTCCACTTCATCTTTTTCCAAAAACATTCTTCCATTCCATGCACCTGAACCAAAACCTCTGCTACACATTTTCCATATTCCTTCTCCTATTCCTCCATTCACATTTGAGAATTATAAGAAGCACACTAATCCTCTCTTCGAGGAGTCAAATAGAAATAATGAACTAGAATATGGTTCGCATTTGGACTAGAATATGGTTTACATTTCCTCTATTTTTCCCGCCACCCTTCAAGGTTTGTATTGACATTTCTCTTACATTTCTTTCCATCTACCTTTTCACAATCCTTCCATTCATTATCCTTCTACCTTCTATCCTTTTTCCTCATTTTCTTATTTCTCCTATCTTCCAACCTCACTCGCTTTGCATAAAAACTTTATCCTCTATTTTTTTTCTCTTCCATCTTCCTTTCCCTATTAGCATCTTTGAGCATATCATTTTGAATCCTTGACATATCATGGTTTATCCTTTCAAGGAGCACTATCTAAAAATCTTGCCTACTTAAAAAAAAAAAAATTCAAAAAAATAGAAAAGGTAAAAAATATACAAAAAAAAAAAGAGATGAAATTTTTTTGAAAATGTGCCATGGTGAAAACCTGGAAATAGGCACCTTGGTAGCAAAACTAAAGAGAAATAAATTCATCCTATGGTGAAAACCACTCCCTTGTGGCACCTTGGATAAGTACCATGATGAAAACCTGGCAATCAGATGTCATGCGTAGTTCTTCTACATATTTCATCTATTCCATCTTCTCTCTTTGATCTTGACAATGTTGACCTATACACAAATATTTAGCTATCTTTTGAGCTATTTTACAATGATCTTGCTTTCATTCCATTCATGTTTAGCCTTCATATTCATTTTCCTTCATTCATTCTAGCCTTTCGCTATCCTTTTCCCATTTGGTCTTGATCTAATAAAAAAAAAGAGCAAACATGATGCTATGAAGCCTCTTGACATGTCTACTCCTTTGGACTCCATCCTTCTTTCTTTTGTAGTGCACTTTTTTGACTTATCCTATGCCAGCCTCTCATTTCTTGTCCAAATGTTCTTTACATGACAATTTTTCCTTAGCTTGGGTACTCTTGAGGAGTTTTCCTTTGAGGATGTCTTCCCTTCACTCTCCTTCATTCTCATGTCTTCCATCTCTTCCACTAGCTTGCTAATTCATCTTGTCCTCCACCTTCCTAAACATTGGGACTACATGATGTGATCCTACTTAAAGAGTTTGATGCCCATTCTATCTAGGGGCATCCTTTGTATATATCTTGTTGGTCCTGAAAAAATACCAAAAAAAATGATATATGATGCTAAAAAAAATCCTAAAAAGATAAAAAGTCCTAAAAAAATACAAAAAAATAATTAAACAAATGCAAAAATTTAAAATAAAATAGAAAAAATGCCTTGGTGAAAACCTAGAAACAGGTGCCTTGGTAGCAAAGATACAAAAAAAAAAGAAAAAAAGAAAAAATTACAATAAATCCAAGTGGTGAAAACCTAGAAATAGGTGCTACTTTAGGCCTTTGCACTCCTATTTGTTAGCATGCATCCTCGACACTGAACCTTTCTCCATCATGTCTTGACCTTATTTTGCGTAGTCTGGAATTGGTCTTTATCTTTGTCTAGGGGGCATAACTATTAGCATTGGTCTTTTAGGTGCACGTGTCTCTTGGGGCATTTCACAATAGGTGTTTTTCAACACCAACCCAAACAATGTTTTTTAGCACTACCCTTGCGTCGAGTGTTTCTTAACACTTATCATATGTCTTACCCAATAGTCTAAGTTTCATGTGATATTTCTCATTTTTAGATGTGATGATCAAAGTCTGACTCTATGACCAACACACATGCACTTAAACAATCAATTCATTTGAGATATGCTGACTTTATTTTTCTTTGTGTGTTGTCTATGAGGATTTCTTTGATGAGTGGTCTCTCCTTGAGAAGTTTTCGATGATGCATAGCTAGAAGATTGAGCATATGAGAACATGTTTTATTTCTTTATCTTCTTGTGAGTATATTTCATTCATCCTAATTGTCATGAGCATTTATGTTGGTCCTACTTGACACTAGGGATTGACAAGGTATTATCCTTGACTATTTTGCGAGTGCATGCTTCTAGCTATTTTGACTTTCATATGTCTTGATACAAGCATAATCTTGCCATATCAAACATAGGTAATCTCACTGCATTAGTCATCTGGACCTACATGTCTTTGATGCCTAGGTGGGATTCCCACATTTCTATCTGATAAAGATCATATTCATATCCACATAGTTATGCTAGTGTTTATTGTATGATCTTATGATGCTACCTAATGCTCAATGATGATAATTAGATGTCTATAGGCATTGTGACCTTGCAAGTCAATCACTTTCATAGTAGCTTGCATTCTTAGGTTCATCATAGTTTAGTTTCTGCATCTTGCATATGGAGAGAGCTCTTCTTTTTATCATCTAAAGACTAGTTGGTCAACTGTGCTCTTTTTTTTATTCTTCTTGATCATATCTTTAATATTTGGTCTTTCATATCACGTCATTTTCCATTCATTTCAGGATCAAAACTGGAATCCGCATTCACCTTGATCATCAAACTCACATTTCATTCTCTTCTGTATATTTTACTAACCTTTTGAGGCATAATTTTTTGATCTTTGATGGAATTTCTTCCTTTTTCATTTCTTTCAAACTTCTAGTCTTTCATTCACCCCTTTCGCTTCCTCTCTCTGAGGTTTGACTTAATCTTTATCCTATATCTTTTTAGTCAAACCTCATCAACCTGGGGCATATCTTCACTGTTTGATAGTTATCCTATCATGCTCCATCCTTTGATTATGATTTATTGTGACTTGATTAGGTTTATCAATTTTCTGCTTCTCCTCTACCTGATTTTGATTTCAATTTCAAGGGGGAAGTACCTATTGGATTTTAATCATCGATTCCTTGATTTTCTTGATTCAACTATCTTTCAGTGAGTTTTTGCTCAAGCTTGAGATTCTTATCTCTTATTTTGGATATGATCCCAAATCGACCTCATGTCCAGAATCCTTTGTCTATGTTTGTCCGAATGTGATCCAAAATTGATCTCACATCTGAGTTGTTTTGTGATCCCAAATCGATCTCACATTGCAACTTCATTCTTTGACTACATGTGTTCCTAGATCAATCACACATTAGTCAAAGAGGGGAAAATGTATGCACCCTAAAATGGTTGCCTAGACTTTAGGCCCCCATTCAACAATTTATCAAATTCTTGAATCAATATTTTCAAATATCAACAATATCAATTATATCAATTTCCTTGATCAAATCATAATCAATTTAGTATTTCCTAAGGTTTGAGCCTTATTTAATTTAAAAGAGAAAAAAATAAAAATAAAAGTCTTATTTAATTAAGAGAACATACTCCCTTTTAATTAATTAAAAATCTTTTTTAATTAAATAATAAAATCACTTTATCCTAAGCCTTTATTTAATTAAAAAGAATTCCCTCCCCTTTTATTTAAATAAAAAATCCCCACTTTTCTTCTTATCTTATGTTGCACAAATAAAGCATTATTCTTATTTTATAAAAAGAGAAAAAGTACTTTTTGTCTCATATGGACACTAAAGTCAACTCCTATTTTCCTATTGGAGGATATTTGTGCACAAGGATCAAGCTTCTATTTTTCTCCATCATTGATTAAGTCTTTTGCCTCTTAATCTCGACCATCCATTGATTCTCATTCTCTATAAAAGAAGAGCTCTCTTCTTCATTTTGCATACACTTGAATTTTATGCTATTGTTATGCTACAGGTTTTCTAAGTCATCTTGAAGCTTTTGGAGACATTCTTGCATCAAGTTTTGAAGATTTAGAGCATCATTGGCATTCATCTTGCATCTACATCACATCTTAGCTTGCATCGTAGTTGCATCATCATGGTATCATTTTCTTTCATGTTTTAGATTATTCTCAGATAGTTTAATTAGAGGGTTTGTAACTCTTTCATTTTCATTTTCATAGCTTAATTGCATCTTTCATTCTCATAGATTAATTTTGGATTTCATTAGAGATATTGGCATTGTTTCCCTTGTCTTTGATTTGGAATCTCTCATTGTGTGGTTGACTAGCAAGGTCATGAGTTTATAGCTCTAGCTGAGAGCAATTGTACAAATCTTCAAACTCCATGCATAAAGAGCTATGGATCAATTTGTGAGGGCTCATTCTTTAGTTTTCTTGCATGTAAGGATTCATAGAAGTGTGGTTACATTTTCACCATACAGTATGGACTAAAGAAAGCACCTAGAACTTGGTATGCTAGATTAGATAAGTATTTCTTAAAATTGGAATTTACAAAAAGAACAGTTGATAGTAACTTATACACAAAACAAATTGAGAATGGATTGTTAGTTTTGGTTATTTTTGTTGATGACATTATTTTTGGAGGAGAAGATGAAGCTAGTGACAAATTTTTTGATGAAATGAAGACAAAATTTGAAATGAGTATAATTGGAGAAATGAAATACTTTTTGGGATTAAAAATAACACAAAATAAAGATGGTATCTTTATAAGTCAGACAAAGTACTTAAATGATTTGTTGAAAAGATTCAGTATGGAGAATTTTAAACTAGTTGGAACACCTATGGTTACAGGACATAAAATATCTAGTAAAGATGAGACACCAAAAGTTGAGCAAAAGAAATATAGATCTATGATTGGAGGATTACAGTACTTGAAACACACTAGACCAGATATACAACATTCAGTTGGAATGGTAGCAAGAATTCAAGTTGAACCTAGAGAGTCACATTATGCAGTAGTAAAAAGGATATTGAAATATCTTAGAGGCACAATGGACTATGGACCGTGGTAAGGAAATTATGATGATTTTACCCTATGTGCATATACTGATGTTGATTGGGGAGGTAGCGTTGATGACAAGAAAAGCACCAGTGGTGGAGCCTTTTTTCTTGGAGGAAGATTATTTTCTTGGTTGAGCAAAAAGTAGAATTGTATCTCACAGAGTACAGCAGAAACAAAATATGTAGCAGCAACAAATAATTGTAACTAGATAATTTGGATGAAGCAGATGTTGATGGACATTGCAATCAAGTTTGATGAGCCTAGTGTCATATATTGTGACAATACAAGTACAGTTAGTATGTCTTAAAATCTAGTTTTACATTCTAAAACAAAGCATATAGAGATCAAGTATCATGTTGTAAGAGAGAAAGTTGTAGATAAAGAAGTCAGACTGGAGTACATAAGCACAAAGGAGTAGATAGCATATATATTTACTAAGCCTTTGCCTAAGGATACATTTGAGTATCTAAGAGGTATGCTTGGGGTTATGCCCCAACCTACTTTTGAGTAATGATGTAGTTGGTTTCATCTATCCAGTGGTTTATGGCCCTATCTATTTTTTGGATTGGATGTTGGTACTTCCTGTATGGGGGAGTATGTGTATCTGAGCTAAGTCATTAAGGAATTTTGTGAATGTATTTTCTAAATAGTGTATTTTTACATTGAGCTACTATTTGACATAGTGATGGAATTTATATCATTGATGTCAATGGGGGAGAGAATAATGAAAAATATTGAGGAAAAACTTTGAGAGAGAGATTGAATAGGAAAATGAAGCAAGATTCGATTGATGATAAGCAGCAGTACAGTTGAGCAGTAGTGATTGGATTTTTGGAACATTGGATGTTTTTCATCTATGTTGTCATCAATGACAATGGGGGAAATTGTTAGGAATGAATGTTGAAGCCCTTGGCAGTCATTGTGTAGCAGTGGTTGTTGCATTCATGACTATGATTGCCATTGATGTCAACACAATGATATTCTGGAGTTTAGTAGAAAAGCAAGCACAGTTTTGTTTTGTGCACATGTTATATTGTAGATTGAGTTATGCATAATTAATGATATGTTATTTGATGTGTTATTAGCCTATGGTTAAGAGGAAATAAAGAAATTCATTTATTCATGAAATTTATAAGCATTTTGGTGGAAGCAGTATTCTAGCAGTATTCCTGTGTAGCAGTTTTTGGTAATCGGATGATATCTCCTAACTGGGATGGAATCTAATTCTACATAGTTAAAGGGAAGTTTGAGACTCATTTTTGGTGATGTGGTTCATAGCACAAACTTTGAGGTCACACGATTGGAAAGTTATTGTATCTGGAAGCTGACAGTTTTATGTAATTTTGATGTAGCGTGTTGAAATTATTATTTTGTTTTTGCATGTTGACTCATTTGTAATTATTTGAGAGTGGTATAAAAGAAGGAATTTTTTCCTTGTTATGAGAATATTTTAATTGTTATAATATGAATTTGTGAAATTTTTGATGTGAATGTATGCATGAAGTGAAGAAAAGAGCTAATTCAATGATGAAGGAAGACTTGAGAAGTATAGAGATCTGGATTTGTGATCTTGTGTAGCAGAGAGTGTGGTTTTGGCACAGTGTGAAGGAGGTAACATATTTCATATTATTCTATTGAATAATCCTAAGATCTATTGGATAGTGAGTTCAGAGATCTTGCCTTGAAGCTGTTTGGGCAGTGCGTCCTTCTGTCTTCCATAACTCCTAACAGGGTTAAAATCTTTTAACAGGGATTCAAAAACTCCTAACATAGACTCATATGTACCAAATGTATTTCATAAGACTCCTAAAAGGGTACATCCTCTAACAAGGAACTTTCATATTAGTGCATCATTTTGTGGGCATCATTCCCACTGGGGTTTACTCTTTGATCAAGGGGTTCCCTAATTAACATATCTTGTGTTATTGTATCATTGTGTATGATTATCATTCTATGGTTGGTTACTGCATTAATTATATGGCTTGAAGTTTTTGAAGTTGATATTGAATTTAATGTTGAAAAATGGTTTAATTATTAGATAACTAATTCACCCCTCCCCCTCTCAGTTATCTTGGTGGTCTTTACTTTCTAACAATAGATAGTGGTTTTTCACATCACATGATAGGTGAAAAAGGAAGATTTGTTTATCTAGATAAATACAATGGTGGAATGGTTAGATTTGGAGATAACACTCCTAAACCTGTCATTGGTAGAGGATCTATCATATTGGATAGAAAGAACAACACTAATGATGTTCTCTATGTTGATGGTTTGAAACATAACCTTCTTAGTGTTGGGTAGTTACTTGAAAAAGGTTATTAGGTGAAGTTCAAGGAAAAAAAATGCATCATTAACAAGGATGGTGTCATGATTGCATCAGGATCAAAGAATAAAGTAATGTTTTTCAACTCAATTCAGAAGCAAGTTGTTTTATTGCTAAAATTGATGACAGTTGGTTGTGGCATAAAAGACTATGTCATATTGATGAAGGGTGCTCCCCTTAATACCACAAACACATAACAAAAATAGAGAAACAAAAAAAATAATATGCAAGAATAGAAAATTGGCTTCTTATTATCTCCACAAATGTGGAATTACAAACTTTTAGAATTACAATATGCAAAGCCACATGGGCATTCCCTTACAATATTCTATAGGACAAAGCCTTGAATCAATACCCAGATCTACTACCTAGAACTATTCTAAACTACCTAAGACAATAATACAACCTTCCTTATATAGGTAATTTCCACCGCCCAAGAAGGTTCTAGAAATTTAGCCCTAAGGGCCGACCAAACTTAGAATTATTTTATTTTTCAATTTATTACATCAAAGTCAGCTCAAAATAACTTTTGAAACCCAAACAAAAATTTTGAAGGAAAATTATTTTTCACCATTTCAGGTGACCTGATTTTCGGAGACCATAAGTCATCACCAGTTGACCTAATTGACTATTATAACCCCATTTCAGAAATGCCACGAAGTGCTCTACAGGGTTGACTCACGCAAGCGCCTGTTACCCAAATTTTTGACCTCATCCGGGGCCTCTAAAGCCTTCAAAACCGAGTTCAAAGTTTCTGTACCCTGCTACCAATACCAAAAATTTTCAATATCTTCAAAACTACACCTGATCTAGCCATGAAACTTTGCTGGCAGACTTATATGACCAAAATGAACCTCCAAGAAAGAAATCAAATCATTCTGAGCACATATAAAAATTACCAAAAATAGTAACTTTCCATAAATAGCAGCTCTGCACAAAATAGCCCTTATTGAATATAAAAATAGAAATATTTTTTTTTGGGTGATGCAAGATTGCTCTTACACCCAGGATGCTCCTGCATCAGACACTCGGGGTAATTTTAGAAGTGACCCTGTCACGACTCAGGTGTGCAGAGGAAAACCAAGACGGTTAACCTCCTCCTTTGTTAGCCATGATGAATCTTCAACAGGTCGTCCCTTCCATTGGACCAAATACTCTTCATATGTCCTATTACTTGTGCTTCTGCCAACACGACTGTCCAGTATGTCTTCAATCTCCTTGATATCTGAACTAGTTGCTGGAATATTCCACTATGCTACTGCAACCTCATCTTCAACACCTCCTTCATGATACTCTGTCAAATTTGAAATGTTAAACACTGGTGAAATATTCAGCCCAGTAGGCAATTCTACCTCATATGTATTTCCTGAATCATGCTTCTTCAGTATCGTACATGGCCCAAACTTCTTCATTTTCAACTTGTTATATGTACCAACCGAAAACCGCTCCTTTCGCAAATGAACCATGACTTCATCTCCAACTTAAAATTCCTTATGCCTCCTTTTCACATCTGCCTTAGCCTTATAATGTGCATTCATCTTAGCAATATGCTTCCTCACCTCCTCATGGATGTGCTTCAAATGTTCTACAAAATCCTCAGCTTCAGCACTACTTATTTCTCCTTTATCTATCTTCTTCAATTCAGATGCATTTCTTAGACTACTTCCATATACAATCTGGAATGGTGATTTACCAGTGCTCCTGTTGACAGAATTATTGTATGCAAATTCCGCCTATGATAAAATAAAATCCCATCCTATTGGCTTATCTCCAACCAAACATCTCAACAAATTTTCCAAACTTCTATTCACCACCTCTGTCTGTCCATCAGTCTGTGGATGATGTGATGAACTAAACTTCAAATCTATCTTTAACTTCTTCCACAATGTCCACCAGAAATATCTGACAAACTTAGTATCTCGATCTAAAACTATGGTCTTTGGCAAACCATGTAGTCTCACCACTTCTCTGAAAAACAATCCTGCTACATGAACATCATCATTAGTCTTCTTGCAGGGAATGAAATGTGCCATCTTCAAAAATTTGTTAACTACTAAAAAAATTGAATCATGTCCCCGCTGTCTCCTCGGTAAACCAAGAACAAAGTCCATACTGACATCCTCCCAAGGCTTCTCTGGTATAGGTAATGGCTGATACATCCCTGTATTTTGTTTCACTCCTTTCACCATCTGACATACTCTGCAACTCTATACAAACTTCTTCACATCTTGTTGCAATTGTGGCCAATAATAATTCTCACCAACCAAAGTAAGGGTTTTATCATGACCAAAATGTCCAGCCAATCCTCCGCTATGCTTCTCCTTGATGAGATTCTCCCTCATAGAACTTCATGGAATGCACAACTGAATCCCTCTAAATAGCATATCATCTTGGATGATGAAGTCCAACTATTTCATCTTGTCTAGAGTAACAGGTTTTGTACAAGCTTTCCAAGCTTCACCAAAATCAGGATCCTCTGGATACAAATTCTTGAGTTCCTTGAACCCAACTACCTCAATCTACATCTCTGTCAGCAATAGTTGCCTTCTACTAAGAGCATCTACAACCCTGTTAGACTTTCCACTTCTGTGTTTCAAAACAAATGTATAACTCTGCAAAAACTCAATCTATTTCAAATGTCTTTGATTCAATTTTCCTTGACTATTCAAATATTGCAAAGCTTGATGATCAGTATACAAAATAAACTCCTTAGGAAGAAGATAATGTATCCACTTCTTTAATGCCTGAACTATAGCATAAAATTCTTGATCATAAATAGAATACTTCCTCTTGGCATCATTTAACTTCTCACTGAAATACGCATCAGGTTTACCTTCTTGGCTCATAACAGCTCCTATTACAGTACCACTAGCATCACAATCTACTTGAAACACCTTATTAAAATCTGGAAGTGCTAAAATAAGTTGTTCTGTAACTTTTTGTTTCAATAATTGAAAACTCTTTTCTGCCCCTTTAGTCCACTTAAACTTTTTTCTATCCCCTCTCATTGTCTCAGTCAAGGGACCACAAATACTACTAAATTTTTTGATAAATTTTCTGTAAAAACTAGCTAGACCATGAAAAGATCTTACCTCAGTAGCACTCCTTGGAGTAGGCCATTCAAGGATAGCCTGTACCTTCTCTAGGTCTATTTTTAGACCTTCTGCTGAAACTACAAATCCCAAATACACTAACTCTTTCTTCACAAAATTGCACTTCTTCAAATTAATCAACAATTTTTCATCTCTCAACTTCTCAAACACCATACGAATATGCATCATATGTTCCTCCAATGTCTTGCTAAAAATTAAAATATCATCTAGGTAAACAATGACAAACTTACCCAAAAATTCTTTCAAAACCTCGTTCATAAGCCGCATGAAAGTGCTCGGTGCATTGGTTAGCCCAAAAGGCATGACTAACCACTCATATAGTCCTTCCTTTGTTTTGAAGGCAGTCTTCCATTCATCTCCTTCTCTGCTCCGAATCTGGTGATATCCACTCTTCAGATCTATCTTTGAGAAATACACAGCCCCACTCAAACAATCTATAATATCATCCATTCATGGGAATGGAAACCTATACTTGATTGTGATCTTGTTTATTGCTCTGGAATCTGTACACATCCTCCACTTTCCATTCTTCTTTGGTGCTAATACAACTGGTACAGCACAGGGACTCAGACTCTCTCGAATCAACCCCTTCTGTAACAACTCATGTACTTGTCTGTTCAACTCTTCACTTTCTGCTAGTGTCATTCTGTGTGCTGCCTTATATGACAAACTGGCTCTTGGAATCAAATCCATCAGATGACTGATCTTCTTTACCGGTGGTAATCCATCAGGTACATTATCAGATACAATATCTTGAAACTCATTCAATAAATCTGCAACCTCTACAGGTACATCCTCTACTTCTTCTTTACCAACTTTTGGAATTAAAGAAAAACACACATGCTCATGCCTCATAACATCTAGGAATTTCCTTCCATCAACAAATGTTATTCTTGCATTACCACATACCTTTTCTTCGGTCTCCTTCAATGGCTTTAGCTTATGTCACACTCCATCCTTTGTCAGGGAATAGGTATTCACATGACCATCATGTATAGCACATCTATCAAACTACCATGGTCTACCCAATAACATATGACATGCATCCATAGAGATGATATCACATAGTACCTCATCTTGGTACCCACTGATCTTGAACTTTACCAGGCACTGTTCACTGACCATGACCTTGTGGTCATCCTGCACCCAGGCAATTCGATATGGATGTAGGTGTTTTTGTCTCTTGAGCTTCAACTTTGTCACCATCTCTTCTGACACCAAATTGTCAGTGCTTCCACTATCGATAATCACATCACAGCATTTACCCTCACACTTGCATCTAGTGTGAAACAGGTTCCTCCTTTGTTTTGGTTCATTCTCACCACTCAGCAAGACTCTTCTGTTAATTAGTGTTTCTCCTCTTTTAGCATCTTCAGAATTTGATGATCTAGCATCTTCATCGACATGTGCAACTCTGGCCTGGCCTTTATTTCTCTTGTCTATTCTGCCTTGGTGCTAAGGACATTCAAATGCCCTATGACCTTCTTCTCCATAGTGAAAACATGTTCCACGGAAGCCACCTCTTCCAGATCCTTGTCCTCTTCCTCTTCCTCTTTGATCTCTATTATTCTGATCTTGGAAGCGACTAGAATTATTTCCTCACTAATTCTGACTGCTACTGGCCTCATCCTTCTTTTTTAGATCTTCATTTCAGCCACCATATGACCATCCACCAGATCATCCACCGCGACCTCTTCCATTTTGTCTGCTCTCAAACTTCTTGTTTAACTTTTCCTCTACTTTTAGGAAAAACTGGTATGCCTCTTCAATACTATTCATTCAAACCAAATTTAGCTCCTCCTGAATGCTTGGCCTTAACCCATTAAGGTATCAAGCAACTTTCTCTTTATCAACTTCTACATGGCCTATTCTGATAAAAAGTCGATAGAACTCCTCTGTATACTCCTGAACAGATCTTCCTACTTCCTTCAAACTCTACATTTTCTTCAGTAGGTCAAGCTCATAATCAACAGGAATGAACTATCACTTCAATTTATCCACCATCCAATCCCATCTCATGATTTTCTCCTTTCCCCTTCTATTTCACTCTAACTAAATCTCTTGCCACCATATCTTCACATGACCTTTCAGTCTGGCCTTCGCAAATTTGACCCTATCAGGATCCTCAACATCTTCATACTCAAAATATTCCTCACATTCATTGATCCAGTCAATCAATTCTTCTAGAATAAGATTTCCAAAAAATGTAGGAACCTCAATTTTAGGTCTTTTCCCAATCTTAGAAATGGCTCGAAAAAGTCTTTCTTCCTCTTGGTTTACAATTTTGACTTCTCCTTCTTGATATTCTTCTTCAGCTTCATCCTCGATTTCATCTCTGACATTAAGATTCATTCCTCTGTGAATCTCTTCTTGTAATGCTCGCACTTGTCTCTGCAGCTCTCTAACCTTAGGTGTCACAGCACCCGCTCTTCTGCCACATTCTCTTCATGGAGGCATTTTCGCAATGCATGCTGAAACCCTAACCACGGTCTTGGTGTAAACTGCCTCATAGTCGGTGATCTATTTACACACTCAAGAACTCTTGCTCTGATACCACTTGATGAAGGGTACTCCCCTTAATACCACAAACACATAATAGAAATAGAGAAACAACAACAATAATATGTAAGAATAGAAAATTGGCTTCTTATTATCTCCACAAATGTGGAATTACAAACTTTTAGAATTACAATATGCAAAGCCACATGGGCATTCCCTTACAATATTCTATAGGACAAAGCCTCAAATCAATACCCAGATCTACTACCCAGAACTATTCTGAACTGCCTAAGACAATAATACAGCCTTCCTTATATAGGCAATTTCCACCGCCCAAGAAGGTTCCAGAAATTTAGCCCTAAGGGCTGACCAAACTTAGAATTATTTTATTTTTCAATTTATTACATCAATGTCGGCTCAAAATAACTTTTGAAACCCAAACATAAATTTTGAAGGAAAATTATTTTTTGCCATTTCAGGTGACCTGACTTCCGTAGACCATAAGTCATCACCAGTTGACCCGATTGACTATTATAACCCCATTTTGGAAATGCCACAAAGTGCTCTACAGGCTTGACTCACGCAAGCGCCTGTCACCCAAATTTTTGACCTCATTCGGGGTCTCTAAACCTTCAAAATTGAGTTTGAAGTTTTTGTACCCTGCTGCCAATACCAAAAATCTTCAATATCTTCAAAACTACACCTGATCTAGCCATGAAACTTTGCTGGCAGACTTATATGACCAAAATGAACCTCCAAGAAAGAAATCAGATCATTCTGACCACATACAAAAATTACCAAAAATAGTAACTTTCCATAAATAGCAGCTCTGCACAAAATAGCCCTTATTGAATATAAAAATAGAAATATTTTTTTTTGGGTGATGCAAGATTGCTCTTACACCCAGGATGCTCCTGCATCACATATCAATTTTGATAACATAGTAAAGATAAGAAATGTAAAGGTAGTAAGAGATCTACCTAGAATAGAAAATCTAGTTGATACTATATGCAGGGAATGTGTGATGGAAAAATATGTGAGAAACTCATTCAAGAGAAAGCACAATTCAGTAGAAAACAAGTTGGATCTGATTCATACAGACTTGTGTGGTCCAACTCAAACAAGATCTTATTATGGTGAAAGGTATTTCATTTTGTTTTTTGATGATTATACTAGGATGATGTGGGTTGCCTTATTAAAAGATAAGTCAGAAGCATTTGAGAAGTTCAAAATATTCAAAGCTAAGGTTGAGAATGAATCTGGACTAAAGATAAAATGTTTAAGATCGGATAGAGGAGAAGAATTCACCACTGATAGATTCTATGAGTGTTGTGAAGAACATGGCATAAAGAGACAGTTAAGCACACCTATAACCCCTCAGTAGAATGGAATTTTAGAGAGAAGGAATAGGATCATCCTTGATACAGTGTGCACCATCATGATTGAAGGAAAAGTTGCACACACCTATTGGAGAGATGCAGTCAATACTACAGTCTATACCATCAATAGAATATAATTGAGACCAAGCGTAGACAAAACACCTTATGAGATATGGTTTGGTAATGTTTGCATAGTACTTTAGAATCTTTGGAAGCAAGTGCTACATCAAGAGGGTTGAAGCAATTTGCAAGTTTTATGAAAGAAGTGATGAAGGTATTTTCCTTGGTTACTCAACTATAAGAAAAGCTTATAGATGTTAAATTTTAAGGTTAAATAAGATCATTGAGAGTTCTCATGTTAAGATTAATGAAAATTTTATGGTTCAAGAAAGATATCATGATTACTCACCTATGATTGAAGAAGAACCCAGACCTTCCACTAGTGAGATAGTTGTTGAAGAAATGTTTGAGTGAATTGATGTGTTATTCAATGACCCTAAGAAAAGTGAAGCAAAAACTCCAAAGGCTAATGATTTAGCATCACCTAAATTTCCAAAATTCACTTCTAGATATCAATCTAAGGATGACATTATTGGATATCGGAGTAGAAAAGTCACAACAAGATCAAAAGAAAAGAATCAAGCAAACAATGAAGTGGTATGTTTACTATCTCAGATTGAACCCTTAAGTGTTGAAGATGCATGTAATGATTCTAATTGGCATGATGCTATGAAAGAAGAACTAGATCAGATTATTAAGAATCATACTTGGGAATTGGTCCCTAGACCTACTGATAAAAATGTGATTGGAACAAAGTGGATATTTAGAAACAAGATGAATGAAGATGGTGTTGGAAATTTGGCTAAAGTAAGTACATAGATGTTGTCATTATGGAGACATATGATTGACATGAAGATTGCACAGGTCAGAGAGAAACTATAGCAGAACACATTGCAAATTTGTCAAAGTGTAAGACAGTGTTTTCACCAGTACACTAGGTTACAATTTGTGTTTGTGACATTGACTGGAGTAATTTTAGTGCTTACACACTTGAACATAGACTCTATGATGACTAATGATGACCCATCTCAGAGTGCAAGTTAGTACAACATGTAGGGAATTAGTTATGATACTTTTCTCAAAGACAGTGTTAAGCTGACATGACAGAATATGAAGGAAAAATTGGTAAAGAGTTAAGGGATTATTTTGTTTATCAAAATAATGACTTAACAATATAAAGGGATGACATCCTAGATGTTAACTCTTGGATAAATTTATATGGAAGCTGACCATGTAAAGTTATTATCCTTAATGACTTGTATATATGTAATATGTAATTGTAAGAAAAGAAAAAGAGATATGTGGTAATATTGTAATGATATGATGTGAATGTAAGAGTAGTGAAAAGATATTGATGCAAGAAGCATAAGGTTATATACCTTAATCCATTTTTTAATAAGTATACATTATACATTACTTGTTTGGGAAGTGGGCTCATCTAGTAATCAGATTTTGTATTGACAACTCCTAACAGGGTTGAGGCTTCTAACAAGGCCTATAGTCCCTTAATCAGGACTGGTACACTATATGCTTGTAATAGACTCCTAACAGGGTCAACATCCTTAATAGGATACTTTTGATTAGTGGATCTTTGTTGGTACCATCCCCACTAGGATTTTCCCTTGGCATGGGTTTCCTTGAGAACATATAATGTGTTATGAGTTCTTTATTTCTATTGCTATGCATATTGTTTAGCTTCTTATATTATGCATGTATAAAGATAATCTGTTATATCCATAATTGGGAAAAAGATAAAGTTTGTAGAATACTGATTCACCCCCGCTTCTCAGTATTCCATATTTCTAACAATTGGTATTAGAGCTTAGTTACTCAGAGAAGAATCATTCAAGGAAAGCCTAGCAGCTTGAGTAAGATCTCTATGGATATGGATCAACTACAAAAAAATCTTGAAGAAGCTCTTGAATAGATTGATATGCTTACTAATGAAAGAAACACTCTGAAAAAGAAATATGATGATGCAAAGAATCTTATTGAGAAACTAAAAAAAAAGATAGAAGATCTGAAATCTGAAAAGGAATCCAAAATTCATATTGAATATTTTGATGACAATTTAGAAAAAGAAATTGTGATCCTTAAGCATGAACTAAAGATAGAAAATCTGAAGCTTGGTTTGAAAGATGGAAATGAAAAAAATGAAGCAAATCTGAGATTTGAGAATGAAAGGTTGAAGGTTGAGAATGAAAAATTAAAATCTAAACTTGGCAAAGTAACATCTAAATTTGAGAAAGTAAATTTGTAACATGCAGAACTTGAGAAATATAATAAGAGTGTGAATAGTGAATTGACTCAATCCAAACAACTTGAAAGGCTATATTCAAATAGTGAGAAGATAGATGAACAAGTATCTTATGGAAAACCATCCTATGATAAGACTAGACTTGGATTTAATATATTCAGAGCAAATGATGAAAGCAAGGAACCAGATCTAAAAGAATCTAAAAGCATAGATAAGAAGTCAGATGAGATCAACAAATCTGATGACACACCTAAAGGAGAAGAACCACCTAAAGAAGAAGAACCACAAAACCAAGATGAATCACCCAAAGGTATGCAAAGAGAATTCAAAGGTAGATGTTTTGGTTGTAATACTATTGGTCACATGAAGAGAGATTGCATAGGTAAAACATTTAAACGTCTTAATGGTTATTGTTATAATTGTCATGGTTTTGGACATAGAGCTATTGAATCTAGAAGACCTAAAGTTATTGAGAATAATCATGGTAGTAGAATGTTTAGGAATACCAACAATGTAGATAAGAGACCTACTAAAGATATGAATAGAAGAAATGAAGCAGTATGTTATAGATGCAACAAGGTTGGACACATTGCTAGAAACTGCAGATCACAAATCAATCAGAAAGGACCAAGATATGGGAACAATGGAATTGTTTTTCAGATATGTAACAAGATTGGAAATACAACAACGTTTTGTAGAATGAACAATGGAGTTTTTCATCCTAACCCTAACCCTAGAAATCATGCAAGAAGAAATGAAGATGCAGGTAATAGACATAAAGGTTTCTACAGTAATGTAGATGAAGTGAAGTTTGTTAAAGGTATAGATCAAGGAGACATATTCAACATTGAAGGTAATCAAAATGGTGAAGTATCAAGTGGTAAGAATGAATCCTTACCTGATCTATCTGTAAGCACTCAATTTATGAAAATTGCAGTAGATTAGGAACTTAGAATTAGTGTAGAAGTAGATTTTCAATGAATTAAGTCTTTTGTAGTTAATGTAAGGTAGTTTATGATGTACTAATGCTATGGTTAAGAGCACAAAAGAAAATATTATGTTTTGCAAGATCTCAAGAAATTTTAAGTTTTACAGGATAGCAGAAACAACTTTTTGGAAAAAAATGACAAAAGAATTGAATGCGATGTCAAATATAATTGAGATTGAAGTAATAAAATGTTAGACTTGATTTTATTTGATTATAAAAGCAAATTGAAGTGTTTAGGAGAGAAAATAATAGAGATTGGAAGCATTTTGTAGTGATTTGGTGAAAGATTTGAGTGTCGAATCTGCGAAAGCCTTAGAATCATGAACTTCAGGTATTTATCTTGACAGATCTTTGAATTGGTATAAGGAATTCAATGTAGTGATGGATGTATCCTTAATTCACAATATCAGAGATAAGAATAGACCTAGAATGAAGAGGGAACCAGTAGAACCCTTGGAAGAAGATGATCCTAGTTTAGCATTATCATCCGTACCAGAAAAAATTTTGCATTTAGAAAATGTGAGAGGTTATCTTGGATGCAAGTTAGAAACTATCAGTGATAGTGATTTTAACAATGAACATCAGAAGATTTACAATCAAGATATGTCATTGAAACAAGGATATGAACATTTGAAAGATAATGAGATTGTTCAGTATGCTTTGAAGTATGTGTTTGACAATGAAGAATGGACTAAGATTATTTTGAGCAGAACTCACAATGGAAAGTTTTTGCTAGAGGATAGAGTGATAAACATTATAGCTGACTTGATTCATGAAGTCATAGGTTTATCTAAAGTTGGTGCTATTCCTTTAAATGAGAAAAATAGTTATAGACAACACAGGTTCATCCTACAATGGCAGAGGAATTGTGATTAGCAAGATCAAACAACATTATGTTAGATATTTATGAAACTACCTAACAAATAAGTTTTGTGCAAATTCTAGAGAAGATATGGCAGCTAGAATGGTGCATATTGCCCATTTAATGTGTGTTGACAATGTACTAGTTGATATGTGTGAAATTGTAAGAATTCAATTGTTTGAAAACTTGGAGAAGATTAAGAAATCTAAGTATGCACAATTTAGATTTTTGTCCTTAATCACATACATGTTTTTCCACTCATTGAGAAGATTTCCACACACCATTGCAAATGATTGGAATGATGGACAAACTACTATGGAAAGGAAAGATAAAGTATATTTGAGACATGTTATTGACAAAGTAAATGAGAGTGATATCTTAGTAATGAAGACATTTTAGAACATGGTAACTACAAGATCAAGAATTCCATAGTCACTTGTGAAGACATGCAAAAATGATATATGTTTCATGGTTGACACTGACTTTACCTATATTGAAGTAGTGGAACCTAGAATTGAGTTCATAGAACCTCTTGGCTATGAGATATCTGAGGCTGAAATAGAAGAATATGTTGGCAGATAACTCAAATGTAAATTGGACACTCAGTGTAGTAGATTTGGAGCTTTTGAAGAGAACTTCAACTTGGAAAAAGCTATAACTGAAGAGAAGCAATCTAAGAAGAGACTTGACAACACTATCAGGAGAATACTAAAAGATACAGGAATGTCAGAACAAGAATTCTTAATAGAAAAATAGATAGCAGCAATAATTAAGGATATTGGATAGAAAGAAGTCTTGATTGTACCACCCTTGTCATCCAGTATAGCACAACAAGAACCTACACAAGTCAAGGTGAAAGTAGAGGAACCAGAAAAGGAACAAGTAACAACTAGATCCACTTCCTTCATAGCTAGCAAGAGAATGAAAGAAATTGCTACTAGATTAGGAAAGAGATAGAAGACTTTAGCTCAACCAATACCAAGAGTAATTACAAAAATAAAAGATGATGACACTACTTTGGTTAAGAAGAAATCTTGGAAACCTAAAGTTGAAAAGTTTAATGAGTAGATTATTGAAAATGGAGACTTTACTATAATGAATATGTACTACAATCTTTATGATTATTTAGACAGAATTAATTTGGAGAATGCTATTGTGAAGCATATGACTTTGGTTGAAAATAAATTTGATTCTATTCAAGGTCAAATACCTAATGAGTTGTATACCAAACTGCTAAATAGAAAGTAGAGAGCAATTGAAGAAGACACTAATATTAGAAAGAATCTTGTGAAGAAGCTTTGTGATGTGAGAGATGATGAACACTTGGAGTAGATATTGAAGGCCTTAAGAACCCATTTGAGAACCAAAATGAGAACCATTTTGATTATGGGAGGCGGATATGAAGTTAATTCAGATACAGAGTAGGCAATAATCAAGGTCATGGTACAAAATGTTGGAGAGCCATCGGTTGCAGCAGAGCAAGTAGTTGAAGCTGAATAAGAGGATATTCCTTCTCCTTCAGCTATTAACATTGAAGATGAAACTATGAATATAGAAGGTACTAAGCTCACCTTGGATACTAATGACAATGTATTCAAGAACTTAGCAAACATTGTTGACAATTCAGCTCTTGATGAACTGGGTAGAACGAAAGAAGCAAAGTAGACTCAATCTATTAGTGAAGAACCTAAGGAGATTGAGATTCAAGCACCTATTTTTACCATAGAAGACATCAGCCTTACTCTTCAGACTGGAAAGAAGAAAGAAATTGGATCTTTGTTTGAAGATTTAGGAAAGGAAGTTGATGATGATGATGATGATCAGTTGGAACTGATCACTTCTTTGAATAAAATCATTGGCAAGAAAAAGAAAGTGAAGAATCTTGAAGGGAGTCTAAAGGACCTTACTGAGAAGTTACAAAGCATTATAAATACACAAATCATAGAGGTAGACCCTTTGGAGAAAGCTAAGAAGGTAATGAGCACTTTTCACAATGAATTCACTAACCTATCTGATATTGCAAAAGTGAGAGCTCAAGCAACTTATGAAGCTAAAATACTTTTGAACATCAATCAAAATATTAGGAATGATATTAGAAGTCTTAACATTTGTATCAAGAACTTGAGGAAATATTTGGAGATAGGAAAATCATTGTACATACAATGTACAAAACTAGATATTTTGTCAGCAGAAGAGGAATAGAAGATCAAGTTGAAATACGTTGAGATTCAGAATGAATGTAACCTTCTTTCTAGAGCTAATGTGAAGGTATGTGATGCTGAAAAGAAAGTTTAGAAGCTTTATGATGAAATAAGAATATTGCAAGATGAGAGGAACAAAAAAATGAGGAGACTCACTATTTTGAGAGAACACATCTCTATGAAGTTGAGTATCATTGAAGAGCAGTTAGAATAATGTCTTACAACTAAGACATCCTTTCAAAAATTCAAATTTGACAACCTCCAAGCTTGTCAAATAGCAGCTTATGGACTAAGCACATTACTCAATGTGGCAGATTCCATCAAGAATTCATGGGAAAAGAAGATAGAAGCTATGAAATCTGATTTTTTAGATTGTGTTGCAAGCCTACCACCTTTTCAATAAGAAAATGAAGGTATAATATTTTTGGGATACAATTTTGTAATCCTCCCTACCTTATTTTTTCATTGTTGTCAAAGGGGGAGAGATATTAGAGCAGAAACTTGATATATTTGATAAGGATTGATACTCTTAGGGGGAGAATTGTATTAGAGTTTATATTTTGAGGAGTTATAAGGATAGTATACATATTCTATACTATGGCCACATTTTTGATACAATTTTGAGATTTTGACTTGTACACTTAGCCAATTTTCTCATATGTTGCCACCAATGACAAAGGGGGAGATTACTGGCAATTTCACTAAAGTAAGTACATAGATGTTGTCATTATGGAAACATATGATCCAAATGAAGATCACACAGGTCAGAGAGAAAGTATAGCAGAGCGCATTGCAAATTTGTCTAAGTGTAAGAGAGTATTTTCATGAGTGCACCAGGATACAGTTTGTGTTTATGATGTTGACTGGAGTAACACACTTGAACATAGACTCTATGATGACTAATGATGATCCATATCAGAGTGCAAGTTAGTACGGCATGTACAGAATTAGTTATGACATTTTTACCAAAGACAGTGTTAAGCTGACAAGACAGAATATGAAGGCAGAATTGGTAAAGAGTTAAGGGATTATTTTGTTTAACAAAAATAATGACTTAACAATATAAAGGGATGACATCCTAGATGTTAACTCTTGGATAAAGATATATGGAAGCTGACCATGTAAAGTTATTATCCTTAATAACTTGTATATATGTAATAAGTAATTGTAAGAAAAGAAAAAGAGATATGTGGTAATATTGTAATGATATGATGTGAATGTAAGAGTAGTGAAAAGATATTGATGCAAGAAGCATAAGGTTATATACCTTAATCCTTTTTTTAATAAGTATACATTGTACATTACTTGTTTGGGTAGTGGCCTCATCTGGTAATCAAATTTTGCATTGACAACTCCTAACAGGGTTGAGGCTTCTAACAAGGCCTATAGTCCCTGAATTAGGACTGATACACTATATGCTTGTAATAGACTCCTAACAGGGTCAACATCCTTAATAAGATACTTTTGATTAGTTGATCTTTGTGGGTACCATTCCCACTGGGGTTTTCCCTTGGCCAGGGTTTCCTTGAGAACATATCATGTGTTATGAGATCTTTATTTCTATTGCTATGCATATTTTTTAGCTTCTTATGTTTTGCATGTATGAAGATAATCTTTTATATCCATAATTGGGAAAAAGATAAAGTTTTTAGAATACTGATTCACCCCCCCTCTTAGTATTCCCTATTTCTAATAGATGGTATAGTGGTAAGAAATAAAGAAAGATTTGTATGTAAGGGATATGCACAAAGAGAAGGCATTGACTATTCAGACACCTTTGCACCAGTAAGCAGGTTAAAAGCTATTAAGTTGTTTATAGCATTTGCAACATTCATAAACTTCAAATTTTATTAGATGGATGTCAAGTTAGCATTCTTGAATCAAAAACTGAAAGAAGAAGTATGCATTGAGTAGCCAAAAGGATTCACCTTATAAAACACACCTAATATGATATGTAGATTGAAGAAAGCCCTCTATGGACTTAAGCAAGACCCTAGAGCCTAGTATGAAAGACTTGATGGATATCTAACTAAGATTGGATTCAAGAAAGGTGTAGCAAATTGTAATATATTCATTAGAGAGACATCTAAAGGTCTGCTACTTGTAGCTATATTTGTTGATGACATTATCTTTGGAGGTAATGACAAACTAAGTATAAAATTTTCTAAAGAAATGTAGAGTGAGTTTGACATTAGTATGATTAGTCCTATCAAATACTTTTTGGGACTAAATGTGTAGCAAATAGAAAAATGAATTTTTACTAATCAATCCAAGTATGTGAAAGAGATACTAAAGAAATTCAAGATGGATGATTGCAAGCCAGTAGGAACACCTATGATCACTAGATGCAAGCTTATAAAAGAAGATGACTCACCAGCTGTGGATACAACATTATACAAGTCTATGATTTGTAAACTCATATATCTTACTCAAACCAGACCTGATATTTCCAATGCAGATGGTTTTGTTGGAACATTTTTACTAGAGGCTAAGAAAAGATAATTCATGGAATTAAAGAGAATATTTAGATACTTGTGGGGCACTATAGCTCATGGTCTATGGTATCTTAATTTAGAAAATGTTGAGCTTCATGTGTATACTGATGCAGATTGGGCAGGATGTGTTGATGATAGAAAGACTACATTAGGTGGAGCAATGTTTCTTGGTGATAGACTTGTCACTTGGACTTGTAAGAAACACAATTGTATCTCTTAGTCAATAGTAGAAGAGGAGTATGTTGTAGTAGCCCTAAATTATTCTACAATTGTTTGGATCAAGACAATGGTAAAATATTTTAGAATTTAGATTGGTTATCCTATTGTTATTTATTGTGATAACACTAGCACTATCAATATGTCTGAGAACCCTATGATACATGCAAAGAAAAAATACATTGAGATCAAGTATCACTTCCTAAGAGAGAAAGTGGTAGAGAAAGAAGTCAAGCTTGACTATGTGAGTACTAAAGATTAGTTGGAAGACATATTCACAAAGCTTTTGCCTAAGGATACTTTTGAGTATCTGAGGGAGAAGTTGGGAGTAATTCCCTTCCCTGATTCTACTTAAAAGAAAGAGGAAAAGGCATCAGTCCTCAAGGACTGATGAAAGGTTGACTACTCTACCTTAGGAGTAGTACCAATACTTAAAATGACTAGTGCCCTTTTCCATTGATGTCAAAGGGGTAGTAATATATAGAGTTATGAAAAATAGGAGCAAAGAAGGAGTAATTCACTAAGGGGGAGTATTTAGTTATGTTGAGGAAATCAAGAATGTTGAAGAATATTACACCAGATGGAGGAATCATCTTTGGGGGAGTTTTGAAGAGGAAATGGAGAATTTTATAAAATATTTTTTCATTGGATTGGTGGTGGTTTTTCATTCCACATGTTGCCAACAATGCCAAAGTGGGAGATTATTGGAGATTTGCTAGCAAGCCAGTGCTGACTATATGTTTGTCATTGATGACAACATATGAAAAGTAGCATGCATGGATGAGTTATGAAGTAAGCCTTAAGTATATGAAGCATAGACATGTTATCAGCATGATATCATGGACACAGAGGTTGATAGGTAGTACAGATAGTTATATTGCAGTTTGCATCAGCAGTGTTCCTAACAGAGTTATAGATAGTGTTCTAAGTATGGTATAGTTGACATGAAGAAATACTCCCTTGGATATAAGATGAAGACATGTTAGTGATGTTACATTCCTGGATGCATAGTCTTTTGTTTAGTAGAAGTGAAATTATGTAGTTGCTATTCACCAGTATTAGTTTCCTGTGTTTATTCAGAAGAGCCGACAGAGATATTATTGGTTCCAGAGTTGCACCTATCATGAGGGTATGCACCCTTGGATTTAAGCTTAGAGAATAGTTATTGATGTCTTGTTATGAGTGCATGAAGTAATTTAGATCAAGGAGAAAGTTCCATTTGTTTTCATTGATCCGATAGTGTGTAGTGTGCATCTACAATTATCTTATTGGATAGGTACCAGAATGTGTTGTGTTCTTAGTAGAGGTAATTGAATTATTATTGGAGTTTGTTATGGTTTCTCTAATATGATTTCAAGGTGGTTCTAACACACTAACTTGATTATATCATTTAGAGGAAAGATATTTATAGACAGTCATTTCTAATTTCTTCAGTGTGGTTCATGGTTGATAGCAAGAGAAGAGTAGAGTGTGTGAAGTATTGAACCATCAAAATAAGGTTTATTGGACCAAGTAAAGTATTTTTGTTATACATTGGAACTGATCCAGATAGTAGGTCAAAGCTTAGTTCACCAAGATCCAGATATAGTGTGTATCTATTAAATAGAAGGTTGTAGCCCTCACCCCTTTGAGAAGTGCACTCTTGGACAGTGTGTCCTCTCCCCTAATGGGGACTATTGTATAAGACTCCTAATAGGGTCTGACCCTTGACTAGGTTTACTATACTAAATATATTGTAAAACAACTCCTAACATGGTTAAGGATCTTCTCACAAGGATCATAATACATTAGTACGGAATATTAGTGGGTGTCAATTCCCATTAGGGTTTCTACCTATTTGGGTTTCCCCATGAAAAAAATATTTGTGTTGTGTTCATGTGTTCTTTCATTGTGTTTATGCTTATGTTTAAGTACACTTAATTGGATAAATAATTGAAACTTGTAAATAACTGATTCACCCCCCCCCCCCCCCCCCACTCTCAGTTATCTCTTGGGACTATTCCTAACACTAACAACACTAAATCATAACATTATAGTCAACTTTTCAACACCATCATCCCTTGAAGAATCCATCATATAGATCCAAACTCCTAGTGTGTCCTTAGAAGTGGATCCATGTCAAGAGACTAATCAAAATTACAAAGGAACATGTATTATTAAGGATCAAGATCAAGATAATATCTCTCATTATCCTATAGTTGACCAAAGTCCCATACACCATAAGTCTTATGATGATATTTTCATACCCTTTTATTTCTTTCAAGAACATATCCTTCCATCTGAAATACCTTGTATTCCTTAACCTCCCATATCATACACATTTCCTAAGCAATATCAAGGTATTCCTTCCATCTCTAATGAACTTATTGAAAACCAGAAGAAAATTATTCTTCCTAGGCTATCCAGATATCCTTGTCGAGATCAGAGTAACCCAAAATCCACTTTTCATAAGCCTCCATATCTATCTCAAACTTCAACTTCCCCTATCAAAGTCACTCCTATGAAAGCTACTTGTAAGTCTATTTGTATAAATAGAAATTTGAAAGATGAAATCCTTGGCCATACAAATCAAAATAAAGATGTTGATATCCCTCCCACAACCCATTTAACTACATTTTCACATACAAATATTCCTTCTACATCCTCCCAAACTATCCTTGGTCCTTATAGCTCAAAGTTGAAACCTTATACATCCTCCAAATCCATATTGGGTCCTTATATCCCTCCATCAACCTTTGCTACAATCTCTAGCCCATCATCCACTTACCCTACCATGTATCAACATCAACAAAAACATACATACTTTTAAGACACCAAGGACCCATCCATATCCATCCTCCATATCAGACCATCCATATGAACCATCCATATCAACTTTATTCATCCACCTAATCCAAGTATTTTGGAAGTAATTTGAATGTGCACTATAAAATTTAGAAAACCAAAAATCCACTTATGTATGAAGAGAACCATGTCCACTCTAATCGACATGTGAATGTAAAGGAAAATGAAATATTCAAGAGACCAAAAAGGTCCAAGAAGAAAGAAAATTACAAGAAAACATGGGTTCCAAAATCCCGCATCCATCAAGGAAAAATAAAAATCAAAGAAAATGTGGGTTCCTAAATCCCTCATCGAAGAAATACATTCTAAATTATCCAAAAGTAAAGAAAAGTCAAAGAAAGTGTGGATTCCCAAGTCACTTTTGAAGGAATTTCACACAAAAGAAAAATAAAATTTGATGTTTAAGCATCCAAAGGATTCCACTCCACATTCTCCCAAACACAATATTCCATCTTATCCATCCATTTTGATTCCTTGTGTCTCAAGATCCATATCCTCTTTTACATTAAAACCTTCAACTATTTCACCCATTTTTCCTCCATTATTCAACTACCCTTCAAGGTGTGTAGCAATGTTGATCTTGATAATACTTCTTATCCTCTTATTCATTATCCTTCCATTCCATTTTCCACACCCACAGATGGAAATACATATTATCCTATCCATTCATGTAATTAAATATTCCCAATTACACTTAACTTAATCTTACTTAGGATAATGCATTGCATAGTAGTTTATGATTGAGACACCTAAGAGATTTCACCTCAATTAAGAACATGGTATAGGAGAATTTCCACTTTTGGTGTGAGATCCACCTTTAGTGCTCTTATCACATTAACATCCTAATCCCATTGAACATACTTTATTACATAATGGAGGATAGTCCACATTTGGTGCACATGTGATTACACCTTGCATAGGTGATCTCTTATCAACTCCTTATCATTGTCTCTTATCTCCTTTCCTATATAAGAAATGCCTATTATGTACATTTTAATCATTTCCATGATCAATAATATCATTCTTTCATCTTAATAAAATTGTGTTTACAATCTCTTGTGGAAGTTATCTTGGTCTTGCATTCTATCTTGGGGGTGCTATAGAGTCACCTAAAACTCTAACATGGTATCAGAGCTCTCAAGTTGTGAAGAACTCTTCTCAAGAAGTGCAATCTTGGCTTGATTCAATTGTTGGTGTAGAATAAAAGTATTTGGACATCACCATTATATAGTATATTTGGAGAAAATTTAGGGTTTTGTATTTTGTGGCTTTCTATTGTAGGTCAATATTGGAGCTTTCTAGTGCAAATCAGAGGTTGGCATCCTATTAAGGAGGTCCAAAAACCCCTAAATCAAATTTTTTTAATCCAAATCGAACACCCAAGGCCAAATCTAGAGGTATTTGCATTTTGGAAGTGCAGCGGCAATGATTCAGGAAAAATAATTTTAGAGGCGATTTTCAAACAACAATATCTCAGTCATCTGGACTCCTTTTTTAAAGCACTTTATTTTTTTTCTTTGAGGTAGAATTTCATGATCTACACAATACTTTTGGTGGTTTCTGATCTTTGTTCCTAGATTTTTCTAAAAATCACAAATCTCAATTTTTGCAACTTCCAAGGCCTTGTTTGAGCTCATATGAACTCCTTTTTAGGTACAATTATTTTTGAAAATGCATAATTTTTTTTGTATTTTCCAGATTTGGAATTAGATTTCAATGACTATAATCAGAAATTGTACTTACAAAATTTGGCTTTTTTTTAATTATAATGCATAAGCCTTAGCTTGGTCTTTTGTATAGTGATCTAAGTCTATTATAGCCTGATTACGGAGTGTAATAATTTGTTGATCTCAATTTGTAATGAGATAAGTGTATCATTAATGTAGTCATGGGTTATGAAACACATCCTATAGTAGTTTTTTTGACTAAGGATAATTATGATTCCTGGGAAAAAGGAATCATCACACATTATAGATGGCTTGATCTCTTGCCTTGTCTTTATGGACTCATTCCTAAGTGAAAGTCATAGGGGAAGCAATATGTTTTGGGAGAAAAGAATGCTCATATTATAAATTTGATTATTGGTAGCATCAGTTTGTGTCTCTTTTATGACCTCTAATCCAAATTTAGAGGTGTTCAATGTCCACACATAATTTGGACAATCATTTGGGATATTTTTGGTGATCCACATGTTCCTCCATTTTCCAATGATCTTGCTTCAGATCACCTCATTCCTCTTGATGATGCATAAAACATTCCATATGATGATTAAAAGTGGAAAAGAGATGAAGAAAAAAGAAATCTACATGAGGAAAGATGTACAAGATAGATGAGGATAAGGAACACATTGAGTAACTTTTTGATGAGTCTATGACTTGATGATATTGACTTCATTATGTTGCATTCATCTATAATGAAGTATAGAGCTAAAAGACACAAAGCAGTGTTGTTGGTAAATGAAGCATTTCTAGTATACACTGATGGAGTGTAGTGTATATTGATTACAATTATAACTGAGCAGTGTTCACTGATGCATTCTTTGTTAACTGAGGAGGACAGAATAAATTAAATGATTAGTTTAGCCGATAAGATTGATGAGTTGGCAAGAGTATAACATCGAGGTAACAGATAATGTTTGTTACAAAGATCGACGACTGACAAAAGTTAAGGAAGATCTAATGGAGCATATTGAAATGTGTTATTGACACAAGTACCAAGAAATTTTTAAGCGAAAAAATCTATGAATGTGATTAAGTGAAAAAATTTGATAGTGTGACAAGAAAATGATTTACTTGTCTTTATAAAAGAACATAGTTTATTTATGAAAGGAGCTGGAGGAAGAAGAAGCTACAGGAGTTTCACGTGAACAAGCTTTCATGCATTCTGATCCTACTGGTTAGTGAGAACCGAGCTACAGAATAGTTATCAAGCTACAAAGAGCTATTACCGATGGATAGTAAGTTGATATAGTATTGAGTTTGAAGTGAAATATTGATCAGAAGGATTTGTATGGACTAAATATTGATTTGTAATCTGCAATTGAAGTTGTACTAAGGTAGGTCATTTTACTATTACATATTTAACCATTGTATACAGTCTAAATCTCTTAATCGAGTGGACTCTAAATGTCTTATGATGTATCATTCATAGAATGAACATTGTTATCCTGTCAACCCCATAGTGAATGCTGGTTGGATGATAACTTCTAGTCTAAAATCCTCTAACAAGGTCACACCTAACAGTGTGTTTGTAACCTTTAATAGGGTTGGGTCTTAACCAACCTCACTTCAGAAGAGTGAACAATTTTGGGTTGATGGTCCCAGGTGTTTTTTGCCTTTACAGGGTTTCCACGTTAAATCTCTTGTGTTATGTATCGATTGTGATATTTATTTGTTATCATACTTTACATGTTACATGTCAGATTTGATCGGTAAAAAATTATAAGTATTAGACTAGTAATCGGTAAAAGCACAGACAGTGAGAGTTATTATGGCTTACCGACGAGTAGAAATGAAAGAAGATGTTTTGAATTATACATTTTGTATTGGGACACTAGATAACTAATTCACCCCCCTCTCAGTTATTCTAACAATACTTTAGATGGAATTGATGAATTTGTAGCAATTATGAGAGAGGATGATCTAGTGACTCCTCCAATAGCTCCTACTTCTCTAGTTGAGATCACACAATCATCTCTTGTTTTTTATTCTAAATATTTATTGCAAGAGATATATATTTGTCTTCCTGATTGAGACTCTTACTTGCTAGATTTTGGTTCATTATTTGAGGTGTCTAACATTTTATATTTCAGAGACATACTTGAGGGGGTTTCTCTTCTCTTTGATGACATTTTCATCACAATTAGGGATACTTATTCACCTTCTTTGGAGATTTCTATTCATGATTATTCTTCTTCACTTGGTTTGTCACATGATGCGATAGATTATTTGAGATTGGAGAGGCCTATTCAATCTTCAGAGATGCATATTTGGAGACCTTCTTCCTTCTTTCATTTGGATATGGATTGGTTCATGGCATCATCATCATACTTTATTTTGATTCCACTTCCTAGTTCCTATCAAAAATGGGAAGCATTCTTACATTTTTACTTGGTATATCTTCTTCCCAAGGGGAGAAATGTTGTTTGTAGTCATTGGAATATACTTTGTCTTCAAGAACTCACCATTTTTGTAGGAGATTATTCATTATGGAGGGGATATGATGTCTCCTTATATCCTTCTTATGGGAAGATAATTATTTGTATATACATGATGTATGTAGTTCTTGAGGGGTCCTGAGCACTCCATCCATCCATGCACCTTATTTTCTTCTCTTTTTTGGGGAGATGGTTTTTCCCCTGAGGTTTTCCCTCTTTCTCAACTTTATGAGAGTTATGAATTTTGTACATGGGTACCTAATATGGCCTAGTAGCCGGGACCCATTTTGCATTGTGAGTTTAAGTGCATTCCCCTAACTTGCACTTAAGGGGAGGATGTTGTTGTCATTAAATATTCCTAATTACACTTAACTTAATCTTACTTAGGATAATGCATTACATAGTAGTTTTTTATTGAGACACCTAGGATTTTTGACCTCAATTAAGAACATGGTGTAGGAGAATTTCCACTTTTGGTGTGAGATCCATCTTTAGTGCTCTTATCACATTATCATCCTAATCTCGTTACACATACTTTATGGCATAATGGAGGATAATCCACATTTGTTGGATATGTGATTACAACTTGCATAGGTGATATCTTATCAACTCCTTATCAAAGAAAATGTGGGTTCCTAAATCCCTCATCGAAGAAATACATTCTAAATTATCCAAAAGTAAAGAAAAATCAAAGAAAGTGCGGATTCCCAAGTCACTTTTGAAGAGATTTCACACAAAAGAAAAATAAAATTTGACATTTAATCATGCAAAGGATTCTACTACACATTTTCCCAAACACACTATTCCATCTTATCCATCCATTTTGAGTCCCTGTGTCTCAAGATCCATATTCTCTTTTACATCAAAACCTTCAGCTATTTCACCCATTTTTCCTCCATTATTCAACTACCCTTCAAGGTGTGTATCAATGTTGATCTTGATAATACTTCTTATCCTCCTATTCATTATCCTTCCATTCCATTTTCTGCACTCATAGATGGAAAGACTTATTATCCTATCTATTGGTGTAATTAAATATTACTAATTACACTTAAATTAATCTTACTTAGGATAATGCATTGCATAGTAGTTTGTGATTGAGATGCCTAGGAGATTTCACCTCAATTAATCACATGGTGTAGGAGAATTTCCAATTTGGTGTGAGATCGACCTTTAGTGCTCTTATCACATTATCATCCTAATCCCATAGTACATAATTTTTTAAATAACGTAGGATAATCCACATTTGGTGGACATGTGATTACACCTTGCATAGGTGATATCTTATCAACTCCTTATCATTGTATCTTATCTCCTTTCTTATATAAGGAGGCCTATTATGTACATTTTAATCATGTCTGTGATGAATAATATCATTCTTTCATCTTAATGCAATTATCTTTACAATCTCTTGTGGAAGTTATCTTGGTCTTACATTCGATCTTGAGGGTGGTGTAGAGTCACCTAAAACTCTAACATGGTATCAAAGCTCTCAAGGTGTGAATACCACTTATCAAGAAGTGCAATCTTGGCTTGATTCAATTCTCGGTATAGAATAAAAGTATTTGGACATCACCATTGCATAGTATATTTGGAGAAAATTTGGGGTTTTGTATTTTGTGTCTTTCTATTGTAGCTCAATATTGGAGCTTGCTGGTGCAAATCAGAGGTTGGCATCATATTAAGGAGGTCCAAAATCCCCTAAATCAAATTTTTTTATCCAAATTGAACACCTGGGGCCAAATCTAGAGCTATTTGAATTTTTGAAGTGCAGCGGTGATGATTTAGAAAAAATAATTTTATAGGTGATTTTCAAACAGCAATATCTCAATCATCTGGACACCTTTTTTTGAGCAATTTTTTTTTGTTTTGAGGTAGAATTTCATGATCTACATAATGGTTCATGTGGTTTCTAGTATTTGTTCTTGATTTTTTCTAAAAATAAAAAATCTCAGTTTTTGCAACTTCCAAGGCCTTAGTTGAGCTCATATGAACTCCTTTTTAGGTTCAATTTTTTTTGAAAGTGCATAATTTTTTCTATATTTTCTAGATCTGGAATTAGATTTCAATGACTGTGATCAAAAATTTTAATTTTAGAAATTGTCTTAGTTTTTTAATTGTAATGCATAAGCCTTAGCTTGGTCTTTTGCATAGTGATCTAAGTCTATTATAGCCTGATTATGGATAGTAATAATTTGTTGATATCAATTTGTAATGAGACAAGTGTATCATTAATGTAATCATGGGTTATGAAACACATCCTACAATAGTTATTTTGACTAAGGATAATTATGAGTCAGGAGAAAAAGGAATCACCATACATTGTAGATGGCTTAATCTCTTGCCTAATCCTTATTGACTCATTTCTACACCAAATTCATAGGGGAAGCACTATGTTTGGGGAGAAAAGAATGCTCATATTATAAGTTTGATTATTGGTAGCATAAGTTTGTGTCTTTTCTATAACATCTACACCAAATATAGAGGTGTTCAATGTCCACACAGAATTTGGACAATCATTTGGGAGATTTTTGGTGATCCACATGTTCCTCCATTCCCAGATGATCTTTCTTTAGATTTCCTCATTCATCTTGATGATGTAGATAACATTACCTATGATGATTATTCTTTAGATGCAATTGAAGAATTTGTAGCAATTGAGAGAGAGGATGATCCAGTGACTCTTCCTATAGATCCTACTTCTTTACTTGAGATCACACAATCATCTCTTGTTGGTGATTCTAAAGATTTATTGCAAGAGATATCTATTTCTCTTCCTGATTGGGACTTTTAATTTCTAGATATTGGTTCATTATTTGTGGAGTCTAACATTTTATATTTGTGAGACATACTTGAGGGGGTTTCTCTTCTCCTTGATGACAGTTTCATTACAATTAGAGATACTTCTTCCTCTTTTTTGGAGATTGGTATTCATGATTCTTCTTCTTCACTTGGTTTGTCATGTGACGTCATAGATTCTTTGAGATTGGAGAGGCCTATTCAATCTTCAAAGATAACTATTTTGAGACCTTCTTCCTTCTTTCATTTGGATATGGATTGGTTCATGGCATCATCATCATACTTCATTTGGATTCCATTTCCTAGTTCCTATGAAAAATGGGAAGCATTCCTACATTTGTACTTGGTATTTCTTCTTCCCAAGGGGATAAATGTTGTTTGTAATCATCAGAATATACTTTTTCTTCAAGCACTCCATCCATCTATGCATCATTTTTCCTTCTCTATTTTTGGGGGAGGGTTTTTCAAATGAGATTTTTCCTCTTTATCTACTTTATGAGAGTTATGCATTTCATGCATTTTGTACATGGGTACCTAACATGGCTGACATAGAGAAGGGATGAAGGATTGAATTATGGATGGTCCAAACTTACACTACCAATTATAAAAGCAACAAGCATAGTAGAATACAACAAGTTAATGCTTCAAAATAGAATTTAATTTAACATGCCCGACTATAAGGCCTTCCAAGTTTTGGCGTATTACAATGAAATAAAAAAGTTTCTCAATAATCTCCAAGATATTCTAGCTCTAAAACACACTAGCAACTAATGGAAACACTAAGGTAGATCTAAACTCGATCTCGCAAGCCTCCAAGAAATCTCCTTGTCTCCAAGAATGCAAACCACTAGCTCTGTTATTACAATATTAGATGAAAAATCTGATCTACAAGATATCATAGGATCCAATTATATTTATACTCTCATACCACTACCAATATCTCCTAAAATCCTACCCAAGCTCTCAATATATAGCCAACTAAACCATAAGTCAACTAGTCAGGCGTTTAATTACATTATAGGTCCAGTCTGGAAGATTTAAACCAAAAATAATGAAAGAATGATAAAAAAATTAATAATCCATTAAATTTAAGTCCACACATGACCCAATAACATTTCCTTAACTATGCAAGGCCCCATTTCATCACACGAAACTGCGCAAGGAGAAACAATCCATGTTTCATGTGAAACGGGCTGAAAATAGGTACTCAAGAAAAATAGTCATAAATTTTTACTCACAATGAATTATGACTTGTGATATTAGGAGAAGATATTAATTTAGGTCCTCTTAAATTCCTTGAGATTGAAAAATATTATTCCTTAAGGATCAATGATTGCACGATGCACAATTAGCATAAAAACTGTAGGAAAATACTGCTCTAACGGCAAGGAAAATAACTGTAACATTGAAACAATCCATCCAATATTTATGTGCTCATAGGAGAAGGTTCAAAAATAGGTCCTCAACATAATGTAATATTTTCACAACATGAAACCAACAAATGCAAATATTATAATGAAAACAATAGAAAACAAGAAATATTTTTTGTGGATGCAAGATTGCTCGAAGCCTACGAAGCTCCTGCATCAGACACCCCAGGTAAATAAAAAAATGTTCTCATGAACATATTAAGAGAATTAGAATAGGTATTCCATATCTGTTCTTAACTCATGTCTCCTATGTTCCTTCATTCCATGCTATCTTTACTTTACCCACTCTCACACTCAGCAAATCAACTTGTCTAGCATGTTTCTCATCTTTCTTTTTTTCTACTGACAGAAACTAATTTTGACCATCTTTTCCACTTTTGATTACACCATCACTTTGGTCAATCACATCTTTTTTAGACTTACTAATCAGCTCGACATCATTTTTAGTCCTCTTTGTCACTAGTACCATCATTTTCTACATTATCTTTGTCAGAAAGACCATCTGCCTCTTAATCTTCATAAATTCCTCAACTATGTCATGCTCCTTTCCTTTCAAATTCAACTTCCTTTCATCTATAGGAATAGGTTCATCAACTCTCTTATCTTGATGTTTTTCATAAGGAGAACACCTCATAACTCCACATCCCTTAGCTCCAACTTCCTACAAAGGTAACAACTTATGTCTGGATCCACCATGCATTATGACATATGTATTTTCATGACCATAAAAAAAAACATGTCTATCAAATTGCCAAGGTCTCCCAAGCAATATATGACAAGCATATATAGACAATACATCACATAATATTTCATCATGATAAGATCCAATCTAAAAATTAACTAAGCATTATTATTCAATCCTAACCTTAGACACATCTTGTATCCAGCTAATTTGATAAGGATTAGGATGTTTCCTTCTTTCCAAATTCAATTTACTAACCATCTCTTCTAAAACAAAGTTCTCAAAACTACCACCATCAACTATGACATTACATACCTTATTCTTACACTTGCATCTAGTTCTGAAAAAAATTCTTCTTTGTACTAGTTCCTGGACACATGTAGCCAACCTCTTAGTGAGAAGAAATTCACCTTGTTCTATAATATTCTCAATGTTTTCTTCAACAATTAATGCAACTCTTTTCATAGGACATTGGAAGCTTCTATGACCCTATTCACCAAATTGATAACAAGTATCAGTGAACTCATTTTTCTATCTTCCTCTTTGTCCATTATTGATTTTCTTAGTAGCTTGACCACTTCTTGATCCTACATCAGTCTTCTTAGGATTCTCTACCACATTACCTCCAACAACTGTTTCATCAATCTTACCACCTCGGTTCCTATTATTTTGTCTTCCTTCAAACCTCTTGTTCAACTTCTCCTCAATCTTCAATGCCATCTGATAATCATCTCCTATAGTTGTCATCCAAATAGTAAGTAACTAGGTCTCAAGCCATAAACATACCTAGCAACCTTCTGTTTATCAGCTTAAGAATGACGAGTCCTAATTAGGATTTTGTAAAACTCCTCTGTATACTCTTGCACTAATTTGTTAGTTTGTTTCAAGGCTTCCATCTTCTTGAAAATATCCAATTCATAATCTACCAGAATGAATTGATTTTTCTACTTGTCAACCATGTGGTTCCATTTAGTGATCTTTTCTTTTCATCTCCTACTTCTTTCCAATTGAAATTCTCTCCACCAAATATTTGTATGACCTTTCAACTTAGTGTTTGCAAATCAAACTCTATCAGGATCTTCTATTTATTCATACAAAAAGTACTCATCTATCTCATTAATCCAATCAATCAACTCTTCTAGCCTAAGGCTTCAAGAAAATGTAGAAACTTCAATCTTAGGTCTTTTCCCAATTTTAGACATAGCTTTGAGGATTCTACTTTCTTCTAGATCTTTGACTTCTTCTATATCTTCTTCAAATTGATCTTCTTCAGACTCATCTCTATCATCCTTCAAGGTACTCTTATTTTTCAATTCCTCTTGTAGATCTTGTACTTTTTTCTACAAAGCCCTGAAATCATCAAGCTAAATTCTCCAGTAGGTTCTTCCTCTGAGATCTCACGAGCTCTCCTTAGAGGCATCTTCAATCCAAGGTCCTAGTGTAGACTGCCTCACCTTGATGATCTATCCACACACTCAAAATCTTTAGGCTCTGGTACCACTTGACATAGGGTAGGGATGGAGGATCTAATAATCAATGGTCCAAACCTACACTACTAGTTATAACAACAACAACTGCAGTGGAATACAACAAGATAATGCTTCAGAACATAATTTAATTTAGCATGCCTGGCTATAAGGCCTTCTAGGTTTTGGCCTATTACAATGAAATAGAAAAGTGTCTCAAAAATATTATAGCTATTCCATCTCTGAAACACATCAGCAACTGATGGAAACACTAAGGTAGATCTAAACTTGAGCTCGCAAGCCTCCAAGCAATCTCCTTGTCTCCAAGTATCCAAACCACTAGCTCTACTATTACAATATTAGATGAAACCTTTTATTTACAAGATCTCATAGGATCCAATTATATTTCTACTCTCATACCACTACCAATCTCCCCTAAATATCTACCCAATCTCTCAATATATAGCCAGCTAAGCCACAAGTCAGCTAGTTAGGCATTTAATTATATTATAGGTCCAGTCTAGAAGATTTAAACCAAAACCAATGAAAGATAGATAAAAAATTAATGTGCCTTTTCATTAAAATCCACACATGACCCAATAATATTTCATTAAGTATGCAAGGCCTCATTTCATCACACAGAACCACACAAGAAGAAACACTCCATGTTTCATGTGAAATAGGCTGAAAATAGGTACCTGAGAACAATGGTCATAAAATTTTACTCATAATGAATTAGGACTTGCACTCTTAGGAGAAGATAGTAATTTTGGTCCTCTTTAAGTCCTTAAGAGTAAAAAGGCTGATTTATTAAGGATCAATAGCTACATGATGCATAATCAACACAAAAACTAGAGGAAAATACAACTCCGATGGCAATGAAATGAGCTGTAACTTTGAAACAGTCCATCTAATCTTTATGTGGTCATAGGAGAAGGTTAAAAAATAGGTCATCAACATTAGGTAAGCTTTTCACAACAAAAAACCAATAAATGCAACTATTGTAATGCAAACAACAAAAAATGGGAAATATTTTTGGTGGATGTAAGATTGTTGAAAGCTTGAGATGCTCTTGCATCAATGGCCTAGTAGTCAGGACGCATCTTGCATTGTGAGTTTAAGTGCATTCTCCTAAGTTTCACTTAAGGGGGGTGTTGGTGTAATTAAATATTAATAATTACACTTAACTTAATCTTACTTAGGATAATGCATTGCATAGTAATTTTTGATTGAGACACCTAGGAGTTTTCACCTCAATTAAGCACATGGCGTAGGAGGATTTCCACTTTTGGTGTAAGATCCATCTTTAGTACTCTTATCACATTATTATCCTAATCCTATTACACATAATTTATTTCATAATGGAGGATAATCGACATTTGGTAGACATGTGATTAGACTTTTCATAGGTGATATCTTATCAACTCCTTATCATTGTCTCTTATCTCCTTGCCTATATAAGGAGGCCTATTATGTACATTTTAATCATGTCCATGATCAATAATATCATTCTTGCATCTTAATGTAATTGTATTTCCAATCTCTTGTGGAAGTTATCTTGGTCTTGCATTCAATCTTGGGGGTGTTGTAGAGTCAACTAAAACTCTAACACTATCATTCATTATCCTTCCATTTCCCTTATCCAATCCATCACATAAATCTTTAGCTAGTACCCTTTACCTTATCCACCATATCACCTTTCCATCTCCATATCAGTATATTTGAGCATACCTTTTCAGCATCTTTGGCTCATCATATCACACCTTTTCAAGGAGTACCCAAAGAGCATGAGGCTTGAGTCACTCAAAAGGTCAAAAAACACACAAAAAAAAAATTAAATAAAAAAGAAAAAGAAAAAAAACAAAATAAAGTAAACTCATCCTATGGTGAAAATTACTTCTTGTGACATCTGTTAGGCCTATTTTCTGTCATTGTAAAGTCTCATGAAATTGGCCTTTCCCTTGCAAATGTGTTTGCCAAGTGTCATCCCCTATGTTCCTTGTATTGTCACCAAGCTCTGGTCCAAACTACATCTCTTAATGTGCAAAACCTAGAAAGATTTTCATTTTCTAAGGTCCATAGGAAGCAAATTAAAAATTCTACCATAGTGTCAAAAACCCACAATATTTTTGCAAATCCACATTGTTTTTGACCTATGTGTTGTTTTCAACCTTGTGCTTCCTGTTTGGTGTGCTTATCTTTTGGCATCGAAAAACTTTGTGTGTTTTTGGCTTCCTTGTTTGCCTTTCGGTCTGTTGAAAATCTTTGTGTGTTTTCGATCTCACCGAAAACCTATGTTGTTTTCGACCCTGTATTACTTCTTTTCTGCCAGCTCTCCTTGTTCATCAATGTTTAATTGCACAATTCTGACCGTGTTGTGGATCCAACTTCTTCCCTATTGGTTGTCACATGGCCACATGTCAAACTTTTCTGACATGGGATCATGCGACCGCTTGCCACGTGGCCATGTGGGTCCTAGTCCTTTTTAGTTGCCTGCGGCTTACTTCTCTAACAGTGCAAGTGCGACATTGTGGGGCCAAAGATCATAGATCTATGGTCGGTGTATGATCGCATGGAATATTCCTTACCCATGCGATTGTGCACCCACTGTCTGATTTGATGCTGATAGTTTGTTTGCTTTGGTCCCGCTAGTGGATGTGATGATGTGGTAGCTTCCTATTGGCTGTCACATGATCGCATAGCCTTTTTCTCAACTATGCGATCATGTGACTAGGTGACATGTGTCCTTGGTAATGTGGTGGTGGTTAATGTTAGTGGGCTATCGCATGCTCACATAGCCCACTTCCGGGCTATGCGATCATTCAACAGGGCACCATGTGTCCCTCTGGGCCCATCTGTGGCTGTTTGGTGGGCTCAGTGGAGGGTGCTGTCATGGCAGTTTCTAGTTGGACCATGCTAGTGGGAAGGTGAATTTGAGCGCGGGCCTGGGTTTGGGTTTCTCAGTGGTTACAGTGAGTGGTGGTGTGACACATGGCATTGGGTGGGCCCAGGTGGGGTCTTGGTTTTGGTGGTTTGGACAAAAGGATTTGGCGATGCTGATATTTTCCTTCTTGTCATTGGTTCATGGGATGATTTGGCATTTTCCCAATTCATTTGGTGACTTGGCGAATAGAGGTCGCGACATCGCTAGATTCTTTAGCAGAGGTAGGAAGTATTTGGTGTACTGGCAGAAGTTCTTTGGTCGCCAGTTTGCCAAATATGTGGGGTCTGTATTTGCGGTGACTCGGAAGAGTGGGGCTACATTCGGTGGTGAATGCTAATGGTTAGTCACATGTTCACATAGCCTTTTTCAAGGCTATGTGATCATGCGACTGACATTTGCATGAGGACTTAGCGGTGGTGGTTGTGGTAGGATTGAGATTTTTGGGTTGTCGCATGTTTGCATAGCCTATCCCCAGGCTATGCGATAATGCAACTAACCTTCTATTTGTCATGGTTGTGGGGCTATGATGGTGAAGTGGCCCAAGACTTTGCTGAGAGTTTATGACTGATTGTCAACTGCGGTTAAGAGTTTGTGGTCACATGATCGCAGCGGCTATCTTTCAGCCATGTGATCATGCGACCAAACATAAAATGGAGCCCGATTCTTGTGGCGGTAAGGTTTGTGACTGCATAGTTGCACTGTTGGGGGCAAATGGTTAAAAGGTTTATTTCCCACCAAGTGCAGGATAACCATTGCAGTTTAAAGTTTGATTTTCTGAGAGACAGGGAGTACCTTTGTTTGTAGAATTAAATGCCTGATTTGACCCTATTTGGTGGGAGTGATTTGCAATGTGGTCCAGGGTTCTTGGCGGTTGTTTATAGAGGTGATTTTGTACTTGATGTTGTGTGGTCTTGGCTCAAGAAGTGTTTTGTAGCTGATGGTTTTGACTATTTTGAGCTTACAGGCTGTGGTTGACCCTTGTCATGTCTAGTTTTATTTCTTGATGGGTTAGGTGATTTTGAATTTCAAAATGATCATGCTTGCATTGTAACCCTAGTATAAAGGGAAACTTGTAATCATTTTGAAAGGGCTAGCTGGAATTTCTTGACATAGGAAGCTGAAAGGCCAAGTTTGTATCCTTAGTCTAGATTGTAACTTTTTTTCTTCTGTATTAGTACTAGGAGGAAAACTTATGTATCTTTTGTATATTGTCTATGGTATCACTGAATCAGTTTGTAATACAGGGATTTGAAACCACACACTTAATATAGTTTCTCATTCTTGGATCTCTCCTTCAGTTGTTCTTAATGAATTTTGAGTTTTCTAACTCATTACATTAGGTTACTAGTGTATGTGCTTTGTCTTTCAGCCCTGATCTAGGATTAGGTTAAAAGCCTCTGAGTAAAGCATAGATTTATTGGGTTCAGTCAAGAAGGATATCTGCAAGCAGTGTAAGAGATGTTTGACTATGTTTATGGCTTGGTTTCTTAGATGAATCTAGTAGTTGTTCTTGTATTCCAAGTCTGCTTTAGGTATGATGCCCAATGGATAAGGCACTGATCATAAGCTAGTATCCCTTATGCTGATACATGTGTTGCATGATTGTTTACACTCTGCAAGAAAGCATTAAATCAATTACCTTTCCCTTTCATGTTGATGGTAGTAGTAGGATTGTCTCTCTAGTCTTTAGACTCACTCTATGAAAATAGGGCTATTTGTACATGAATTGGCTTCATTGGGGTACAGGTTACCTGAAGCGGTTTGAAGGCCATTCCACACTAATCTATCTGTAGGCCTTTGGTTTGTCATGAGGTGTCTTGAATGTGCAGATAAGGCAATACCTGCTTGAGTGAATGTGGAGCTCAAAGAAGAAGGAGGATTTCTCTTTATCCTCATCAATTGGTTTGTTTTCCTTGTCAAACTTGAGTGTCTAATTGAGATCTAAGCCCAAATTTTGATTCAAGTTTGGTTCTACAAGGAAAAGAGTGAACAAGATGGTGACTCTGTTGGGGAGAGTCTAGAAAAGAATCAGATACAAGTATTAGCATTTGCAAAATCTTCTCACTTAGTTGTGAGTGGCGGCTCTAATTTTCTCTATTTGATCAGTGTTCCTCCTAATAAATAGTGTGTATGTGTTGTAGCTTTTTGCTAGTTGGAGAAAAAATAGTGAAACATTTTCCTCTCAAGGAGGTGGCAGCTCTACATGGCAAAGTTATCTGATGGAGTTTCAAGGTGAGCTTAGGATCTGCCTTGCCTTCCAGCCAAGGGTCTTCTGCTGCAGGATCTTTCCAGGTATTTTTCAAGTTTTAAATGTTCCTTATAAAGTGGTCAAGCACTAAAGAAGGATAAGGTGTAAGCAGAGGTTAGCATACTTCAAGTTTTTGATTGTGGTTTGGCAAAATTATGTGGAAGTATTGCAGTAAGTTGTAATGGATAATTTGAATAGGGAGCTTGCAATATTAGACCAAGGCATCCTTAGGGGTTTCATAAGATTAGTGAGTTTGTAGGTGGGGTGTAGAAAGGATTTATCTATATCCTTATTCTATGATAGATTTTGTGAAGTATATGATGAGCTTCCTAAGGGTGTTGAGTTTCCTAAATTTGACTTCATTGGTTTATTCCTGGAGCTCTAGTTTCCTGAGTCAACCAGTTGGTCAAATGCCTTGTGGGAAGAGTATTTTGTATGTGTCAAGGATTGGGTACTTGGTGATGATGATCTTGAACTTGAGGATGCACTTGGGGCTTTGTCCAATAGTGCTAATATTGAGAATGATGAAATTTATGAAGGAGATGTGTCAGGAGTTGAAACTCTTTCTTGCAGTCAGGAAAGTGATGCTTTTTCTCAGTATGGGGCAAAATTTTTATGCAATCAGTCAGATGAGGAAGAGGATTGGATAGATAAGGGCACTATTGATGATTGTATGGTAGAAGATGATGTTCTTGAGGATAGATTTTCACTTCACAATGAACAAATTTTAGATTTATTATCTTGTGAGTATCTCAAGTATTCAGGGGGTGATGGTTTTGAGTTCTTACATCTAGCACACATTGATTTTGATATGGAGCATGAGTCAATAGGATTTGAATTTGACATGTGTGCCTCTAATTATTTTGCTACCCTGGCACTACTAGATGGAAACCAGGTTGATGTTTCTCTTCCCACCTATCAACAATTTTTGGTTTTGTGAGATGCTGACATGATGCAGACTGCTCCTTTGTTCAGTGATGATGTCCCATGTGATGAGTTCCTTCAGTGTTTGCATGAAGATCATTGTATCTTCTCCTTGGAGGTGCAAATTTCTAGTATGAATGGATCTAGTAGCGATTGCATTGATAGTTTGATAGAGCTGGAGTATTTTTCTTTCCATGTGGACAGTAGAATTCTTGGGTTTGATGATAGGATTGAGGGTGGTTCATCTTGTAGCTCCTTCAACATTTCCTTTTTTGACTACAACATGCATGTGCCACAACATATTCAAAATTGGGATGATTTCTTTTCCAGCCCTCAGGAGGTATGTGCTAAAAAAATTTTCTTGAAATTGTGGAAGGGTGGATATAATTGTGTTCTATCACATGGAAGCAGAATTTTTAGTTTGTCTCTAATGTGTGGAGATGAGAACTACTTGTTTGACAGAGGTAAGGATTGATCATACTTTTGGGGCCTTGAGCCTTTTGTAAATATTGTAAATCTATGTATAGTCTTTCCCTTTTTCTGTTGTGTGTTTCCCTTCCTATTTCCCACATTTTTTGTGTTACCTATTTTTGTCCAGTTGATGGTCTGCTCTCCCAGTGATTCTAAATTCTTGCATGGGCACAAGTTACCCATCGTCCCCAGCTAGAGCCACTTTTAGGCCTATTTTCTATCATTGCAAAGTCTCGTGAAATTGGCCTTTCCCTTGCAAATGTGTTTGTCAAGTGTCATCCCCTGTGTTCCTTTTATTGTCACCAAGCTCTGGTCCAAACAGCATCTCTTAATGTGCAAAACCTAGAAAGATTTTTATTTTCTAAGGTTCGTGGGAAGAAAATTAAAAATTCTTCCACAATGTTGAAAAACCATAGTATTTTTGCAAATCCATGTTGTTTTTTACCTGTGTGTTGTTTTGGACCTTGTGCTTCCTATTTGGTTCACTTATCTTTCGGCATAAAAAAACTCTATATTTTCAGCTTCCTTGTTTGCCTTTCAGTCTGTTGAAAATCTTTGTGTGTTTTTGATCTCACTGAAAACCTATGTTGTTTTTTACCCTACATTACTTCCTTTCTACCAGCTCTCCTTGTTCATCAGTGTTTAACTGCGCAAGTCTGACTGTGTGGTGGGTCTAGCTTCTTCCCTATTGGCTGTCACATGGCTGCATGTCAGACTTTTCTAACATGTGATCATGCAACCACTTGCCACGTGGCCATGTGGGTCCCGATCCTTTTCAGCTACCTGTGGCTTACTTCTCTAACAGTGCAAGTGCGACATTGTGGGGCTAGAGATTGTAGATCTATGATCGACGTATGATCACATGGAATATTCCTTACCCATGTGATCATGCACCCACTGTCTGATTTGATGCTGATAGTTTGTTCACTTTGGGCCCACTGCCAGATGTGATGATGTGGCAGCTTCCTATTGGCTATCACATGATCACATAGCCTTTCTCTCAGCTATGTGATCATGTGACCAAGCGACACATTTCCTTGGCAGTGTAGTGGTAGTTAATGTTAGCAGGTTGTCGCATGCTCGCATATCCCACTTTTGGGGTATGCGATCATGTGACAAGGTGCCACATGTCCCTATGGGCCCATCTGTGGTTGTTTGGTGGGCTTGATGGAGGGTGTTGTCATGGTGGTTTCTGGTTGGACCATGCTGGTGGGAAGGTGAATTTGAGTGCGGGCCTGGGTTTGGGTTTCTCAGCAGTTACAGCGAGTGGTGGTGTGACATGTGGCATTTGGTAGTCGAGACAAAAGGATTTGGTGGTGCTAATATTTTCCTTCTTGTCGCTAGTTCATGGGATGATTTGGCATTTCCCCAATTCATTTGGTGACTTGGCGAATGACGATCGCGAGATCACTAGATTCTTTAGCGGAGGCAGGAAGTATTTGGTGAACTGGTGGAAGTTCTTTGGTCACTAGTTTGCCAAATATGTGGGGTCTGTATTTGTGGTGACTCAGTAGAGTGGGGCTATGTTCAGCGGTGAATGATAATGGTTAGTCACATGTTCGCATAGCCTTTTTCAAGGCTATGCAATCATGTGACTAGCGTTTGCATGAGGACTTAGCGCTGGCGGTTGCGGCAAGATTGAGATCTATGGGTTGTCGCATGTTTGCATAACCCATCCCTGAGCTATGTGATCATGAAACTAACCCTCTATTTGTCCTAGTTGTGGGGCTATGATGGTGAAGTGGCGAGAGACTTTGCTGAGATTTTATGACTTATTGTCGACTGCGGTTAAGAGTCTGCGGTCGCATGATCACAATGGCTATCTTTTGGCCATGCGAGCATGTGACCAAACATAAAATGGAGACCAATTCTTGTGGTGGTAAGGTTTTTGACTATGTGGATGCACTGTTGGGGGCAAATGGTTAAAAGGTTTATTTCCCGCCAAGTGTAGGATAACCATTGGAGTTTGAAGTTTGATTTTCTGAGCGATAGGGGGTACCTTTGTTTGTGGAATTGAATGCCAAATTTGACCCTGTTTGGTGGGAGTGATTTGCAGTGTGGTCCATGGTGCTTGGTGGTTGTTTGTAGAGGTTATTTTGTACTTGGTTCCATGTGGTCTTGGCTCGAGAAGTGTTTTTTAGCTGATGGTTTTGACTATTTTGAGCTTGCAGGCTGTGGTTGACCCCTGTCATGTCTAGTTTTATTTCTCAGTGGGGTTAGGTGATTTTGAATTTCAAAATGATCATGCTTGCATTGTAACCCTAGTATAAAGGGAAACTTGTAATCATTTTGAAAGGGTTGGTTGGAATTTCTTGACACAGGAAGCTAAAAGGCCAAGTGTGTATCCTCAGTCTAGATTGTAACTTTTTTGCTTCTGTATTAGTACTAGGAGGAAAACTTATGTATCTTTTGCATATTATCTATGGTATCACTAAATCAGTTTGTAATATAGGGATTTGAAACCACACGCTTAATATAGTTTCTCATTCTTGGATCTCTCCTTCAGTTGTTCTTGATGAATTTATAGTTTTCTAACTCATTGCATTAGGTTACTGGTGTATGTGCTTTGTCTTTCAGCCCTAATCTAGGATTAGGTTAAAAGCCTCTGAGTAAAGCATAGCTTTATTGGGTTCAGTCAGGAAGGATATCTACAAGCAGTGTAAGAGATGTTTGACTATGTTTATGGCTTGGTTTCTCAGATGAATCTAGTAGTTGTTGTTGTATTCCAAGTCTGCTTTAGGTATGATGCCCAATGGATAAGGCACTGATCATAAGCTAGTATCCTTTGTGTTGATACATGTGTTGCATGATTGTTTACACTCTGCAAGAAAGCATTAAATTAATTACCTTTCCCTTTCATGTTGATGGTAGTAGTAGGATTGTCTCTCTAGTCTTTAGACTCACTATATGCAAATAGGGCTGTTTGTACATGAATTGGCTTCATTGGGGTACAAGTTACCTGAAGGGGTTTGAAGGCTATTCCACACTAATCTATCTACAGGCCTTTGGTTTGTCATGAGGTGTCTTGAATGTCCAGATAAGACAATACCTACCTAAGTGAATGTGGAGCTCAAAGAAGGAGGATTTCTCTTTATCCTAATCAATTGGTTTGTTTGCCTTGTCAAACTTGAGTGTCTAATTGAGATCTAAGCCCAACTTTTGATTCAATTTTGGTTCTGCAAGGAAAAGATCCAACAACATCTTGGACAAGTACCATGTTGATAACCTATCAAATAAGTGTCATGTGTAATTCCTCTTTCTTGCACTCTACACTTGGGGGCAAGTTCCATCCATTATATCCTCCATCTTTCTACCATTTATCTCACTTCCATCGGTATTCTATTTTTCACCTTTGATCTTGAAAAGGTTGAACATATCTGTGAGCATTAAGTTCCTTGACATGCATTATCATATCCATTAAACTATTCATTTTTTTCATCCATGATACTATATCATGATCTTGATTATCCTAAATCCACCTTCATTATTCCTAGGAATCCTTCCCATAATCCCAAATCTTCACTCATATCCTCCATCACCCCTTTATCATGATTGTGTGATCCTATCCACATTCATCCCTTGATCTTGATCCAAATGAAGAATGAAAGAAATGGAAAATATGTTATAGAAAGTGTCTTGATATGTCCACTCCTTTGGACCATTGTCATGACACCAGGTCATTATCCCATTTTCTATCCAATACTGTACGATTGGCCTATATTCAAATATTATTTTTCCCTAGCTTGGATAATCATGAGGAGATGGTCATATGGGTAACACACTTGCTTCATCCATAATTGCCTATTCATTGGTGAATCATTACTTTTCAAATCCATCTTTCAAGTCCTATACCTTGCTAGACATTGGGATAAATTCAATGTGTTCTTGTTTGAAAAAAAGGCAAAAATCTCTAATAATCCAAAAAATTCAAAAATCTGTAATAGTCCAAAAGCATAAAAAATATCTAAATAATCCAAAAACATAAAAAATATCTAATAAAACTTCCAAATATCTTTAAAAAATCCCCAAAAATTAAAAAATCTTTCAAAAATCCAAAAATCGTAAAATCTTAAGTAGACTCTCAAAAGTTGCATTTCCCAAACAAAGTATTATCATTGTTGAATCAAAATGGCCAGCACCAATCTAAACTCAATGAGATTTTTTAAAGTAGACATCAATTGGCACCAAATCATCACATCAAAATCAAAAAATTGCTACACTTCAACTTATTGATCAATATCACATTTCAAACATCCAAATACTTGATCTAAAAAACAACATTTGACAAATCAAATAAAAGTCTGAAAAGGTTAATGAAATAAAAAATATTTAGATGAAAAATCAAATCAAAATCTAAAAAAGGCTTAAACATAACTAGGGATCAAACTAGATGAAGTTTTTGAAATATGGATCTACAAACAAAAGAAAAAATGTTCAAAGTGTTACCGAAATTTTGGAATCATGTCTTTTTTAGCAAATTGATGAAGTTTGACTAGATGAGTGATGATGAAGACATGATATTTTCTTAATTTATGCTTGAGTGCTTTCCATGTTGATTTATAATAGTATGTGAAAATTTCTAATGACGTGATCATCAAATAATCATCGAGGACATTTGTATATGAGAGGGATCAATTCTTTGATTGTTTACTTGAAATACTAAAATTTGAGGAAAGTGGTATTCATATCATCATGGTTAAACTAGTGAGGGTTGTACTAATTTCATTTTCCAAAAGCTCGATGATGAAAATAATCGAAACCAAATTTTGAATAGTGATAGCTAGCTGCATCCATACTAGATTAAGTGCTTTTAAGATATTTGTTTTTCTTAGCTCAAAAATTAATTTTAAAAAAGAGAAAAAAAAAAGAAGAGGGGTTAGAGTTATTATTATCAAAGGACCATATCAAGATACATCAATATCATCAATTTATACGTTATCAAATGTCTAATTCATCAAATGATCCATGCCACATCAAGGAAATCATTAATAGTCAATCATTCTAATCAAATAGGGGCAACCTAAAGCTATCCATCACATATATCTATATCTGCACCTACACTAGTGGATGACCCTTGTCTTCTCCAATCCTTAATTTACCATCATGAGAACATCCAATCAGCCTCATATCATAGAAAATTTTTACTAATAATATCAAAAATTAATCAGTCAAATCATCCAATTGATAATCTAATGTCAATCAAGTTATCCTATCATTCATTTTCTCATCGTGAGTGCATCAAATCTCCTAACTCAAGATCTTGAGAAAAGAAAACAATTATTTTGTTTCCCTAGATTGTGAGAGAAAAATATCAAGCCATCAACCTACTTATCCTATCAGATTAACATCAACATCAACCAATTAATTATCACTAACATCAAACAATATCAAAACATCATCAACTGATCTTGACCATCAACAACATTTTATCAATCAAATCTCTTCTCATCAAATTCTCTCATGATTGGGGCATATCCAAATTTCTATATCGGGAAACAAATAAAAAATTTCCAATCTCAACCAAATCATCCAAAATCATTTCCATTGATTTCCTAAGGGGCATACACTTGGATCATCAGTGACATCATCGACAAAATCAAATCAGGGATAGAGCATTTCAATGTGAACTTTTCACGTTTATCAATGGGGCATTGAAATAAGTGAATCACATAAAATCATACATCACATCAAAGATCCATCATTTAAATGACCATGGAGGACATTAATCAATCAAGAGTTCATCAAGAATCAAAGATTTGTCATCAATATCCAAATAAGACATCAGTTAATCAAGACTCTGCATCAAGCCATCAGGACATTCTTTGAACCGATGAATGTTGCACATCAATTCAAAGAGGGGCATTTGTAATTACCTGAAAATGAACAAGACTAAATCATGTGAGCAACCAAGAAAAAATCAAAGAAATAAATTTGAAATCAAGATAAAAGAGAAGAAAAATTGCAATCAATCCATAATCCAAAATTATAATTGAAAATCAAAAGCCAATAAATCAATTTAAATCTAATAAATCATGATAAATTAATCAATTGTGCAATTAATCTAATAAATTATATCATTAAATTTAAATCAAATCAACCCATTTAAGGGGTACACATGACTAAACAAATTAAATAAATTCAATACTTAAATGCCTATTTTCCCTCAAACACCACATGGGAGGAAAATACTGCAACAAATAGGAATTAAAGATTGGAATCACTTAGATCAAGCTCAAATTGAATCTCAATCACACATAAGGTGAGAGAATCTTGGCCACCCATTTTGTCTCTTTGTCCCAAGCTTTCAAGACAATCCATTTAAATTGTCCCCAAAGGTGGAACCATGGACCTAATCCTAACTTAACCTTGCTCAACTCAACTCCACCCCCTTCCTTTGCCAAAATATATAAAAGCAAGGCATAAATCAATCAATTATCATCCACAAATCTGAGAATAGCATCAAACCTCTTGCATTTTTTAGCTAGAAAGGAGAATATAGTGTTAATTAAGGCTTTATTTCTTTTGGAAGTGAATTCTTAGTTTTCTTATCATTGCATTCTTGTTTTAGAGCAATCACTAATAAAGTCTTGTTGAGTTTGCATTAGTAAATCTAAATAGAGGTCTATAGAGTGCTCTTTGTCCTCACTTTCTTAATTAGTTTACTATTTGTGGTAATTTAGTTATTTTATTCATTTATTGACAATACTAATCCTATGAAGGTGATTTCCACAACACATAAAGTGTTCATTTATATGGTAGGTATTTTCAATTGTGTATGATCCACATAAGTGGTGTGACTTAAACTAATGTAAAATCATCAACTATAAGGAAAGAGTATGTTACTAAACAAATTTGTGTAGTAGTTATATACTTCATTGGCATTTGGTGTGTGAAATGGAAGTTGAAGTTAAAAAAATTACTAGTTTATCAGAATGATGAGTCATTATGAAAGGAATAATTATATATTTATTACAATAGATTTAAGTCAAACTTGCAATCTTTCTTAGAAGGGAAATATTAGAAGAATGTGTATTTTTAGGTGTTTCTATAGGAGTCCTATTGATGATGTGTATAAGGATAAAAATACATGTGGTTACTCCTCAAATGTGATATTTTTAAGATAAATGTGAAATGTATGTACAAAAGGCTAGTGCATTGAACGTATTAATTAAAGATTTGATTGAATAAAAGGGTATCAATAGGCTCTCTCTCTCTCTCAAGGAATCTATGAGTCTTTTTGGAAAAATAGTAAATTCAAAAAAAATTATTAATGTTATAAATAGATATAATCATAAGAAGTTGTGATGCAGGAGCATCTTGGGTCTTGAGCAATCTTGCATCTCCAAAAACATTTCCTACTTTCTGTACCTATCTGTTATTTGTTTTGTAGCCATTATTGCTTATGGTTTCATGCTTTTTGATGTTAATGTTGTGCTTTGGAACTATATTGGACTTTCTCCTTAGATTGCATGTCCTCATTCATTCGGATCTTGGAGTTATCTTAATTTTCCTCGAGTATCAATTTGCAAGTTGTTTCACATGAAATGTGGAGTGTTTCTCCTTGCATGGATCCTTATGGAGAAATTAGATCTTGTAAAGATCAATATATGTTCTTGGATCATGTGCAGACCTAAATGTGGTGTCACATCATGTTTGGTTATTTCTTTATTTAGTTTTTGTTTCTCTCCTTAGGTTGGACCTATAATCTAATTAAATGTCTGACTGGCTAACTTGTGGCTGAGGTGGCTATATATTAAGAGTTTAAGTTGATGTAGAAGGTGGGGATGGAGAGAAAAGTAGAAAAGAAGAGAGTAGAGTGTGAAGAGATAGCTTGGAAGGTAGAAGAAGATATGATGAGAGTTGAGTCTCTATTTTCATAATCTCTTTGCAAAAGGTCAAAACTCGAAAGGCCTCACAACTAGGCGTGTTAATGAATTTACAACAATTGCACTAGTGTAGCTTTGAGTTTCTTTCCTAAATTCATTGTGTCTCTTGGTATTTCCTATGAAATATTCACTGCTTTCATGTGTAACTCTAAACGTGGCATGTTAGTAGGATTAAGTGGTCTCTATTAATCCTAATTTTGATGGCCTCGTTCCTACCTTGTGTCAAGTGGTATCAGAGCTTAAAGATTCTGAGTGTGTTGATAGATCACCAAAGGTGGGGCATTTTTCACCAAGTCCTTGGATTGAAGATGCCTCCAAGGAGAGATTGTGAGATCTCAGAGGATGAACCTATTATGGAAATTGTAAGAATTTGCAAATAGCAAAGATTAAACCAAGGATCTAGAGGTTGAAGAAAAGCACAAGCGAGAAAATATGAATGGAATGATGGATTGAATAGATCCAATGAAATCACCTTGATTGAATGGTTGATGTTTTAAAATGATTACATAATAGGCCTCCTTATATAGGAAAGGCAATAAGAGACAATGATAAGAAGATGATAAGCTATCACCTATGCTAGGTGTAATCACATGTCCACCAAATGTGGATCATCCTCCATTATGTAATAAATTATGTGCAATGGATTAGGATGATAATGTGATAAGAGCACAGAAGGTGGATCTCACACAAAATGATGTATGTGAAGACAACTATCACACCAAAATTGGAATTTCTCCTACACCATGTGCTTAATAGATGTGCACACTCCTAGGTGTCTCAATCACAAACTACTATGCAATGTATTAACCTAAGTAAGATTAAGTAAGGTGTAATTAGGAATATTTAATTACACCAACACCCCCCCTTAAGTGCAACTTACGGGAATGCAATTCAAATCACAATGCAAGATTGGTCCCGACAAATAGGCCCTATTAGGTACCCATGTACAAAATGCAATACATGAAATGCATAACTCTCATAAAGTGGAGAAAGAGGGAAAACCTCATTGGAAAAATCCTCCCACAAAAAGAGAGAAGAAAAAAAGATTCATGGATGGATGGAGTGCTCAAGACCCCCCAAGAACTACATACATCATGTATATACAAAGAATTATCCCCCCATAAGAAGGATAGTTGGAGACATGATATCACCCCCATAATGTAGAAGCTCCCATGTTGATGAACAGTACCTATAAACAATAGATAAGCCAATGCTTACAAGAAAAATGTCTCCCCTTAGGAAGAAATAGATACATCATATGATGAAGAAGCCAATCCTTGTGCAAATGGAATGAGGAAGAAGATGTAGGTCTCCATGAAGCAATCTTTGAAGACTGAGTAGGAATCTCCAAGCTCAAAGAATCTACACTTCATGTGACAATTCAAGTGAAGAAGGAAAAGAATCAAGTACACTAATCTCCAAAGACATTGAAGAAGTGTCCCCATCTATGATGAAACTGTCATCAAGGGAAAGAGAAACCCCCTCATGTATATCTTCCAAATCTGCATCATGAGAATCAACAAATGTTGAAGATGCATCCAATGAGTCATCACATTCTACAAGATCTAAAACACTATGATCATCCTGCTCAATAGTAGAGCCCATGTCTGAAGAAGTAGGAGGTTGAGGAGTAGGAAGATCAACACTTGTGTCAACAAAAAAATGATTCAAGTCCCCAAAATTCTCCCCATAATTATCCCTTGGAAAAGGGATGGGTACTTTTACCCAAAAAATTTCATATCATACAATTTTTTGGCCATAGGTGGAGTGAAATGAGGCTCCCACAAGGGTTGAGCCCAGCCTATTAGGCCATTTTCTATCATAGAAAAATCCTATGAAAAGGGCCTATTTCCCTGCAGTGATTCTATGAGTTTCTCCTACCTTGCTGCAACTTCTTTTGGCTTGTGCCCAAAATCCACAATGTTTCATGGCTTGCACCCTTAGCCTCAAGTGGTTTTTCATGTTAGTATGCTCTAGTGTAGGGCACATGGTTTGATATGCAAAAATCCAAATGAAATGCCCTGCCCTAGTTGTGACACAGTTTTGGTCTGCAAGCTAAATTTCTGATGTTTCATGGCTTGCGCCCTTAGCATATGATAGTTCTTTGAGTTTCCAAGGTCTCGTTAAAGGTGCATGTTCTGAAATGTTACCACCAAGAAGTTATGGTTGTTTTAAGATCTACAGGAAATCACTTGTTTTATGTCGCAGGTTTTCAAAAAATTGTCTAAATATAAAACCTGAGAGGTTTTCTACTTCTTCGCATCTTCACAGCTCTTTGTTGATGTCAGGATTTCCTATGTGCACTACTGCAACTTAGTGGGGCCCGGTTCTCTGAGGATGCAGTCATGTGATCTCTAGTTTTTCTAGTGGTTAAGTCTTTATTCGACAATTGGGCAATTGTGTGTTCACTAGGTCTCTTGTTTCTGGTGGTTAAGTAATTTTCATTGAGTGACTTAGCATTTTATTTGGTCATTTCTTAATGTAATCCTGACAGTTTTTTCCTTAGCCTAGAGTGATCTAGCAAGAAATTATGTTTCTTCTGGTGGTTAGGTCTCTCGGTAGGTTGAATTTCAGTTGAGATTGATGATTGTTGTGATGCCACGAGGAAAAGGTGCTCGAGGGTTAATCTTCTCAGCATTGCGACAATTGTTTGATCTTACAATGATCAAGGACATGTTAGTAGACCCAAATATTTAGGTGGAATGACAGTGCTATTAGATCAAACGGTTGTCACTTGATCACAAGGAATATTCTTTCTCATTGCAATCATGTGACCACCATCTGATTTAAGACTGATAACTAGGTGGGTCTACTACCAGGTTGTGTTGATTTGTTTGTTTCTCATTGAGTGAGGGATTCATGATGTGGCTGACAATTTTTTAGAGATGGGTTGATTATTGTGGAGAGTAATCTAGGCCATTCGATTTGCCAAGAAACTTGTGATTGATGGTCATGTTTTGAAATAAACCAGATGGTTGTTGGAGCCTGAATTTGAATCTTTTTGTGGGGTTTTCACCATTGTTTGTTCTAGTTGGCCATATATGACAAGGGGGTAGCTCAAATTTGATTTTTTTAGGATGGTTGCAATTAAGAAAATGATGTGAAGATCTAGGCATTTGTCACGTGTTGATTTTTGTTTCCTGAGGTGCCATGCTAGTTTAAGTATCAGCCGCTAATGAACGAGGAGGGTTGGCGCCACCTGTGACCATTTATAGTTTTAAAATTCAAAATATCTACAAAGATCAGATTTGAACATTTATGATTAGCCCAACTTACAGAGATAAGTCATGGAGGTGGCATGAGGTTTTCAACTTGTACCAAAAGTAGATGGATCAGGGCAGCTTGTCTGCAGAGAGTTATGGCGATGAGAAAGACATGCAAGCATATATCTGATCAGCCAATATATTTCAAGGATGTATTTATGATCATATATGATGGTTAGTGTTTCTATTATTATATGAAAATATATGTAACCCTAATCAGATTGTTACTTTTGCCTACGTGCAAAAAGGAGGTGTATATATTAGTTTTTAGAGCTCTTAGAGCTTAGAGTTTTATAGTTGTAAAAAAGAGAGTTCTTCTTTCTTAGGAGCTATCTATGGAATTTGTTCTACCCTCTAGCTTTTATAGTCTTTAATCTTTCTTTGATTTATTAGATTCAATTGAGCCTTTCTGTGGCATCTATTCTACCATCAAGTCTTTCCCTTGTCTCTATTTCTCTTAATGAGTATAATATACTAGCTATGTTAGAGAAATCTTAGAGTTCCAGGGCCATTCTTTCTTTCATATTATTTTAGCGCTATTGTGTATGATTTGATTTGAATGATCTTGTGGGTATAACTAGACTCCTTGTCACTCTGTCTCATTCATGTGCCTTTTTTCTGAAGAGAATGTTTGCTTCCAGGTCACAGTCTGAGTCTTTTGTTTAGACCTCTCTGTGAAACACTTATGCAAGCCTATTTAGGAAGATTGTGTTCTACTAGATCTGAGATCTTTCATGCTAATTTGGTCAATATATTGTGTTCATTTCATTTCGGTGTATCATCTAGTAGGTAGTTTTCTTTCAATTATTTCTCTTTAGCATTCCTTATATCCCTTTCCCCTCAAGAATTTACTTTCCTGTCAAGAAGGAAATTAAGGTGATTATCCAAGAGGAACTAGCCTAGAACTTGGAGGTTTCATCTTAGTTGGAAAAGGTCCCACAACCTGGAGATGATCCCAAAGTTATACTAGATTATTAAGATCAAGAGATCTTGTACCAAGGGTGCAAACTTAGTCTATAACATTTCTGGCACACTTGGTGGGACTATAAAATAAGTTCATCTTCAAAAGATTATGCTATGTCTAATATAGTGATTGCATAATACAGACCTTTTAGAGGTTAATATTTAAGTATATCTAGAAAATCCATTGGTGTTAAGAGAAAGTAGACCATAGTTCTGATAGAGATTATGGAAAAAATATATTCCTTCTATGGCAAGACAATTTGCATTTGCACCCTTTAATCAGGGTAGTCCATTAAATTTTACCCAACACCATGATGTGCCCTTGGCAACACTAAAAAGTATACCTTCTTTCATAGGTGAAGGCCAAAAAATATATTTTGAACAAATAAGAGATGTGGCTACCATCTGTAGTATACACAACTTCATAGAGGAAGATGTCACCACCAAGTTGTTGGCCACCTCCTTTAAGGGTAAGGCCCTATAATGGTTTATAAATCTAGCAGTTAGCTCCATTACTTCATGGGATAGACTTGGAGAGCTCCTTAACAAATATTTTTGGGGATGAATTAATCTCTTTGTCTCTAGTAGAGAAACTCCAAATTATCAAGAGAGATCCTGAAGAATAGATGACAGATTTTAATGGCAGATTCCTCAAGACATGGAATAGGATTCTAGTTAGTATAAGGCCTTTAGTAGATTGTGCTTTCCTTTATTTTTTGAGAAGCCTAACTAGTGATATATCTATCATGATTCAGTCTTTAGGAGGTACTTCATTACCTTAGGCTCTTGACCTAGCTGTCAAGGTAGAAAATTGTCTAATTCAGGCTGGTATGATAACCCCAAGGCCACTAATGCCTATCTTTCCCAACCTTCAGCTCACTACACCTCTATAAACTCCTCCATTTACTATTATATCTACATTAATGGCACCTTAGGCCAGCACTAGCTATGGGGAATCCAAATGTGACCCTTCTCAAGAGCTAATTAAATTATAAAATAGTCAACAAGAGATGATAAGTGATTAACAAGCAATAAACCAAAAGATGATGAGCCTGCTGCAGGCTCTAATCAAGGAGTTGATCATTGTAAAAAGGCAAAATCAAGAGGTTAGACTACCTTATCAACAACAAGACCAAGGTCCTAGCCAATAGTACCAAGCTTAGGAACAACCATACCAGTAGAATAGGCCACAATATCAAAGTAAAAGGAAAAATTTGGTAAGAAGGTCTTTCTATCCATATAATCCAGTCAAGAAGATAGTCCCAACACAGAACATCCAAGTAGTTGGCAGTCAACTGAACCCATTTTTTGGGAAGGAGGCTACTAATTTTTTTCTTGTTCTCATGAACTATGAGCTACCCCTCTTTGTGGATGATGAAGAAGAGACCATGGCATTACCTGTGGCTGAAGGTTCACCATCAATAAGAGGTTGATATAGAGGAGGATGCTATACTTTTATTTGAGGAGATGCCTTATTATATTGAGCAAGATGAGGTAGTACAAAATTTACTAGTTAAGCCCTCTGATTGTGAAAATAAAGATGATACAGTTGCTACTGACTTAGAACAACAAGATGATTTTGATTTGATAATTGATGCTTTCTGCTAAACTCTTGTTGACATTCCTCATCTTCATGATGAGGATAATGGCTTGCATGTTCTTGAGGAAGAGTTTGTGTTTTATGAGATTAATTATGTCCCAACTAAAAAAGAGGAAATGGTATGGAAAACTATCATTGAGGAGTAGAATTTTGATCAACATGCTAAGGACATTCATAAGGTGCATACTGAGTAGCAAGAGAGACCTAGTTTCATGCTCTCAAGAGCATGTCCTATAAGATATCTAGCGCATATAGGGTTAAGTGGGACATTCTTACTCAAGGATTCAATGGGGGGTGATGTCAAAAGTCCATTCCTTGGAGACCAAGAGCTTGTTCAACCTTATCAGTCTCCCTGGGAGAACAACAACTATGATCTCATCAAGGTTAGAAGTCTGGACTACCAATTTCAAAAGTTGATATGCAAGGTAGTTCAATATGTTTTTGTATTCCAATTTCTACTTGTTGGCATCAAGTGTACAAGGTATAAAACCCTAAGGAGGAAGGGGAATTATTTCAACAGTCCAGTGAATGGTTTTGTTTAAACTATCCTTTGCACTTGTTAGTTTAGGATAGGTTAGTTTTCTTATTTTCTATCCCTATTTTCTAGGTTAGTTTTCCTACTTTTCAAGAAGTGCTTGTGCAAAATTTTGTCCCTCCCTCCAATATTTCTCTATTTCAAGGAAGTGTTTATGTTTGAGATGACTCCTATACCCAATGGATTGCGTCAAGGTCACTGGTTTCAATGTCTAGTAGGCTGACATCCAGCAAAAATCACCAAAATGTTACCCAAAAAATTTCCTACCATACAATTTTTTGGCCATAGGTGGAGTGAAATGAGGCTCCCACAAGGGTCAAGCCCAGCCTATTAGGCCATTTTCTATCATAGCAAAATCCTATGAAAAGGGCCTATTTCCATGCAGTGATTCTATGAGTTTGTCCTACACTACTACAACTTATTTTGGCTTGCCCCCAAAATCCACAATGTTTCATGGCTTGCACCTTTAGCCTTAGGTGGTTTTTCATGTTAGTATGCTCCAGTCTAGGGTGCATGGTCTAATATGTGAAAATCCAAATGAAATACCCTACCCTAGTTGTGACAAAGTTTTGGTTTGCGAGCTAAATTTTTGATGTTTCATGGCTTGCACCCTTAGCATATGATAGTTCTTTGAGTTTCCAAGGTCTGCTTAAAGGTGCATGTTTTGAAAAGTTACCACCAAGAAGTTATGGTTGTTTTAAGATCCACAAGAAACAACTTGTTTTATGTCACAGGTTTTCAAAAAGTTGTCCAAATATAAAGCCTAGGAGGTTTTCTACTTCTTCGTGTCTTCACAGCTCTTCGTTGACATCAACATTTCCTATGTGCACTATTGTGACTCAGTCGGGCCCAGTTCTTGAAGGATGCAATCACTTAATCTCTAGTTATTTTGGTGGTTAAGTCTTTATTTGGCAATTGGGTGACTATGTGTTCACTAGGTCTCTTGTTTCTAGCGGTTAAGTACTTTTCATTCGGTGACCCAACATTTTCTTTAGTGGTGTGTTTGCGTAATCCTGGTAGTTTGTGCCTTAGCCTTCAACATTCTAGTGAGCAGTTATGTTTCTTCTAGTGGTTAGGTCACTCGATAGGTTAAATTTCAGTTGAGATTGATGATTTTTGTGATGCCACAAGGAAAAGGTTCTTGAGGGTTCATCTTCTCGGCATTGCTAAAATTGTCTAATCTTCCAATGATCAAGGACATGTCAGTGGGCCCGAATATTTAGGTGGAATGATAGTGCTATTAGATTGAATGGTTGGTGCCTAATCACAAGGAATATTCTTTCTCCTTGCAATCATGGGACCACCATCTGATTTAAGACTGATAACTAGGTGGGTCCACTGCCAAGTTGTGTTGATTTGTCTATTTCCCATTGAGCAAGAGATTGATGATGTGGCTGACAATTTTTCAGAGCTAAGTTGATTGTTGTGGAGAGTAATTTGGGTTGTTCAATTTGCTGGGAAACTTGTGATCAATGGTTGTGTATTGAAATAGAACCAGATGGCTATTGGAGCCTGAATTTGAATCTTGATGTGGGGTTTTCACCAATGTTTGTTCCACTTGACTGTATGCAACAAGGGGGTAGCTCAAATTTGAATTTTTTAGGATAGTTGCAGTTAAGAAAATGATGTGAAGATCTAGGTAGCTGTTGTGTGTTGATTTCTATTTCCTAAGGTGCCATGCTGGTTTAAGTATCAGTCACTAACGAATGAGGAGGGTTAGTGCCACCTATGACCATTTATACTTTTAAAATTCAAAATATCTACGAAGATAAAATTTGAACATTTATGATGAGCCCAACTTACAGAGATATGTCATGGTGGTGGCATGAGGTTTTCAACTTGCAACAAAGTAGATAGATTAGGGTGGCTCATCTGCAGAGAGTTATGGCAATGAGAAAGACATGCAAGCATATATTTAATCGACCAAGATATTTCAAGGATGAATTTATGATCATATATGATGGTTAGGGTTTCTATTATTATATGAAAATCTATGTAACCCTAATTAGATTTTTCCTCCTACCTACATGCAAAAAGGAGGTGTATATATTAGTTTTTAGAGCTCTTAGAGCTTAGAGTTTTACAGTTGTAAAAAAGAGAGTTATTCTTTCTTAGGAGCTATCCATGGTATTTTTTCTTCCCTTTGGCTTTTACTGTCTGTAATCTTTCATTGATTTATCAGATTCAAAAGAGGCTTTCTGTGGCATATTTTCTACCCTCAAGTCTTTCCCTTGTCTCTATTTCTCTTAATGAGTATAATATACTAACTTTTCTAGAGAAATCTTGGAGTTCTAGGGACCTTCTTTCTTTAAACTTATTTGTGTGCTATTGTGTATGATTTGATTTGAATGATCTTGTGGATATAACTCAACCCTTTTCACTCTATCTCATTCCTTTGCCTTTTTGCTGAAGAGAATGTTTGCTTGCAAGTCACAGTCTGAGTCTTTTATTCAGACCTCTCTGTGAAACACTTATGCAAACCTATTTAGGAAGATTGTGTTCTATTAGATTTGAGATCTTTCATGCTAATTTGGTCAATATATTGTGTTCATTACATTTTGGTGTATCACCTAGTAGGTAGTTTTCTTTCAGTTATTTCCCTTCAACATTCCTTCAACCCCTTTCCCCTCAAGAATTTAATTTCTTCTCAAGAAGAAAATTAAGGTGATTATCCAAGAGGAACCAGCCTAGAACCTAGAGGTTTCATCTTAGTTAGCAAAGGTCCCACAACCTAGAGATGATGCCAAAGTTATACTAGGTTATCAAGAGCAAGATAGCTTGAACCAAGGGTGCAAACTTAGTGTATAATAGGTACATCATGAATATCATCATCATTATCAAAAAAATTTGAAAAAGAATACAAGTGTGATGTATGATCAACAACTCCCATAGCTATGACATCTCTAGTCTCCATGTCCCTAATGTAGACATAATCAGGAGTGAACTCAACAATTTTACCTTGTGCCCCATGTGTAATCTGGTAAATAGAAAGGAGATTAGTGGTCAAGGATGGTACACAAAGAACATCATTAAATGTCCCTTCTCCCATAGGAATAGAACCTTTTCCACAAACTCTCATGAATGTGTTGTTACCCATCAAAATATTAGGAGAATTACAAGGCTTAATAGAAGAAAACATATCCATAGAAGATGCCATATGATGTGATGTAGCTAAATCAAGAAGCCATTTACCTTGATCAGGATGTGTGGAAGCCAAGAGTGCTTGTCCTTTACCTTTATCTTTGGATGATGATGGAGATGTAGAAGTTGTCGATTGTGTAGAAGAAGGAGCAAACATTGATGAGGGCAACTTAATGTTGTGTTTTTGAATAATGTGAGTTAGCTCATGAATCTTCTTTTGAAAACACTTATGCTCATTATGTCCTAACTTTTGACAATATGCACATTTATCTCTCTTTCTTCTAGATGATTCCTCTCTTGAAGAGGACTTGGATTCAGTACTATTCGATGAAGAAGATTCATTACCTTTGTCATGAGGCTTAGGATCCTTATTGTGTTTCTTTCATTTTCCATTAGAAGCCTTTTAAGTAGACTCACTTTCAATCAATTCTTGATGTGTGGAAGGCTTCAATTGACCCATGTGTGCCAACTTTGCTTGTACCCTTGTGAGTTGTGCTACAAATTCATCAAGAGAGGGTAATTTGTATGCACTACCAAGAGCATCCATAGTAACATAGAATGTAGAAACAAAGATAGAATAATCAAGACCAAGCTTGGAATGAATAGGAAAAATCAATTGTTCATCTCCTTCAACAATGCCACATGAAGAAAGCTCCATTCTAATAGAATTGAACTTAAAGAAAAAAATCTTGAATATTGTCAAAATCACTGGGATTAAGACCTATGAGATCATTATCTAATCTAAATTTTCTCATTCTATCAAGTTTACCAAATAGTCCTTCCAATGTGAACCAAGCATCATGAGGATGTGTGCAAGATGTAATATGAAAGAGAAAGTCATGAGAGCTAGATGATCTAAGAGTGCCAAGTGCTTTAACCCTTCAATCAAAACATTTTCCCCTTTCTGCAACACCTATTTGAGATTCTTGATCCTACCCAAGAGTCATTCTAAGAAATCCAAGACTCAAAAAATGATCACTTCAAGAAACTTTCCATTCATGGTAGTTATATGGAGTGAGTGATTTAACCTTTGAATTATCCATATTGCACCAAAATAATGACTGATAACTACTGATAACTCCTTCAAATGACTTCTTGGTGTTCAAAATAGATGCTTATGCTCTTAGGCTACCAATATACCCTTAGGTTGATTTTAGGATTGGTTAGTTCCAAAATGTATAAGGATCTTAGGGTAATTGGACCAAATATAGGGACAAGACTACCCTCTTCACTTCTGGCTTTGCAAAACCAAGGTGGGTACACCTAACGTAGTGAAAACTATACTTCACACACTAAAGACTGGGTCTCAACAACAGATTGATAGTAAGAAAGTACTAAATGCTAACCTCACATTCATTGACTCTCCACTACTATATAGTGACAAAATGACACAACCAAAGACTTAAACCTTAGAAAGGTTATTGATTTTAAGATTTGGAATGTAATAACTTAAATCAATGTATGTTAACAAGAGAGATACTCATTTAGGCCAGTGCCTCATCCATTGGGCAAGAGTCCTTAAACACAAAGAAACACAAACGTGAAAATATCTAAGAATTCATAACCATAAATACATATATCCTAAACTTTACTGCTTACAAGACATCCTTACATAGACAAGGGTAAACACATATCCCACCTAGAGCATAGTTTAATCCAATCCTAGATCAGAACTCAAGAATGAAGATACATACATACAAACAATATGTAATGAGCTAGAAAACTCAAAGCTTACTTGACTTGACACAAAGGAGAGATAAGAATTAGATATTTGTATTAAGTATGATGAATTCCTTTTGTGTATACAATGAATCACAAGAAACCTTGCTTGAAAAATACAGCTTAGACCTGCAACTTTCTTCTTTCATTAACAAACACTAAGTCAAAAACTATTACAAAAGCTTGGAACCAGAAACTAGGGACTATTTTTGAACTTCAAAACTGGAACCCCTACAAAATAAAAAATTCAACACTATATACCACTGGTTACCTTGGAATCTGACATAAATTAGGATGCAACAAGCTATGAATAACTAGGGTAAGGGTTAGGGTTTCCACCCACTAAACAATTCAAATAGATCAGAAATTAATACATTGGAGGGAAAACCAAGCAACCCTGAGCAATCAGATCCAAAATTCAATCTTTACTTATGGTAATTCTTCTAGAAATGTACTGAAGATCATGAAACTCTTGTAAATTCATCTGATTTGACCCCTGCAACATCCCTTGAGCACTGCTTATTCATTCTCCCAATGGCATAAAACTCCCTGTAGTCAATCATCATACTCGCTAGACCACACTGCAACAGTCGGCACCACCAAACTAATAAAATCCAACTGCTAAAACATTAAAAACCAGTCCTTTCTGTCACTGAAAAACCCTCATAAATTTGAATTTGAACTACAATTGCTACTTTATGGTGCTTGCAATATATCAATGGTCATAATTTGAATTTGGATAAACTTTAAGTCCTAACTGTCAGATCCTGATACCTCCTAGGCTTTATGATTTATCTTTATAGGAATCCTAGTTACATTTGGTGACCACATGACAAAAGCCTTTGCCTATTCATAGAATGTTTCATCTCAATGCCAATTAAATTAGCTACTGCATGAACATAATGTTTGCTGAATCACCAATTGATTTGGAGCCTCACCATCTTACTCAGCGAATGAGAGAATCGCTTGAAAATTTGTCAGACCACCAAAACCTTGTCCAAACTACCAAAAAGACCAAGAAAATTTACTAGGCTTACATCAAGAAAATCAACGGTTGTCTCATCTTTGCATAGACCTCCAAGATTCTTCCAAATCATAAGACAATTGTTGGATGAAGAATCTTTCCCTGCTCTGACAACCCTTTGACACCAAATGAAATCAATAGCTATAGTAAGTTCCCATGTGTCAGAAAAAACCCATCAGACTATACATCGACTGTCGATGCTCTGCCACTGTCAGAACCACTGAACCTCTGAAAAAGCTGGTGCCACTAACAAATCCACCTCAGCACACCTAGACCAATGAGAAACTACCAATTTTCTATCTCTGACATAGGTCCCAATGACCTCCCCTCAATTCCAAATCGATGACCATCGCATGATTGCATGGCCTGGAAAGATTCCATGTGATCATGTGACAACCATAGGATCAAAAGGTCACTGAGATACCAGGCCCACCTGACAACAAATCCAACTAATCACTAACATGACCAATGAGAAACTGGCACGGTAGCATGACATGGAAATGGACCCACATTGATCTTTCTTCAGGGAATGCATCAGATAGCCATCGTTAAAGTGTTATGTTGAAACCCACACATCTTCCCTCAGCGGTATAGTGATGATCGTTGATTCTACTCACTCATTAGAAAGTCAACAGGGAAGAAAGATAGGGCCTGCTAGGACAAATGGTACACCATCACAAATTTGCATGTCAGAGACCTCTGACACCAAATAGTTTTGTGAACAAGAGACAACCACAAGTTTAAAAGGCCTGAAGACTTAGGAAAAAATTTTGGTGGGTGAACTAGGACTTAGGAAATATTAAAGGGACCCCGCTCGACATGAAACTTTAGTCACATGATCACATAGCATGAAAATGGCTCGTGATCATGTGACAAAATGCTCAATAATTAGCACATGTGCTATAGGAATTTTAAGTGGCCTAAAAAGGTAACATGAAAATAGATTTAAAATAGGGTGCATTAGGGTTTTTCAAAGTAACGACTAGTTTTTTTTAAATTTTGACCTAGGGTTTAAACTAGAGACAAGGAAAAAGGAAGCAGAGGCCAGGAACAAGGGTATGTAGCCATTAAAATTTTTACCAATGCTAATAGTGGCTTATACTCAGGGATGTGTATCTCCTACAGATACAACGAGCAAGCTAGAATCTCCTGGAAGAGCAGACCAACTCAAAATTTTGACCCAAAACACAAAAATAGACAACTGTACAAGGGAAAAACTAAACTACTGCTCATGGAAAAGATACTTCAAGAGAAGTAAAAGTTTAGGAATTGTCCATAAATAGGCAATTCCAAAGTACCACTAGTTAAATCCTTCAGGACATAAGAATATGTCCCCCATTTGCTTTCAATAAGATAAGGGCCCAACCAAATTGGATCAAATTTTCCATGCTTCCCCTTATCTTCTAACCTTGCATTCCACATCAGGATAAGGTCATCAACTTCAAAACTTCTCTAAGTAGCCCTCCTATCAAATAAATTCTTACATTGTCTCTACAATGCCTCATTTCTTTCATGTGCATCTCTCCTTACCTCTTCCAATTGGATCAGTTCATCTATTCTTACTCTCATCTCATCATTCAAATCTTCATCATATGCCTAGATGAACTTATACATCTACAATAGATTATTTTGGGGCAATCTAGCACTTATTCCATATACCAAATCAAATGGAGCACAACCTATGGCATTCTTAATAATTACCCTGTCAGCCCATAGTGCCCACCATAACTTTGAGTCACATGATTTCTTATTCTTGTCCAACACTCTCTTGAGAATCTTAATCAGACTTTTGTTATTGGACTCAGCCTAACCATTTCCTTGTGGATGATATGGGGAAGAAAATGAAATGTGTATCCCATATTGCTGACAAAAATCACTAAATTCCTATGATCTAAAACACAATGTATTATCAATCACAATTACCTCTGGGCAACCAAACCTGGTAAGGATGTTCTGCATCACAAAGTCTGTTACCACTTTTCTAGTAGCCTTTCTAGTGGGGCTAGCTTCAACCCACTTGGTAAAATATTCTGTTGCCACCAATATGTAAGAATGTCCACCACTAGATTTGTTTGGAATCTCCCCAATAAAGTCAATACCCCACTTTGAGAAAGGAGCCTGAACTGCAATAGGTCGGAGTGGAAAATTTTCATTAAATTTCAACTTTCTAGAAAATCTATGACATGCATCACACCTTCTTAAAAACTAATGTGTATCCTTAAAAATTGTAGGCCACCAAAATCTAGACCTAAGGATCTTGTGAGTTATGGTCTTTTCCATATAGTGTCCTCCACAAACACCTTGGTGCATTTCTTTTAATAGAGCTTTAGATTTCTCATGGTCTATGCATTTTAGCAATACTCCTTCATTGCTTCTCCACCACAGCTTACCATGTATAATAGCATACCTTGCAGATTGCAACTTGATAGTTCTTCTTTTGTTTTCATCCATCTTAGGGGGGAGGATCAATTTCTACAAGTAACCAATAATATCTTTGTACCAGTCACAACAATCCATATCACAAACATATGGCCTTTGTTCTTCGTCTAACACATTTATATGATTTGCAACTAAATTGATTTGTGCCATTAATTTTGCAAGACCTAAGCCTCTTACCAATTTTTTAATCTAGATATCAATATTAAATTCTTGGATCCTATTGATCCATCTACATCTTTTTCTTGAAACTTCTTGTTGCACAATATATCCTTAACTACAACACTAGGAACATAAGAAACCACCTTAGCTCCCACAAGATAACACCTAAAAGCTTTGACTACTTTGACTAAGGCATAAGCTTGTTTCTCAGTAATATCTTATTTCAATTCTACTACTTGTAGGGATTTACTAAAAATTGATATGGGTTGTTCATATCCATCTGAATTCTTTTGCAATAAAACTATTGCAACTATATGACAAGAAGCAAAAGAAAATATTTGCATGGGCTTACCATAATCAAGTGTCCTTAAAACTTGAGCATATTTGATGGCCTTTTTGATACTTCTAAAAGATTCATCTGCTCATTCATTCCATTCAATCTTTGCCTCTTTTTTCAACATCCTAGAGATAGGGAGACTGATTTTTGCAAAATTTGTAACAAATCTCCTTAGAAAATTTACCTGCCCAAAAAAATATTGTATTCATTTAACATTTCAAGGTGGTGAAAGATTATCTATAGCCATAACCCTTTCAGGGTCAATCCTCACTCCATCCTTGGACACAATATGTCCCAAGAGCTTTCCTTCCACAACACCAAAGGAACACTTCTTTGGATTAAAAGAAATCCCATACTCCAAAGCCCTGATAAAAATCTTCTCAAGATGTTCACAATGCTGACTTTCCTTATCTAAATATGTCATGAGGTCATCCTGATATACCACTAGAAATTTGTTTATGAAGTCTAAAAAGGCCACATCCATAGCTCTCTGAAAAGTAGCTCCTGCATTTTTCAGACCAAAAGGAATTCTAACATAAACATATGTTCCCCAAGGGGTAGTGAATGTAGTCTTGAACTATTTTGTTTCCTTGACCATGACCTGATTATATCCAGAGAAACCATCCATCATGGACATTAACTCTGATCTAGTAACCCTCTGCAGCATATTCTCCATATTAGGAAAACCATAATTGTCCTTCAAAGAATTGACATTCAAGTTCCTAAAATCAACACATAATCTAATGTCACCATTCTTTTTTCTGATTGGAACCAAGTTTGACACCCAAGTAGAATGTCTGACAGGCTTGATGATGCCATCATCCATCATCTTTTTGAGTTCATCTTGCATTTTTAGTGCCAAGGTAGGATTCACAGGCCTTAATTTCTACCTAAAAGGTTTAGTTCCTTCTTTCAATGGTATTTCATCCTGGACTAGATATTCTCTATAGGCTTTCAAATCATCATAAGACCATGCAAAGACATGTCTAAATTTTTTGAGAAGATCAATCAGATTATTCCTAGTTCTTTGAGACAAACATTTACCTATGTAAACATTTTTGGGTACTTGACATGTTCCAAAATTTATTTCCTCCAAATCATTTACCTTATCAACAAATTTAGGAAAACAAGTCCTTTCTTTATCATCAAATTCTCTCTCCAAAGAAAACAATCCCCTTGGGATCCTATTTGACTTTAGTTGCAAAAATTCTTTCGCAAGAACACTTTCTTTTCCATCTTTGATGTCAACATAAGTACTGAAATCCATCTCCTGACCATCAAAATGAGATTCACACTGCAAAAACCTTAGTATATCTCGATCATCAGAAAATACCTACCAATTCTCAACATTTTCTGGGATAGAAGGCCTAGACTTACACTCAATTTTGGATATCCCCACAAAAGTAATATCCTCTGGCCTTAGTGCTATGTTTGCTAGTAAGTCAGCCATCTTGTTTTGGCTTCTATCCACCCAATCAATTCCAAAGGCATTGAAACCTTCAATTTCATCCCAAATAGCATTTCTATATTGTTTTAACCTCTGATTCTTTGATGCATACTTTGATCTAATATGAGAAAATATTAAATCAAACTCACCAATCACCCTAAGATGTTTGATTCCATGTTTTGATGCTTGTCTCAAACCAATCAGTAGGCCCTCATATTCAGCAACATTATTTGTGCAAAGGAACAAGAGAGTGAAAGAAAACTTGAAAGTCTTACCAGTTGGGGATATCAATAGCACTCATACTCTGACACCTTCCTTTGAACTTGCTCCATCAAAATAAAAGGTCCATAAGACACTACCTTCTACCATGTTACTTTCATCATCAACCAGAAGGACAGCCTTGACCTTTTCTTGCACCTCTCTATCTTGAACTTGGAAAGAACAAATATCAGTGTCCACAAAACAATTCATATTGTCCTCTTCATCCTCCTCAATCATATGTGGGGTTCTAGCTTCCCTTGAAACTTTCACACTTTCTCCTTCAATGCTAAAAGTAGCAAAAGACAAGTCACATTGAATACTTCCTCCCATAGAAGCACTCCATTTTCTAGATAATAGCATTCCATACTGAGGAGGAATGTCAACTACAAGAACACTAATAGTTAGTTGTTTTTCAGGAAATGCTGCTAATTTATAAGGAAAAGCCTTAATGGTACCAATAACTGGCACTTCTCTTGAGTCCATAGCTTGGCATCTCCCATGAGGTGTATCAAATTTTAGCCCTAATGATTTCATGATCTCTATAGCCATGACAATTTTTGATACTCCAGAATCAATCATGCAATTCTTCAATAATTTTCCATTTATCATAAGGGACAAGAAAAAATCATCAACTATCCCTGATGTAGTATTTACAGTGTTTGCATTCAAAAATATTTGAGGAATTTGAGAGACAATTTCTTCATATTTACTGTCAGGTGTGTCATCTAAAGAAGCCACATGCTTGTCACCTCTATTCATTTCTTGGACCTTTATAGAAGAGGCACCATTTACCCAATCCAAGGCCTTGACCTTGTGCTCTTCTATCCTCATCATTTCCAATAATGGAACCTTGACAGTTATTTGTGAAAGCAATTTAGTCATATCTATGGGAACATATGTATGGTTGCCCATATCTTCCTTAATCATAGTGGCATCTTTATCTTCTACTTTGACAATTAAGTCAGATTTACCTTTGTGTAGAAACTCATCATCCTTTTGAGGTATGGGAATAGCTACCTCCGGTTTCTTTTCCTTACCTTGAGGTATTGTAGTGGGTCCCATCTTCTATTTTACTTTAACCTTACTGACAACACAAACATCTTTCTCCTTTTCCTCATGTTGTTGTGTACTCTCTTTTGATTTCTTGATAAACATACTACCAAGTTTACCATTTGTGCTTCCAACTATCTTGTTTCTCATATTATAATTGCTCCTAGCTTGAGTGACCATGTCTGTAGTGATTTGAGCAATTTCCTCATTAGAGGGTCTCCTTAAGGAAACATGTTCCTCACACTTTACTGCACCACATCCAACATCATCAAATTCTTCTTCCTCTTCATCAGAGTTAGCCTCATCCCATGCATGTGATGAAGTCATTGCACAACCACTCTAATCATACTGCTCATCTTGTTCTTGGTTCTCAAACAAATTCAGAGAAATAACACAATGTTCTGGACTATGAGGAGATTGACAAGCATTACACCATGGGACATCACCATTCATGTTGACTAAATTTCTTTACAAAGGATCAGGAATCCTATCATCAAGCCTATCCCTTTTAACTAGAAAAATGGGCTTTCCATCCTTCCACTGAGTATTGTATGGGTAATTCTACATTCTTGGTTGCTTGCTGAAATTAATTGAAATAGGCCAGTTATTTGTTGTAACCCTATTGTTTCTTTTCTCATCAGGCTTTAGATCCTTTAAAGCACTTAGAATTTTCTTTAGATTATCCTCCTCTTTTGGCTTAAAATTAGCAGACCTTCCCATCTCTTTCTTATTTTGCACTTGAGCCCTATAATCATCTCTTCTCCCTAATTTTCCTAATATTCTTCTATTACTTTCTATGTTGATAGCCATCTTGTAAGCCTCTCCAAGATTTCTAGGATTCTTATCCCTTAAAAGGTACCCCATTTTTGCATCAAAAGAATTTAAGTATGTCACAAGACACACTCTGTCATCTAACCTAATAACTTGCAGGAGCCTATGCATAGCCTTTTGGAATCTTATATTAAATACAAGGACCTCTTCATTCTAATTTTTCTTTATGTTATTGAATTCATTCAAAATAAAACCCTCATTTGTTTTATCTCCATAATGCTCCTTGAAACAATTCTTAAATTCATTCCAAGATCCTATACTAGCATGGGGCAATCCTCTAAACCAATCCCTAGCATCCTCGGTTAGAGATTATACAAATAACTTCATTACAACATCATCAGGCTCAACATTATAATCATCTATTACATCCATAAAATTTTTTAGATGTTCCTCACATGTGATGACATTGTTCCCAGCAAACTTTGGGAGCTTCTTTCTAATTTCATTAGGAATTACATTAGGATAACCAGGAATACCAAAAAAGATAAGTTGTTTGTACCTTTCATGAATAGGAACTCCTTGCGGTGGGTCCATTCCTTGAGATATAGATGTCCTTGTGTTTGAACCTGTAGGAATTTTAGCAGCACCTGGAATTCCATTTGTTTGATTTGCAAGGTTACCATGATTTCCACCTTGTCCCAAAAAGGAAGTAGAAACATTTGAAGGTCCTGAGGTATGCTTGAGAAAATTGATCTTCTTTCTTATTTCTATAGTAGTAGCTTCCAACTTTGCCTTCTCTAATTCTTTATCTAATATTTCTTTTTTCTTTCTAGCTTTTTCAAGGTCTGCATCTAATCTCAACCCTTGCTCTAATGGGTTTTCCACATGAACTTGTTCATTGATTTGAAATCCAACAACTTTCTATTTTCCTTTATCTCTAGGCCTAGTTATCTCATGTGTTCTTTGCACAATAGGTTGTTCCTCTACTCTTTCAGGCTCTAGGACAAAATTAATTGCCTCCAAATCTAACAAATGCCTCTTTAGGTGATCAACCCTTATCATGGCTTGTCTTACTCTGTCTTCTTTATCTTTCTCTCCTTGTTGTCTAATAGCAACTTGTTCTTGGAATCTTCTTTCCAATTCATAGACCTCCTCAAAGATCTCTTCTGATTCTGGGAGAGTAGTCTCAGACTCATCATCTCCCACTTGAAATTCATCCTCATACTGGTTCAATCCCAAATCAATAGCCTCTTCATATTCTAAAATATTTTCTTCTTGACTAGGCTTGGTTTGAGTTTCTTGTCTTGTATCCTTTTTACTTTTCCAAGTATGAGAAACATTTCTTTTCTTCTTTCCTCCCCATGTCTAACTAGGCTTGGAAGTTCTTGGAATACCTTCTTCCATTATGTTTTCAGGATGCTCCTTTCTCTGGGACCTAGTACCTATGTAACTCATTTTATAAATAGTCTACTGACCAGCACTATTGTAGAGATGTTTGAGTCACCACCCAAGATATTGGGAATCTTACAATACTATTTCTCACTTAAAAAATATCCAAATTAGATTGACAAGACAAGGGAGAAGAATAACCTTGTTTCTTCCAATGATGACCTTCTGGTTATTATAGACTTGTGTAACATTTCTCCAGCAGAGTCACCATCTTGTTGGTGTTCAAAATGGAAGCTTATGCTCTTAGGCTACAAATATACCCTCAAGTTGATTTTAGGATTGGTTAGTTCCAAAATGTATAAGGATCTTAGGGTGACTGGACCAACTATAGGGACAAGACTACCCTCTTCACTTCTGGCTAAACAAAACCAAGGTGGGTGCACCTAACCCAGTGAAAACTATACTTCACACACCAAAGACTGGGTCTCAACAATAGATTGATAGTAAGAAAGTACTAAATGCTAACCTCACATTCATTGACTCTCCATTACTATATGGTGACAAAACCACACAACCAAAGACTTAAAGCTTAGAAAGGTTATTGATTTTAAGATTTGCAATGTAATAACTTAAATCAATGTATGTTAACAAGAGAGATAATCATTTAGGCTAGTGCCTCATCCATTGGGTGAGAGTCCTTACACAAAAAGAAACAAAAACTTGAAAATATCTGAGAATTCATAACCATAAATAAATTTATCCTAATCTTTACTACTTACAAGACATCCTTACATAGACAAGGGTAAACCCATATCCCACCTAGAGCATAGTTTAATCCAATCCTAGATCAAAACTCAAGAATGAAGATACATACATAAAAACAATATGTAATGAGCTAGAAAACTCAAATCTTACTTGACTTGACACAAAGGAGAGATAATAATCAGATATTTGTATTAAGTATGTTGAATTCCTTCTTTGTATACAATGAATCACAAGACACCTTGCTTGCAAACTATAGCTTAGACTTGCAACTTTCTTCTTTCATTAACAAAAATTGAGTCAAAACCTATTACAAAAACTTGGGACCAAAAACTACGGACTATTTTTGAACTTCGAAACTAGAACCCCTACAAAATAAAAAATTCAACACTATATACCACTAGTTACCTTGGAATCCTACACAAGTTAGGATGCAACAAGCTATGGATAACTGGGGTAAGGGTTAGGGTTTCCACCCACCAAAAAATTCAAATAGATAAGAAATTAATACATTGGAGGGACAACCAAGCAACCCTGAGCAATCAGATAAAAAATTCAATGTTCACTTATGGTAATTCTTCTAGAAATGTACTGAAGATCATGAAAGTCCTGCAAATTCATTTGATTTGACCCCTACAATATGCCTCGAGCACCATTTATTCATTCTCCCCACAGCATAAAACTCCCTGTAGTCAATCATCATACTCGTTGGACCACACTGCAACAGTCGGCACCACCAAACTAATCAAATCCGGCTGCTAAAACATTAAAAACCAGTCCTTTCTGTCACTGAGAAACCCTCAAAAATTTGAATTTGAACTGCAATGGTTACTTTAAGGTGCTTGCAATATATCAACAGTCACAATTTGAATTTGGATCAACTTTAAGTCTTGACCATCAAATCCTCATACTTCTCGGGCTTTATGATTTATCTTTATAGGAATCTTGGTTAGATTTGGTGACCATGTGACAAAAGCCTTTGCCTATTCATAGAATGTTTCATCTCACCACTAGTTAAATTAGCTACTACATGAACATAATGTTTGTTGAATCACCAATTGATTTGGAGCCTCACAATATTACTCAGTGAATGAGCGAATTCCTTGAAAATTTGTCAGACTGCCAAAACCTTGTCCAAATTGCCAAAAAGATCGAGAAAATTTATTGGGCCCACATCAAGAAAATTGACAGTTGTCTCATCTTCGCATAGATGTCCAAGATTCTTCTAGATCATAAGACAACCATCGGATGAAGAATTTTTCCCTGCTATGACAACCCTCTGACACCGAATGAAATCAATGGCTGTCGTAAGTTTGCATGTGTCAGAAAAAACCCATCAGACTATACGCCAACTATCAATGCTATGCCACAGTCAGAACCACTGAACCTCCAAAAAACTTGGCCCCACTGACAAATCCACCTCAAGACACCTGGACCAATGAGAAACTACCAATCTACTACATCTGATACAGGTCCAACTAACCTCCCCTTGATTTCAAATCGATGACCGTCACATGATCGCATGGGCTAGAAAGACTCCATGTGATCATGGGACAACCATAGGATCAAAAGGTCACTGAGATACCGGGCCCACCTAACAAAAAATCCAACTAATCACTGACACGACCAATGAGAAAATTACATGACAACATGACATGGCAATGGACCCACATTCATCTTTCTTAAAGGAATGCATCAGATGACCATAGTTAAAGCATTATGTTAAAACCCACGTATCTTCCCTTAGTAGTATAGTGATGATCGTTGATTTTGCTCACTCATTAGCAAGTCAACAGGGAAGGAAGATAGGGCCCGCTAGGATAGATGGCACATGGCTGCAAATTCACATGTTAGAGACCTTTGACACCAAACAGTTTTGCAAACAAGCGATAGCACAAGTTTAAAAGGCCCGAAGACTTAGCAAAAAATTTTGACGGGTGAACTAGGACTTAGGAAATATTAAAGGGACCCCACCTAACATGAAACTTTAGTCACATGATCGCATAGCATGAAAATAGCTCATGCGATTTGTTGGTTGTGGATTATTCCCTTTGGTCTTCAACTTGCAGATTTACACTTTGATGGATAATTTGAATAAAAATCCTGAATCAATCACCAATCCAAAGTCCACAAGGAAGAGGGCCAACTAACAAGGATCAAAGGATCCTTCTACTCTTTGAGCTTCAATGCTCAAGTGGGTGTACCCTTGACTCACTTCTCTAAAGGAGTCTCAAAATGATGTATACAATGCTCAACACAAATCTATAAAGGTTTATCAAATGAATGTTTAGGTTTGTGTGGTTGTTAACCATGACTTCAGGAGAAGGGACCAGTGCCTTATCCCAGGGCTAAGAGTCACCTGACTATATACCTCAACTGAAAACCTCAAATCAAATACAATGGAAACTAGAGTAAGTGCTTTGCCTATTACCCCTTTCCCTCAAGCACAAGGACATCAAATTCTATACCTGGCTGCAAACTCACTGAATTCACCTAAAAGGATTTAATCCTAACTCTGTTAGAAACTCATAGATGAATTCAAAATACTCTTTGTTTACCATACATTAACACACTTTGTGATATTAACATATATGAGCTCAAAGAAAAGAAAGAAGACATACACAAGATACAAGATTGGGATTCAAGAATGTTTTCATTAACAAAACCAGAATCAACATACAATTAGCATGACACAAAGTTGAGAAAAGGACACCAAATCAAACCTCTATCAGTGTATTACAGTAAAAAACCAGGGACCAAATGCAACAAGATTTTGGAACCCTTGCAAAATCAAAGATTCTACCACTTATAGCCCCTAGCTACCTTGGGATCCTCAAGATTAGATCCAACAAGCTTTAGACAACTAGGGTTAGGGTTTCAACCACCCAACCTATTGGAAATGTTCAAAAAGTTATTATAGGGGCAAGAAACACATCAAAAATAGGAAAGAAGAAACTAGAACTGATCCACAATGATGAAAATCTTCTCTGTAGGTACAAGGGATCACAAAACTAGGCTTAGAAGGACACCCTACAACATGCCTTGAGCACACAACCACCATGGTACAAGCTCTCCAAACAATCCAATAGCACCCTACACCACACTGTAAATAGAAAACTAGTCATATCTCACTGAACAGGGTCATTTCTGCAATGAATTCCATAAATCTTAGTACTTTTTGGTCACTGGAAGCATCTCAACAAATTTGAATTCAAATCCCAGTGGCTAAATCCTTGGTGCCAATAGTTAACCGACGGTCCACGTTCAAACCTTTATCAACTTTATATCCCCACCATCTAATCAATCTCCCTTTGTGGGCTCGGCAACTTAACCTTCAACTTTAGTGGCACAACCACGTAGTCACCAACCTTATCCACCATAAGAAACCTTGTTCACCAAGTCGCTAGACAAACTAGCGAACCACCAAATATTCTGGGGAATGCATGACAAGACCACATTTTATTGGAACCACCACCTTATTATTTAGGCCACCAAACACTAGACTCCAACCAGGCCCGCTATACACCACGTGTCACCATTTCATTTGCAGTTCACACCCAGTCATACTGACACAAGACCCACTTTCCTTAAGCCTTTCAAATGAATGGCTGGCGTAAGATCTCATGGCTCTGAAAAATCCCATCGGAACTTACACCGGCCATAGGATCCAACCTCATCACACACCCTTCTGACAATGGCCCCACTTTTGAGGACATCCATGTCGACCAATAAGAACACAACAATGAAGCACCACATGGCATACAGTCCTACTCGCACAATAGCCAACCTAGAAAAATGGATTAAAATTTGATGGATGGCACATGATCACAAAGGCTTGGAATATTCCTTATGATCATACGCTAACCATTAGATTAAAGCTTTCAACGCAGGCACCTCTGACAAGCCAAGTCATCACCACATGGACAAATGAAAACTCGCCAACTCAGATCATTGAAACCACTGCCGCAACCGTCACCACACTACCATGGACATGTGGCAAGTGGTTGCATGATTGCAAAGCCAAAAACTAGGCTATGCAACCATGCAACAGCCAATCACAAGCTACCACATCACCACCTACTACAAATGAGTCCACCAAGTAGTCTCCCCATAAACTAGAATCGACGGCTGTCACTATACCATGATGTTAAAAAGTGAACACCTCCACTAAGTGGTATAATGACAACCATCAAATCTATCCATGCTTTAACCTCAAAAACTATGGACCCACCGACGCAATCCAACCTATCAAGAATTAAGCGACTACGTGACTAACCATTCACCAAGTCATGAGATGTTAGCCACAAAGAGCTAGGGATGAAGAGATTGTGCGACTGAAGAGAAATAGATTTCCCACTAGGTCGTCGAATAGAAGATGTAACTACTCAGAGACTTCAAGAATCAACAACAAGAAACTTTGAAGGACTGGGCTCCACCATCCGTCGCACTTGCACACTAAAGCAAAATAAACTGTCAGGCAGCTGAACAAAAAGTAGGACCTGCACGGCTAGGTGGCAAGCGGTCGTATGATTGCATGTCAAAAAAGTCTAACATGCGGCCATGTGATAGCTAATCAAGAAGAGCCTGGACCCACCACCCACATCAGACTTGTGCAGTTGAGGGAATGCCAGCAAACAAGGAACTAGTGCGAGGTCGAAAACACATAATGTTTTCAGTGAAAGAGGATCGAAAACACACAAAGTTTTTGACATGTCAATAAATAAGTGGACAAAGTTGGAAGACAAAGGGTAAAAAACAACACAAAGGTCAAAAACATCATGGATTTTTTAAAACGCTATGGGTTTTCAACACTATGGCAGATTTTGAAATATTTCTAGCAGACCCTAGAATTTGAATAACTTTTTGGATTTGGCAATTCAACACATGCAAATTGGACTAGAGCAAGGTGACAACAAGGAGAACATAGGGTAGAAGGCAATGAAGAACACTTGCAAGGAAAATAAGCCATTTTCAAAAGATTTTTCCATGACAAAAAAATGGCCTAACAATGGCTCTGTTTGGGGATGTATGCCTCTTGCAGGCATAGCAAGGACTTAGAATCACTGGTAAAAGTAGACCATCCCACAGGAAAAAATTGCAGAGAGCAAGGAGCAAGCAGGGCAAGACCAGGCAACAGGATCAAAAACCAATAGACTAGGGTAAAACAAGATAGAAGAAAGCAACTTATATATAGAGATTTACAAGATGTACAACCCTAACTATTGTTCATGGAAAATAGAGTACTTCAAATGAAGTACTACTTCAAGAATTGTCCATGAACTGGAAACTCCTGAATATCACCATTAAAATCCTTGATGATGTAAGAATCTTGGCCCCATTTCTCATGGATCAGATATGGCCCTAACTAGATGGGATCAAATTTACCATGTTTCCCCTTATCCTCCAATCTGGCATTCCAAACTAACACCAAATCACTAGGCTCAAACATTCTGTCAACAGTCTTTTTATCATATAGATTCTTAACCTGCAATTGTAATTTGGCATTCCTTGCAACTGATTCTCTTCTAGTTTCATCCAACCTAATGAGGTCCTCCATTCTCAACTACATCTCATCATCAATGTCATCATCATATAACTGCATAAACTTGTACATTTCCAATAAATTATTCTGAGGCATTTGTAGCATGAATTCCATACACCAGGTCAAACAGTGCACAACCAATTGCCCTCTTCATAGTTACCCTATCAGCCCATAAAGCTAATGGTAGCTTTGAATTCCATGCCCTCTTATTCTTCTCTAGAATTCTCTTCAAGATATTAATCAAGCCCTTATTAGTAGATTCTGCCTGACCATTTCCTTGCGGATGATAAGGTGAGGAATTAGAAATATGAATTCCCAAATCTTTGCAAAAGTCCTTATATTCAGCAGACCTGAAGCACATAGCATTGTCACTCACTATCCTCTTAGGGCACCCAAACCTTGTAACAATATTATTCATCAGAAATTCAATTACCACCCTGCTAGTTGCATTCCTTGCAGGTACAACTTCTACCCACTTTATAAAATAATCAGTGGCAACTAAGATCCATGAATGTCCTCCACTTAACTTGTTTGGTATCTCCCCTATGAAATCAATTCCCCACTACTAGAAAGGAGCCTGAACTTCTACTGGTTTTAATGGTACATTACCTAAAAACTTAAGCTTACCAGAGAACCTTTGACAAGCATCACATCTCCTTACCAAGTGTTCTGCATCCCTGAAGATTGTGGGTCACCAAAATCCTACTCTCAAGATCTTATGAGCAGTTTTTTTACCCATGTAATGTCCACCACAAACTCCCTCATGCATCTCCTTCAACAATAGATTAGCCTGATTCTCATCTACACATTTCAATAGTATGCAATCCAAATTTTTTCTATATAGCTTACATTTCACAATTACATACTTGATGGCCTGTAACTTCAATGTCCTCTTTTGATTATCATTCATACTATCTGGACACCTCATGTTTCTCAAATAGTAAATAATATCCTGATACCAAATAAAATCATCCATATCACATGTATAATCAATTTTAGAATGATTTACCTGGTTTGCATCTAGATTGGATTGAGCCATCAGCTTTGCCAATCCCTATCCTCTAACCAATTTAGTGATCTGGATCTCAACATTGAATTCTTAGATCCTATTGATCCATCCACATCTTCTTCCAGACACCTCCTGCTATGAGAAAATATCCTTCACAGCTGCACTTGGCACAAAAGAAATCACAACTTCTCCCATCAAGTAACATCTAAAAGCCTTGATTGCCTTCACAAGTGCATAAGCCTATTTTTCATTTATATCATATTTCAATTCTGCAGCCTGCAAAGATTTACTGAAAAATGCAATAGGCTACTCAAAACCATCCTTATTCTTTTGTAACAAAATTGTAGCAATAGTATGAAAAGATGCAAAATAAAAGATATGCATTGGGACACTATAATCAGGTGCCTTTAGCACTAGTGCATCTTTGATAGCCTACTTGATATTCTTGAAAGGCTTATCAGGCTCACCCTCCCAATTGATTATAGATCCCTTCTTCAACATCTTGGAAATAGGTCTAGTAACCTCTGCAAAGTTTGTCACAAACCTCCTTAGAAAATTGACGTAACCAAAGAAGGATTCAATCCCTTTAACATTCATTGGCCTCTAAATTTTATCAATTGCTACTACTCTCTCTAGGTCAATTCTCACTCCTTGCTTCCCAACTAAGTGGCCAAGCAACTTACCTTCTGTGACACCAAAAGCACATTTCCTTGGGTTTAATGAAATGCCAAATTCCAAGGCCCTCATAAATATTTTCTCTAAATGAGCACAATGGTCCTCTTCCTTCTTGGAATAGGTAGTTAAATCATCCTGATACACAACAAGGAAATCATTAATGAAATCTGAAAAGGCAACATCCATTGCCCTCTGAAAAGTAGCACTAGCATTTGTGAGACCAAAAGGCATTCTCACATAAACATATGTTCCCCAAGGTGTTGTAAAGGTTGTCTTGAATTGTTCTAATTCCTTAACAATGACCTAATTGTAGCCAGAGAAACCATCCATCATTGACATCAATTTTGATCTGGTTACTCTCTGCAACATAGCCTCCATATTGGGCAAACAATAGTTATCTTTCAATGAGCTGATGTTCAAATTTCTGAAGTCCACACAAAGGCTGATGTCACCATTCTTTTTTCTTATAGGGAAAAGGTTTGACACCCAAGAAGAATGCCTTATAGGCTTGATGATTTCAGTGTCTCTCAACTTCATTAATTCTTCTTTCATCTTGGGTGCCAAAGTAGGATTAATAGGCCTTTGCTTTTTCTAGAAAGGTTTAGCATCTTCTCTTAATGGAATAACATGCTGAAATAAATCCTCTCTATAAACCTTTAGGTCATCATATGACCATGCAAAAACATGCTTTAATTTCCTCAATAATTCAATCAAAGGTCTCCTCACCTTTTGAGATATATCTCTACCAATGGATACCTTCCTAGGTGCTTCATGTGATCCAAGATTTATCTCCTCGAGATGAGCATGATTTTCTCCTTTGATATTCTTTTGAACTCTATCTTGGTTGTCAAAGATAGTCTCCAAAATAACAAGCCCCTTAGGCACCTTGTTAGTTCTAAGCTAAATGACCTCATTGCCTAAGACAACCTCCCTTCCTTCTATTGACTCAACCAAGGCTGAACAATCAAGTTCCTAACCATGATACTGATCCTTGAAGTCCATAAACTTCAAAATATCATTATCATCATAAAAAACTTGCCAATTCTCAATATTGTCTGGTATACTGGGCCTAGCCTAAAATTCAATTTTAGAAATACCAGAGAATGTTACATCATTAGGATTGATTGCAATATTGGCCAACAAGTCAGCCATCTTGTTATTACTCCTATCCTTCCACTCAATATTGAAAGTATCAAAATGTTCAATCAAATCCCACACTGCATTCCTATATTGTTTCAACCTTCTATTCTTGGAAGCATACACTGACCTAACTTGGGACACCACCAACTCAGAATCACCAATAACACTTATGCATTTTATACCATACTTTTGTGCCAACCTCAATCCTAACAACAAGGCCTCATATTCTGCTATATTATTAGTACAAGATAAATTCAATGTGAAAGAGAACTTGTAGGTGTTTCCATCAGGAGAAATAATTAAAATACCTACTCTTGTACCATCTTTGTAGTTTGCACCATCAAAGTACATGACCCACAAATCACCCTTCACAGAGTCAGGACCTACCTCAGTCAAAATAGGTGACAATACAAGCTCATTTTCAAATACAGGGATCTCTGCCCTAAAATAATTTACATTAGTATCCACAAATCATGTAGTTTCATTATCTATGTTTCTCTCAATCATGTGGCATACTCTTGGCTCTCGTTCAATCTTGACAAACTGATCTTCAATCTTGAAAGTTGCATAGGACAAATCAAACTGTAAACTTCCACCCATGACAACACTCCATCTCCTAGATAGCAACATCCCATAATGAGGAGGGATATCCACCACCAAAACACTCATTGTTAGCTCTTTCTCTAGATATGCTACCAACCTATATGGCATTGCATTGATAGTCCCAATAACTGGTATCTCCCTCTGATCCATTGCACAACACCTGCCCTGCACTATATCAACTTTAAGGCCCAATCTCTCCATGATTTTGAAAGGCATGATAGTATTAGAGGCACCACTATCAATCATAAAATTTCTTAATTTCATCCAATTCAAAAGAACACTTAAGAAGAATGGGTCAATATTTTCAAGGATGGCATTGACAGAACTGTCCAAATATATTGGAGGAATTTGGGACACAATTCCCTGAGTAGCAACATCATTCAAAGCTTTATCCTGAGATCCATTGCATGAAGTATCATTTTTGTGAATATTACCAACCCATGCAATAGCCTTATCTTTATGTTCAAGGATCCTCAACAATTCTGACAATGGAACCTTAACTATAATTTGTGACAATACAGATAACATGTCAATAGGGGCAGAAGAAGGAATCTCAATTTGCACTTCCTTAACATCCTTTTGCTTGTCTAACATATTAGGTGTATTGATCACCTTCATTTTTTCAATCTTATCCATTGTGTTAACTGGCTTCTCAATCTCACTAGAGACCCTTTCAATTCCAACTCCCTTAGGCTCACAATGTTTACTTTTTACATTCTTTAATTTCACCATGTGATCAACCTTTGATTTGCTCTCATTAGGTTCTCCAGAGTTGGTATGTTAGAAATATTCAGGAATTAACCGAGTTACTGAGAGGGGAGGGGTGAATCAGTAACTCCAAATTTTCTTTCAATTACAGATGTATTAACATGTAATTCACTTTTAACCTTTTGCATACAGAAAGCATGAAACTTAAAAGCATTCACAATAATGATACATAGATTTGGTTACCCAGAAACCTTCCAAAAGAAAGTAAAACTGGGGTGGGGATGAAACCCGCAAAGCTTTAATACTGCAGAATAAAGTTGGCCGGTTAAGGCTTACAATTTGATCACTTCTGATGATCTGCCCTGTTAGGAGCAATAAGGATTGCTAAATCCACCCTGTTAAAGGATTTACAAAACATACAATGAAGTATGCACTCGGTAAAGAGATTTTACAAAAGACTGTTAAGTCTACCCGGTTAAAGGATTTAGTACTAATTCACCTGTTAGGATGAAACAGTAGATCTCTTGCTTTGCAACTGGATTGCTGATTGAGATTCGCTAATGTACTGATCACCTTCTGTGATGAATTTATCTTTGCTGTTCCTTATACTTCTGAAGCTTTCTGTAATTCGCTTATCTCTGCCTTTCTTTCTCTTTCACATATTCATCATTCATACATCTTGACATTTTACAACTTTGTTTATATACAAGTCTTAAACAATTAATTACAATTACAATTACACAGTCGGCTTGACAAATAAACATAAGTGCTACTAAGTTGGCCCAAGTATGGTTACACGGTTCCTGCAACTGACTCGGTGACTTTCTGATACTCGGCGTCCACTGCATTACTCGACATCGTCATGCACTCGGTAGAAGTGAAGGCACGGTTCATACTGATCACTCGGTAGGTTTTGAACTCGGTAAATACTGGTGACTCGGTAGACATGATGTTACTCGGTTTACATTGTCCTGTTCAGTTTGTACTAACTTCCTCAGTGTGCACTATTTGCTCAGTTTGCACTGTCTGCTCAGTTTGCACTGTCTGCTCGGTTTGCACTGTTTGCTTGGTTTGCACTGTCTGCTCAGTTTGCACTGTCTGCTCGATTTGCACTGTCTGCTTGGTTTGCACTGTTTGCTCGGTTTGCACTGTTTTCTCAGTTTGCACTGTTTGCTCAGTTTGCACTATTTGCTCGGTTTGTACTGAGAATGCAAATAAGTGTTGTCACTAGTGGCAATTCTGCTTAATGCCAACAATCTCCCCCTTTGGCATTAGTGACAAAAACACTTATTGGCCAAAACTTATATACATGAATCATGCTGAATTTTATTTTGATTTTTCAAAATTTGTCTTTGTTATAGGGCTTTATACATTGTCTCCCCCTTTCAATTGTGCTAACTGTTTCTTATACAAATCTTCTTCTATACATATCTCTCCTTCTATACATATCTCCCCCTTTTTGACGATAATGCCAAAGGTGCATATACAAGTTATTTATAGAGAGAATCCAAAATTTGATAGAAAATCAGAATGTACCTTCATTATTAGTGCCAGGGTTCTGTCCCAACTTTCTTGCAGGATTTTACATGTTTGTATAGCAATTTGGACTTCTGCTGAGAGTTCAATCATGTGATCTGCTATAGAGAAATGATTGTCATGAATCAATGTTTTGGAATGTTCAATGTGCTTAAACATTATATTCATGATGGGAAGGATCATGTGTTGGATGTCTAGCAGTGTGGACCGGATCCTTGTGTCTTCTTTCAGTAGATCAGACTGCATATTTGATAGGTGTGAGATTTTCATGTGATGAGCAGAGCTTGAACTTGGTTCAAGTTGTAGCTTCTGTATGCTAATCTTCATATCCTCATCCATTTTATCCTTAACATCCTTTGTGAACTCGGCAATATTGCACAATCTGGCCAAAAGAGAGGTAGCATTCGAATAGATAGATTCAATGTTAGACAAAACTGAAGACAATTCCACTTGGTTAATAGCTATGTGCTGAGCAATGTGCTCAAGCACTTTATTGTTGAATCTCTTCTCGGCTCTTTCAACTAATTTTTCTGTCCTGGATGAATCCTCATTGTATCTCTCAACTACTTCTGCTAATTGTAACAAAACATGCTGGGAGGAGTCTACTTTAATGCCTAATGCATCAGACAAAATGTCCTTAGCATCCTTGATGATTTGATACTCCTTGTCTCTCTCCTCTTTAAGTTTCTTTTGTTTTGCTTTCCTTTGGAGGATCTCACCTATATTTTGCATTTGGTCCGCTGAAGGATTTGCAAAATCTAATGTAGGAATTTCTATCTCTTCATCTAGGTCTATATCCTCTACTACATTCTTACCCAAAAATTTTATACTCGGTAGAGCCTTAGGCTTATCTGAACTTAATGCTTTGGTAGTAGTGATAGTAGATAAAGTAGGGCTGGCTATAGAGATTGGCATACTTTCTACTGGAGAACTTAAGATATTTACACTTGAAGATTCAAAAACTGGAAAACTTACTGCTGGAAAACTTGATGGTGCAGGAGACTGCAGCTCGGTAGAAGAAATGGTAGCTGCTTTTGTTGTTGCTAGGGATGATTGGACAAATGTGGAAGTTGTCACAACCATGCTTGAAGGTGTCTCCGGGCTGGATGTAGAAACTTTCACTGCAGAGGTAGGAAGGGATGCAATGACTTCTGCTGCTATCCTCACAATATCATCTACCTTAGTGTCTTCTTCTTGTTCATCACTGTCATCTTCAATATCTTTTATTATTACTATTTCAATACTCAGTTGGTGAAGGTGGTATATGTTCTTCCATGTAGCATTTGCAACCTTCACAACCGATTCAATATTGTTGATCAAAATCAAACAAGTATTGAACTTCAATGTCATCTTATTTTCATTTTCTTTTAATGCTTTCTTTACTTCATCATTTTTCAAGCTCGGCATCAACTGTCTCAGGTTTTGATCAAATATATCTATCACAGTTTGCCTTGCATTGCTCCATCTCATTTTTATTGGATTCAATAGAACTACTGGAACTTGTGGGGCAATTTCTTCAGGAGAGTATTTCAACTGTCCCATCTTCTCAATAACAGCATCTTCTATTTCCTTCTATTCTGTTTCTGATCTAGTTTCATATCTTAAGGATTTTATGTTACTTACTCCAGATCCTGATCTGTCTCTAAAGAGTTTGAGCTTTTCTTGAAGGTTTAGAGGAGGCCTTTTGAATACTATGTCTTTATCTGCCTTTTCTGCCTTGTCTGCCTTGCCTCTTGTATTTCTTCTTGTAAATACAGCAGTAGGAGGCTTAGGTGCCTTAGTAATAAATACCTTTCCTTTCTTCTTTGCAGGTTCTGGCTCCTCTGTTTTCTCATCCTTTTCCTCTTCTTCTTCATCTTTTTCTTCTTTGTCCTCGGTTATCATCTGCATTTTGGCTATCCTCTTCTTTCCTTTGTTTACCGCCTGTGGAAGCTTTATGCTTAGTTCAATTCTCACCTTAGCTTCATCATATGTTCCAAAATATGGAGCTTTGGGATTGACAGGCTGATTAAGAAGAGCTTCAATGATATCCTTGGTTTCATCAATATTTACCTCATAAGGAAGAGGTTTTACATATACAGTCCTCGGTTTAACTGCTTGAATATATACATTATCACAATCCACCATAAAACAAATGTCATCTTTGTAATCTTCCACCAACTTCTATGGAATCCGGAATCTGTCATTCATTTTCTCTTTGAAAGACTCAAAATAATTATCCATGATGCTTTCAAAATTTTCACCCATTTCTGAGATGTATTCATTTATTTCATAGAGGACTGGCACATCTTTTCTCCATACAACTTTTCCTTTAGAAGGGAAGAATTTCAGAACATAGAAGAATAAATAGACCAACAAGGATCCAAACTTACATGGATTGTTCTTGGAAGTTTTAATGCTTTCCATATTTTTGTTAAACTACTTTAACAATAAGTCTGCTAGGTCAAATGTTAAGTTGTTCTTGACCACTTTGTATGCTAGGTCAATAGCTTCATAGGAGACACTGTTCTGTCGACTAGAACTGTAAATCTTATGGGCAATGATGTGTGTACCAAACTTCAGTTCAGCATCGGTAATGTTGCTAACTTTCATGCCTCTACCATCCCACTCGGCTAGGGTTTTCTTCTCTAGTTCCGTTCGACCTAGGGTTTTGGTAGTTTTAGCTTTGTTCAACATGGGAAGACCGGTGACTTGATGAATCATCTTCTTTGTAATCTCAATAGGTTGCTCAAGCCAAATCTTGCCATCATGTACTCGGCTGAGAATGTATCTAACCCATTTATCTCGAAAGTTTTGAGGTAGATGTGCAATGTGAACTAAACCTTTATCTTCCAGATGTTTGTGCTCGGGTTTCAGAATACCATCCACACATAGTTCTTCACGCACAATATCTAGTTCTAGGTTTCCCATTTCATGAATTGAATAGTTAAAATGATTGCAGATATCGTTAATAAGCAGTACCTTAGGAGGAATCTGAGATTGAGCTCCGTTCGGATCTAGGGCTGCTGCAATTACGGGCACGATCTTGAAATCTAGTGCTTTCCACTCCCCTTGGACTAACATATCAGATCCTTTCTTCACTGAAGTGCTGGATGATGCCATGATAGCTCACAGAAAATTCCTCTCGCAAAAGTATTGAATCACCGGGTTGCTCTTGAAATTTTTTGCTCTCAAAGTGCTAAAGGTTTGCGGTGAAGAATGAGTTCTATTACTTGCTTTTTGTTTACAACTCTGTCATTAATGCTCATTACAAATTAGGGTATAAATTCTGACAGACTGTCACCCACTAAGAATTAATTGCTCGGTAAAGACTTCGCAACTTGGTGAACTTGGGAATTCATATTGCTCTGACCTCGCTCGGTAAAGACTGATACCGACCTTGCTCGGTGAAGACTGATACCGACCTCCCTATGATCTTACTGCATCTTACATGCTGATTTAGATCTTTCTTTTAATTCGGTCCTGGAACTGCTTGAAATTGGTCTATGAGAATACAGTTCCAGTGCTTTCTTGAAAATTTAGTTTGAGTCGGTAGAGCCATCCATTCCATTACTTGGACTGGATTGCTCGGTAGCTTTAGGAATCCATTTTTGTCTTACCTGTTTCCTGACCTTATTTGCTTCATTCTTCTTTCCATCTTCAACTTCACTAACATTCATGCAGTTTCTGGCTATGTGACCGAGTTTAGTGCATTTGAAGCATCTTACGGTAGTATCTCTTATCCTTAGATGATGTTTTATGCAATTCATGCCAATGTGTCCATATTCTCCACAGTAATGACATCTACACCAGGTGTTGTAGTCCCATCCAAACATTGCTTTCATAATTTGTTCTGCTGGATTAAATGTCTTGGATCTGCACTCGGATTCCTTGTGACCTTGTTTGTTGCACTTGTGACAATTACCTCTGAATCTAGGTTTTTCCCTGCATTCATTTACTTTGTGACCAGGTTGATTGCAGTTGTAACATTTTCCATTGAATTCTACTTTTTCATTATTCCAACATTTATTTGAAGTATGTCCTATTTTACCACAATGATTACAAGTAGGTTTTTGATTTCTTTGAGTACCTTGCTTAGAAGATTCACCTTCTCCTTTGTATCCAAGTCCTGCTTTTCCTTTTTGCCTATGAAGATTTCACTCATATAGCTGATTCAGGTCTTCTTGACTTTTCAGCATTCCTTCATTGATTTGTTTTTCAGCGTTTAGGTCATCCACCAATCTTAGATTGATTTCCTTTTCAGATCTTAGTTCTTCTCTTGTGCTTTCTATTTCTGATCTTAGATTCAGAATTTCCTCATTTGTATGAGAGATCTGATCAATTAGGTTTTCTAGCTGAAGGGTTTTATTTTGGACTTCAATGTTTCTTCCATCTAATTCATCTTTCAACTTGTTTCTTTGTTCCAAGATCTCATAGAATCTTGTAGAGTGTAGCTCTTGTTCTCTTTTCAATTTTCTCACTTCTTCCTGTAGAGACCCATTCTTTTCTAGGAGTTCTTTGATAGCATTGTTTGCTTCATCTGAGTTATTTGAGGGAAAAAGATCTTAAATCTTTTCTTCAATGTAATTCTGATCATTCATCTGATTTGCAAGTTCCTTCCTTCTTCTTAGGGATTGGGAAAGATGTTCTTTTGCTTCTTTAAATTTAGCTAAGGCCATTTCCAGATCTAGCTTTTCATTTTCAATCACCTTGTTCAGTTTGAATACCTCCATTGTCCTGGATCTTTGCTCAAGCTAGTTAAGCTTTATCTTGAGAACCAATGCTACTCTGATACCAATTGTTGGAAATATTCAGGAATTAACCGAGTTACTGAGAGGGGAGGGGTGAATTAGTAACTCTAAATTTTCTTTCAATTACAGATGTATTAACATGTAATTCACTTTTAACCTTTTGCATACAGAAAGCATGAAACTTAAAAGTATTCACAATAATGATACATAGATTTGGTTACCCAGAAACCTTCCAAAAGAAAGTAAAACTGGGGTGGGGATGAAACCCACAAAGCTTTAATACTGCAGAATAAAGTTGGCCGGTTAAGGCTTACAATTTGATCACTTCTGATGATCTGCCCTGTTAGGAGCAATAAGGATTGCTAAATCCACCCTGTTAAAGGATTTACAAAACATACAATGAAGTATGCACTCGGTAAAGAGATTTTACAAAAGACTGTTAAGTCTACCCGGTTAAAGGATTTAGTACTGATTCACCTGTTAGGATGAAACAGTAGATCTCTTGCTTTGCAACTGGATTGCTGATTGAGATTCGCTGATGTACTGATCACCTTCTATGATGAATTTATCTTTGTTGTTCCTTATACTTCTGAAGCTTTTTGTAATTCACTTATCTCTGCCTTTCTTTCTCTTTCACATATTCATCATTCATACATCTTGACATTTTACAACTTTGTTTATATACAAGTCTTAAACAATTAATTACAATTACAATTACACAGTCAGCTTGACAAATAAACATAAGTGCTACTAAGTCGGCCCAAGTATGGTTACACGGTTCCTGCAACTGACTCGGCGACTTTTTGATACTCGGCGTCCACTGCATTACTCGGCATCGTCATGCACTCGGTAGAAGTGAAGGCATGGTTCATACTGATCACTCGGTAGGTTTTGAACTCGGTAAATACTGGTGACTCGGTAGACATGATGTTACTCAGTTTACATTGTCCTGTTCGGTTTGTACTAACTTCCTCAGTTTGCACTGTTTGCTCAGTTTGCACTGTCTGCTCGGTTTGCACTGTCTGCTCGATTTGCACTGTTTGCTCGGTTTGCACTGTCTGCTTGGTTTGCATTGTCTGATCGGTTTGTACTGTCTGCTTGATTTGCACTGTTTGCTCAATTTTCACTGTTTGCTCAGTTTGCACTGTTTGCTCGGTTTGCACTGTTTGCTCGGTTTGCACTGTTTGCTTGGTTTGTACTGAGAATGCAAATAAGTGTTGTCACTAGTGGCAATTCTGCTTAATGCCAACATGGTACTCTTTATAAATATTCCTACAGCTTTCTCATTTATGTTCCTTGCCACCATGCCTCTAGTTTGCACCTGGGAAATAATTTTTGCAATAATCCTCTCCATCCCTTCTCTAGAAGGTCTTATCAAATTTACTGGCTCGGGAGAAGAGCTCATGTTACATGTTTTCTGATCAACACATTCATCATCAAAAAAAACCTCTTGATGAAAAAGGGCCTGATTATGTCTCTTAACATTCACATCTACCTCTTCATCAAAATTAGAATCATCTTCATATCCTAGATATGAAGAAGCCATGTTGCAACCAACATCATCTTGTTCTTCTTCTTGTTTTATCTCTTCATTGCTACAATCTTGATTTGCAACCATAGATTGTACAACCACATAATGCTTTGCAAAATAAGGGGACTGGCATGAAACACACCAAGGTACATTCTCCATGACATTTATTGAAGCTTTATGTAGAGGGTCAGGGACACCTCTATCATTATTTCCTCTTGCAGCAGGGACAATAGGCTTGCCATCCTTCCATTGGGTGTTGTAGGGGTCATTCTGTAGTCTATTCTACTTACTAAAATTGTTGTTGAACCAAGGCCTCTCATTGGTAGGAGCACTGATGTTCCTATTTCTAGGTGCCTTCAAATCCTTTAATGCATTAAGCACCTTATCCAACTTATCTTCTTCCTGCCTCCTAGATCCAACACCCTTATCATTTTCTTTCTTGTATGTCCTGTCCCCGAACAACTTTGGGTCATCTCTCTTTCCACCCAACTTTCCTAATATTTTCATGTTGTTCTCAATATTGACAGTAATCCTAAAAGCATCCCTACGAGTTCTTGGTTCTTTATCCCTTAATAAATATCCCATCTTCCCATCAAATGCATTGAAGTATGTAGTCAGAAAAACATTGTCATCCAACCACATGACTTGGAATAACTTGTGCATACCTTTCTGAAATCTCATGTTGAATTCAGCTGCAGACTCATTCTAGTTCTTCCTTATGGTATTGAATTCATTCAACATGAAGCTAGCATTAAGCCTATCACCATACTGCTCCTTGAAACATTTCTCAAAAGAGTCCCAAGTATCAATACACTTATCAAGAAGCCTCTTAAACCAATCTCTAGCATCCTCCATTAGAGATTGAACAAATAGTTTCATGACAACATCATCATGCTCTACCTCATAATCATTAAGCATATCAACAAATAACCTAAAATGCTCTTCACAACTAATAACATTATTACTAGCAAACTTAGGTACCTTATCTCTAATATCATTTGGAAAAGCATTTGGATAGCCAGGAATTCCATCAAAACTTATTTGCCTATAGCCTTCTAGTTGCATAGGTCTTCTTTGAAAGCTTGAACTAGTGTTAACCCTAGGATCAAAATTAGCATCTACATTTATCTATGCATTTGACTACTGCCTAGGATCTGCACCTATCCTAGCAGATGAAGAAGGAATAGAACTAGTAGCATTACTAAGTGGAACAGCAGTAGCCATAGATGGCATACCTAGCTTAGTAGCAAATGGGCCAAGAGCATTAGCTAAAGAAGCCCGCAAGAATTGGATCTTCCTTTTCTTTTCTACAATGGTAGCATCAACCTTAGATCTCTCTAGTTCTCTTGCAAGGTCCTCATCTTCCTTTCTCCTTCTCTCCATTTCAGTGTCCTTGTTTGAATTAGGTGGTGGGATCTCTGGTATTGTCACTGGTTTGCTTGCTTGTCCACCCACCATCTTCTACTTTCCTTTCTCATTAATAATAATAGTAGGTCTAGTGATCCTATGCCCATCCTTATCTTTATGCAAAGGGACATAACTTTGCACTTGTCTAACCACAGGGCCCTCATTTTCAAATTCATGATCCTGTAGTAAGCATTCTTGCTCACTCCTCAATGCATCAAGATCACCAAACACATCATGCTACAAGGTTTTAGGAGCAGAAGCAAGAATCTTGTTTCTCTCCTTCATTTCATTTATTTTTCTCAGAAGAGACTGCCTCTCTATCAAAGCATTTACCTTTTCAGCCTCTCTCTCCTCCTGTAATCTTTTATGTATGGCATCCTACTCTGCCAACTGCAACCTTAGTGCATTCAAATCATCAGGATCTACCATAATGTCATCAGAACCAGATGACACATCCATATCAGGAAGATTTTGATATGGGAAATAAACCTTCCTATGTCTCATGGGTTCTCTTCTGAATTGATCTTCATCAAGATCCAAGTCAGCCTCTAAACCCACCTCTCTATTTTGTTCATCTTGACCTGCAGGAAAAGGACCCTTGTCCTAAAATGCAGCCTCAGGGGTATCATAAAATCTCTCTTCAGAGTGACCACCTTCTGATCTAGAAACTCTATTTTGTGAACCATCCTCACTTGAGGATACATGTGGTCTTCTGGCTCTAGCATTTCTCTATTCTCTCATGGGAGCACTGGTAGGATCACCATTCCTTCTAGTCCAGCTCTTGTTTCCCTATCTAGGTAATTGCTCCATAGTAACCTTCAGGATTTTTTCTAACATATGACCTAGTATTTCTTCTTTTTTCCATGCTTCTTTAATATGTTGCACTGGTTCAAACCTTTGAGCTGCCACCCACCTAGATGTGAAATCCTTGGAAACAACAAGAAAATAAGAACACACTTTAACCTTTCTCTCTAGATTCTCCCCAATAGAATCAATGACTCTTAAAAAATGCATATCTTCATAGTTGTCCCCATTAGAGTCACCATTTTGTTGGTTGTGGATTATTCCCTTTGGTCTTCAACTTGCAGATTTACACTTTGATAGATAATTTGAATAAAACTCCTGACTCTATCACCAATCCAAAGTCCACAAGCAAGAGGGCCAACTGACAAGGATCAAAGGATCCTTCTACTCTTTGAGGTTCAATGCTTAGGTGGGTGTACCCTTGACTCACTTCTCTAAAGGAGTCTCAAAATGATGTATACAATGCTCAACACAAATCTATAAAGGTTTATCAAATGAATGTTTAGGTTTGTGTGGTTGTTAACCATGACTTCAAGAGAAGGGACTAGTGCCTTATCCCAGGGCTAAGAGTCACCTGATTGTATGCCTCAACTAAAAACCTCAAATCAAACACAATGGAAACTAGAGTAAGTGCTTTTCCTATTACCCCTTTCCCTCAAGCACAAGGACATCAAATTCTATACCTGGCTGCAAACTCACTGAATTCACCTAAAAGGCTTTAATCCTAACTTTGTTAGAAACTCAGAGATGAATTCAAAATACTCTTTGTTTACCATACATTAACACACTTTGTGATATTAACATATATGAGCTTAGAGACAAGTAAGAAGACATACACAAGATATAAGATTGGGATTCAAGAATGTTTTCATTAACAAAACCAAAATCAACATACAATTAGCATGACACAAAGTTGAGAAAAGGACACCAAATCAAACCTCTATCAATGTATTACAATCAAAAACTAGGGACCAAATGTAACAAGATTTTGGAACCCTTGCAAAATCAAAGATTCTACCACATATACCCCCTAGCTACCTTTGGATCCTCAAGATCAAATGCAACAAGCTTCAGACAGCTAGGGTTAGGGTTTCAACCACCCAACCTACTAGAAATGGTCAAAAAGTTAATACAGGGGTAGGAAACACATCAAAAGTAGGAAAGAAGAAACTAGAACTGATCCACAATGATGAAAATCTTCTCTGCAAGTACAAGGGATCATAAAACTGGGCTTAGAAGGACACCCTGCAACATGCCTTGAGCACACAACCACTACGGTACAAGCTCTGCAAATAATCCAACAGAACCCTGGACAACACTACAAATAGAAAACCAGTCATATCTCACTGAACAGGGTCATTTCTGCAATGAATTACACCAATCTTAGTACTTTCTGGTCACTAGAAGCATCTGAGCAAATTTGAATTCAAATCCCAATAGCTAAATCCTTGGTGCCAGCAATTAATTGATAGTCCACATTCAAACCTTTATCAAATTTATATCCCCGCCATCTGATCAATCTCCCTTCATGGGCTCAGCAACTTAACCTTCAACTTTAGTGGCACAACCGCACAGTCACCAACCTTATCCACCACAGGAAACCTTGTTCGCCAAGTCACTAGACAAACTAGCGAACTGCCAAATCTTCTGGCGAATGCATGACAAGACCACATTTTATTGGCACTGCCACCTTATTATCCGAGCTGCCAAGCACTTGACTCCAACCGGGCCCACCATACACCATGTGTCACCATTTCATTTGTAGTTCATGCTTGGTCATATTGACACAAGACCCACTTTCCTTAAGCCTTTGAAATGAATGGCTGGCATAAGATCTCATGGCTCTGAAAAATCCCATGAGAACTTACACTGACCGTAGGATCCAACCTTGTCACAGACCCTTTTGATAATGGCCCCACTTTTGAGCACATCCACGTTGACCAATAAGAACATAGCAATGAAGCACCACATGGCATATGGTCCCACTCACACAATAGGAAACCTAGCAAAATGGACTAAAATCTAACGGATGGTGCATGAATGCAAAGGCTTGGAATATTCCTTATGATCATATACTGACCATTAGATTAAAGCTTTCAACAAGGGCACCTCTGACAAGCCAAGTCATCACCACGTGGATGAATGAAAACTCTCCAACTCAGATCACCGAAACCACTGCCGCAACCATCAACACATTTCCATGGACATGTGGCAAGGGGTTGCATGATCACAAAGCCAAAAACTAGGCTATGCAACCATGCGATAGCCAATCACAAGCTGCCACATCACCACCTACTGCAAATGAGTCCACTAGGTAGTCTCCTCATAAACCAGAATCGACAGATGTCACTATACTGTGATATTAAAAAGTGAGCACCTCTACTCAGTGGTATAATGGTAACCATCAGACCTGTCCATGCTTTAACCTCCTCAAAAAATTATGGACCCATCGATGCAATCCAACCTGTCAAGAATTAAGTGACTACGCGACTAACCATTCGCCAAGTCATGAGATGTTAGCCACAAACCACTAGGGATGAAGAGATTGCATGACTGAAGAGAAATAGACCACCCGCCAGGTCACTGAATAGAAGATGTAACCACCTGGAGACTTGGAGAATCAGCGACAAGAAACTTTGAAGGACTAGGCTCCACCATCCATCGTACCTGCACACTAAAGCAAAGTAAACCACCAGGCAGCTGAACAGAAACTACGACCCGCATGGCTAGGTGGCAAGCGGTCACATGATCGCATGTCAGAAAAGTCTAACATGTGGCCATGCGATATCCAATCAGGAAGAGCCTGGACCCACCACCCACATCAAACTTGTGCAGTTGAGGGAATGCCAGCAAACAAGGAACTAGTGCGAGGTTGAAAACACATAATGTTTTCAGTGAAAGAGGATCGAAAACACACAGTTTCTGACATGTCAATAGAAAAGTGCACAAAGCTAGAAGTCAAAGGGTTGAAAACAATGCAAAGGTCAAAAACATCATGGATTTTTTAAAACACTATGGGTTTTCGACACTGTGGCAGATTTTGAAATATTTCTAGAAGACCCTAGAATTTGAATAACTTTTTGGATTTGGCGATTCAACACATGCAAATTGGACCAAAGAAAGGTGACAACAAGGAGAACACAGGGCAAGAGGCAATGAAGAACACTTGCAAGGAAAATAGGCCATTTTCAAAGGATTTTTCCATGACAGAAAAATGGCCTAACATGATCATGTGACAAACTGCTTAATAATTAGCACATGTGCTATAGGACTTTAAGTGGCCCAAAAAGGTAACATGAAAATAGATTTAAAACAAGGTGCACTAGGGTTTTTCAAAGTAATAGCAGGTTTTTTTAAAATTTTGACCTAGGGTTTAAACTAGAGATAAGGAAAAAGGATGCAGAGGCCAGGAACAAGGGTATGTAGCCATGAAATTTTTTACCAGTGCTAACATGGTTGATGCAAATTAGAAAATTGAAATCCAAGGATTAACCAAGTGCAAGTATAGCCCCAAAATGACCTATTTCTGAAAGTGATATGTCTACCCAAAATCACTCAAATTTGATTGTAGATCTAGAAAGTAGATGAAAAATCATGCACTTTCAAAAAAACAATTCACCTTGAAATGTTACCGTATATGCCCAAATGAAGGCCTGAAAGTTCTTGAAATCAGGAATAGATAGGTACAGTCAACAAAATCTACAATTTCTAACAAATCTGGTGACCAAAATGCAAAATAAACACCACCACTAGAAAGTTGAAGAAATTGTACCCAATTTCAAAAATAATTGCACCCGATTTGGAGCCTAGATGGCCAAGTTATGGCCTCCCAAAGTAGGACTGTCAAATCAAAACTACATATGGTGAAGATAGAGAATTTTCAAACCTTGTTGACGTTATAAATATGTAGGGTTAAATTTGATGGTCATACAGTCATTAAAAAAAACCCAATTTTCCCTATTTTGATAGCTAGATGGGCGTCAAGTTTAATTGGACATAAAGATGACATCAGCAAAAGTGACAGCCTCTGCTAATGTGGCTGATGATGTGGTAGGTATGAATGGTGACCTTTCTAGTTGACATTCATTCATATGGATGACATCACTGATGACATCACCCTACTGACTATGCACTGGTGTGGGGTCACAGATGTGGTGCTGATGGTGGTCTACATGGCCACTGATGTGGCTTGTGATCTGGGAGGGGTCCACATGAGCTGGCAAGCCATCATGTGGTAGAGCTCTTTGTCCATGTGATAGGTCTACACCTACCATGTGGTGGGGTCTACACCTATCCACATGGCCTAGGCTATTGGTGGTGGCAAGTTGAGGTAGAGCCGACAAAGGTGGCAGATCTCACCGCTAGGGCCAGGAAATTTCTCAAATGGCATCCTGTAGAGCAGCAATAGAACAACAGCATCCTAAAAAGCCCAATGGAGGAATGGATCTAAAGAGGAGGTGGTGGCGATGTCGGGAGGAGCCGTTATGGAGGTGACCAATAGTGGGGAGGTTTAGTCCCACATTCGATGTGGGATGAGTTTATTAGCCCCTTAAATATGTGAATGCCTAGATAGTTAAACAAAGATGTGTGTTTGCATGGGCACAGGCTCACCTTCAAGTGATGTCAAGTGACATCACAGTGTTGGCTAGGTGTGAGGTGACCTGTCACGTTCTCCTATGAATAGAGAATATTCTCTGTGGAATAATGAGATTCTAGGGCATGTACCAAGCCCAATTTTTGTAGTAAAAAAATTCAAAAAAAAATACAAAGTTTAAAAAATAATTTTATTTTTTTCAAAATCATACTAGAGAGGGAAGATCGGGCCATATGGTCTGATTTGCAAAAACAATTTGCCTTAGTTTTGACTTTCACCAAATATAGGCAAATTTATAGTTGATCTTAATCGAAATAGCCTCCTGAACACAATGGTAAGGTCAGATCTGCTCCAAGACGCATCTATTACACACTGGTTCTTAGATCTGAGATTTGGACCTTCAAAGCTTGCATCAAGATCTCTTCAAATTGGCTGATCTAAATGCTTCAATGGCTCTAATACCATGTAATAATTTATAGACAGCAAACATTGAACCAAGGATCTAGAGGTTGAAGAAAAGAACAAGAAAGAAAATATGAATGTAATGATGGATTGAATAGATCCAATGAATTCACCTTGATTGAATGATTGATGTTGTAAAATGATTACATAATAGGCCTCCTTATATAGGAAAGGCAATAAGAGACAATGATAAGAAGATGATAAGCTATCACCTATGCTAGGTGTAATCACATATCCACCAAATGTGTAATGGATTAGGATGATAATGTGATAAGAGCATGAAAGATGGATCTCACACTCAATGAGGTATGTGAAGACAACTATCACACCAAAAGTGGAATTTCTCCTACACCATGTGCTTAATACATGTGCACACTCCTAGTTGTCTCAATCAAAAACTACTATGCAATGTATTAACCTAAGTAAGATTAAGTAAAGTGTAATTAGGAATATTTAATTACACCAAAAAAAAATCAACCATGATGATTTTAGGGCTTTATAGAAACAAGTGCAAGAACTACAAGAGGAATTGAGAAAGAGGAATACATCGAAAGAAGATAGCAAAGATAAGTCTAAGGAAGAAGATCATTTTGAAGAAGCTATAGAAGAAGCTAGGGATCTAGAAGATAGTAGAATCCTAAAGGCTATGTCCAAAATTGGGAAAAGACCTAAGATCAATGTTTCTACATTTGCTAAAAGCATTAGGCAAGAAGATTTGATTGATTGGATTAATGAGATAGATGAATATTTTGAGTTTGAAGAAATAGAAGATTCTGATAGAGTTTGATTTGCAAAGACTAAGTTGAAGGGTCATGCAAATATTTGGTGGAGAGAAGTTCAATTGGAAAGAAGTAGGAGAGGAAAAGAAAAGATCACTAAATCGAATCGAATGGTTGACAAATTGAAAAAGCAATTCATTTTGGTGGATTATGAGTTAGAGATGTTATAGAAGATGCAAGCCTTGAAGAAGAAGAACAAATCAGTGTAGGAGTATACTAAGGAGTTTTATAGAATCCTGATTAGGACTAGTCATTCTAAAGATGATAAAGAGAAGGTTACTAGGTATGTGTATGGATTAAGACCTAGTATTCAAGAAGAGTTACTTATTGTTTGGATGACAACTATAGAACATGCTTATTAGATGGCATTAAATATTGAGGAAAAGATGAACAAGAGTTTTGAGGCAAGACAAAATAATAGGAACCAAGGTGGTAAGACTGGTGAAACAATTCCTAGAGGTAATGTGGTAGAAAATCCTAAGAAGACTAATGAAGGACCTGGTAGTAGTCAAACCACTAATAACTACAATATTGGACAAAGAGGGAGATGGAGAAATGAGTTTACTGGTACTTGTTTTCAGTGTGGTGAGAAGGGTCATACATGTTTTCAATGTACTAGAAAAAGAGTTGTGCTAACTACTGAGGAAGACATTGAGAATGTTGTGGGAAAAAGGTGAATTCCTTATCACTAGGAGGTTGGCTACATGTGTTAAGGAACTGGTGCAAAGAAGAAATTTGTTCAGAACTAGATTTAAGTGCAAGAATATGGTATGTAATGTTATAGTTGATGGCGGTAGTTATGAAAACTCTATTTCAGAAGAGATGGTTAGTAAGTTGAATTTGGAAAGGAAGAAGCACCCTAACCCTTATTAGATTAGTTGGATACCAGATGTCTCAAAGGTTAGGATTGAAGAGGAATGCCTGGATAATTTTTAGATCGAATCTTGTGATGATGAAATATAATGTGATGTATTGCCTATGGATGCTTCTCATTTATTGCTTGGAAGACCTTGGCAATTTGGTAGAAATGTTATGTTTGATGGTTGTGAAAATATATTTGTGGTAGCTCATGGTGTATCTACACACAATTTGTTACCTTTGGAGGAAGTAGGAGCTATGGGATGTGGAGTTGTTAGGTGTTTTCCTCATGATAGTGACAAACATCAAAAGAAAAGAGCTCATGAACCTATACCTGTGGATGAAAGGAAGTCAAGTTTGCAAGGAAAAGAGAATGATATATTTGCATAATTTATAGAGATTAAGAGGCAGATGGAATTTCTGACTAAGATAGTGCAGAAAATGATGACACTAATGACACAAAGAGATGTAGATGGTGCTAAATTTCTTAGTAATTCTAGAGAAGATATGATTCACCAAAGTCCTAGAGTATTCAACAGTGGAAAGGATGGTCAGAGTAATTTTATGTTAGTTGCAGATAGAAAAGATGAGAAAAATGTAGGGTAGGATAATTTTCTAAGTGTGAAAATAGATAAAGTGAAGACAACATTGAATTAAGGAATGAAGGAGATATGGGTTAAGAATAGATATATCATACCTGTCTTGATGCCCTTAAGATGTTCATGAGAACATTTTATTTACCCAAGGTTTCTGATGTAGGAGCATCTTGGGTCTTGAGCAATCTTGCATCATCAAAAATATTTCCTATTTTATGTACTTGTCTGTTGTTTGTTTTGTAGTCATTGTTTCTTATAGTTTCATGCTTTGTGAAGTTAATGTTGTGCTTGGGACCTATTTTTGGACCTTCTCCTAACATCGCACATCCTAATTCATTTCAATCTAGGAGTTATCTTTATTTTCCTTGAGTATCGATTTGCAAGTCATTTTGCATGAAATGTGGAGTGTTTGACCTTGCACGGTTTCTTATGGGAAAATTAGATCTTATAAAGACCAGGATATGTTCTTGGATCATGTGTAGACCTAAATGTGTCTTCACATAGTGTTTGGTTATTTCTTTATTTAGTTTTTGTTTCTCTCCTTAGGTTGGACCTATATTGTAATTAAATGTCTGACTAGCCGACTTGTGGCTTAGCTAGCTATATATTGAGAGCTTATGTTGATGTAGAAGGTGGGGCTGAAGAGAAAAGTAGAGAGGAAGATAGTAGAGTTTGAAGAGATAGTTTGGAAGGTAGAAGAAGCTATGATGAGAGCTCAGTCTCTATTTTCATAATCTCTTTGTATAAGGCCAAAACTCAGAAGGCCTCACAGTCGAGCATGTTAAAGAATTTACAATAATTGCAGCAATGTAGCTATTGGTTTCTTTCCTAAATTAATTATATTTCTTGGTGTTTCTTATGAATTGTTTACTAATTTCGTGTGTAACTCTGTGAAGAGCATGTTAGTAGGCTTAAGTGGTCTCAATTAATCCTGATTCTGCTGGCCTCCTTCCTGCCTTGCATCAAGTTGTGTGAGTTATTATGAATTTCAAGGATATGGAATTGGCTGAGAAACTATTTAATAAGTAAGATTTTAGTTGAAACTCTATCTTAAAGAATCATGTTGAAATTCCTTAGGAATGTATTTGTGGATGGATATTGTTGTAATATAACATTAATAAATTGTTTGTCATGCCCAAAAGAAAACAACCTAAAAACACAAGAAATGTTTTTTGAAATGAATTAAATATTATTTTATGGAGTGTCGATCTAAGGTTAATAGTAATAAGGAAAGCTAACCTAGACCTCATAAGGATTATTGATACTTGTGTTAGATTATACAAAAATAGAACACAAGAAACTTTAACCCTAAGGGCCTTACGAATCTAAGAATCCTATCGTCAAAAGTCCCTAGCAGAGTTGGCCCTAATCCTGATGAACATTACTCCACTAGATGTGTTAGAACTTTACATGGTGACACTGCTACATAATAAAATTTGATACCTTCTTAGTTAGTTTAGAGCATTAACATCACTGACTAAGAATCTCTTCAAGGATTTCCAAAATTGGGAGTTAATAGCAAGAACTAAAATGGTCACCTAAATGGTTAGTGTTTCAAAAGAAATGACCCCAACTCTAACAATCCACTAGTGATACAATCCATGAACTAATGGTTCAATTAACGACTCAATATGGTAACCATAAATCATTTTCTATCGACTAATTGGTTGAATCAATAAAAGAAGTTAGTTGTCCTAAGGATCATCACTCCAATAAGATAAATTTCCAATGCTATAAGGATGGTCTTGATTACACTGGTATCCTACTGATCAAGCAACCATTGAATTGATATATCTATTCACATTTAAAGATAAATCTTTGACCTTAACAACTATAACTCAACATCCGTTTTCAATTTTATTAATGAATCCCATTCCCATCACTATTACCTTAAGGGAAAATTTATTAGAATGATATGTTACCCAAGCATATATGCATAAGGTTGAAAATTAGAGCATCCCAATAATAAAAAGATATCCTAACTTAATTCCAAAAAAAAATCATTCCTAACCACATTAAAATAATAGACTTGGATCAAAGATCCCAAGTCCTTCACCTATTTAGAAATAATTATCTAAACCTTTTAACTAATTTGTATCTTACTTATTTGCAACACCACTATAATTAAGAATTAATATAATTATGTGATAAGCCTAAGCAAAATAATATGTATTACTAAATTACAATTATTAGATATCCCTACTACACTAGCTCCTACTATCCTAACCTACTACCCAACAACCCACCTATTTCCCATGGCCACTTGTCAAATAGGGGTTGACAAGGCCTCTATCTACATTCCTTAAATGCAAGCCTTGCAAGACCTGTGTGATTGCCTAGGGAGGGAACACTTTTCCCCATGATAATTTTGAAAATGCTCTCCTAGGAATTCACATCCAAGTGGGTTACATTGTCCTAGGAATGTGGGGCCCACCAACCTCATTGATCACCCCTTTTCTTTGCAAGAGGAAGTTGAATGAGGAAAAGAAAGTCTTTGACCTTGGTTGGACATTAATTCTGACATTGTTAGCCACGTACAAGTGATGGGAAGGCTAGTACCTTGCTGCAAAAAGGGAATTAAGGCCATGTTTAATTGGTTACAAACTGGGTGTTTGATATGCACGTAGACAAGGGTAATGGAAGGGTCAACTTTCCTTCCTTAAATTTTATGATTTGCTGCAAAATCCCCCCCCCCATATCCATACCTACACTAGCTTTGGGAGAGTGGAATTTTGGGTCCCACCAAATGGCAAGTGGGAGTAGACTAAAGGGCCCAAAAGCACTATTTAATTTTCATTATATTGCTAAGTCCTTATGTTTAAAGTAGTATAGAGTATGTTTTAGTTTTGGTTAATTTTAATTAGTGTCTAAATGAAATAAGAGGAATATTCTCTGTGTGGTATGGGGATAATATCATCCCCATACATTTTCCAGAGAGCAAATTGCTCTCTGAAATTTTGGGAGTGTCTATTTTGGAGAACATGGTTTTCTTCATATTTTCTTATTTTGCTTACATTGAATTATTGAGTCCATTAAGATATAGATAGATATGTTATGGAGGTTGATACATAAAGTGTTAAGTAAGAGGTTCTCCAATAGCATCATTCATATTATTATCCCATGTTTCTTACTACAATTGATGAGAGAAAAGCATAGAATTAGGTTCATTTGAGGTTGATTATACAACTATGACAATTCTTCAAAATATAATAGAGAGCCTACTATATCCATTCATAAGCTAACCTTTGGAAGACATTGAAACTATCATATTGCATTCTTATCAGCTTGAATATAAATTCATGAAAATAAATCCACTATCTTAAGAATAAAATTATAATAGGCATGATAGAAATGAATTGCATTTTCATTATAGTCTTCTTATCAAATTCATTACAAAATTTCTATGATGAAGGAGCATTCACATTCCATTTATATAATACAATTTGAAGAAGATGTTCAATGAGAGATCAACATAAACATAACAACTTCACTTCACCCCAATGCATTTATCACTTCACATGGACCCGAGAATGGGTAACAAGTTTACAATTTACAATAAGGGGAGCAATCTTCCTCAAGATCAACAATGCAACAACACATGAGGATTTGATACAAGAAAATCGAGGGGATTTCTTCAAGCTTTTTCCACATGAATCTTTGGCTTCCATACCTACATTAAAAGGAGAGAGAACCATGGGTTCTCACCACCCAACCTAGGTCTCTTATGAGACCACCCCCAAGCTTGGAGAACCAAGGATAAATGGGGTGCAACAAAACAACAAGATGCTCACAATTTTACACACATGCAATAACAACAAGTTACTCCCTCCAAGTCTACACAAATGAACTTTTCAAGCTCATTGAAGAAGGGTGAAGGTGGGCTTTTCCAAGCGGAGAGTGCCATTGCTTCAACAAATTCCTCAACAAGAATATCTCATTGCCTCTTCAAGGCTACAAATCCATCTTACAATGTTTATCAACATCTTCATGATACAAAGATTGCATTGGCTTCATGGTGCCCATACACCATGAATTTTTTTTTCCCTCTTCTCCAAGAGAAGAGACTCTCACCTCATGGAGAGCCCAACTAACCCCTTCACCCAAGGCCACTTCTTCCTCTTCCTAAAGAGGTGAGTAATGCCATACTCCCATAACATGAACACCCTCATTCAAGCAAAACAAAAAAAGAAAAGCATGAATCCAACATCAAATTCCCTTCCCGTACAACACAATAGCACAACATGGATATAGTTCAATCACATGAAAGAGCAAGAACATAAACTAATCTATTGAGCAAAAATAAGAAAACCTCCATGGAAATGAAAGACCTACCTTCACAAGTGTGATGGCAATTGATAGTTGAGAAGAGCTAATCCACTTGTTCCCCTCTTTCCAAAACCCTAAAGTCTCTAAAATTAGAGAGTGGGTGAACACCCTCTAATTCTATCAAGGGCCTCTTAAAAGGCCCCAAATTCTACCCACCCACCAATCATAAATGCAGTCTTGAATCTATGGTCTACTTGGTTTTCCTTTCCCCCCCATGATTAATGCTTGATTGGAAGGAAAGGTGAAGTTGGGTAAGGGTCAAGATCCATCCAATCTCGTAGGTAAGGGTAAATGGGTCCAAAAAAGGGTTTACAAAGTCTCTAGGGGGTTTAGGATATGCTCAAAACCTTCCTAGCCCATACCCCTAACATTAAGATACTTAAATAATGCCAAAAATGACCCCTAGAACCTCTTATTGGCCTCTAGAAGTGGCTGGAATAAAATAAATTTAAATGGGCACATTACATACAAATTCCATGAATGACAACACGAAGCTAACTACTAATGCACATGAAAATTCACTTTTATGATAGGTTCACATTACAACGAGGCTTTGTAATCTCACATTGGACTAAGCCTTGGCTTACTTAGTTCACATGTCTTTAACCTTGGTTCTCCAATAATTCCCATGGTTCTCTTACCTGCACACTTCACATTGAGCATCAATAGTTCAAGATGATAACATTACATGGAAATATACATATTCAATTTCCTATTTAGTATCATAACTCAATATGTGTAATTCAATTCAAATTATGAATTTCTATTCAATGATATCCAAACATCATAAGTAGATAAATCATCAGGTGCAGTAATCAAATCTAAACATGAATAATTCATTTTACCAACCATGTATAATGAAAATCAAGATGTACTCTAGATCCACATCCACACATACATATAATAATCACCATCAAAATATCGTATCTCGAGCCTCTATCAAAATAGATCAACAAGTGTATCAATGTATCAAAATGTGAAAAGAAAAGATGCTATGACGGGTCGGGGTGAGGCCTCACATCCTCCCCCCCTAGGCATGAACTTCCTCCTGGAGTTCATAAAAAAAGTATGGGTACTGTGATCTCATCTGTGCTGCATCCTCCCACGAAGCCGTGACCTCATCATAATAATCCCACTAGACCCTAACCTGGTCCAACTCTCTGCCTCGAAGTGCTAGGGTTCATCAACCCAAAATGTGAATGGGCTCCAAGGCTATCTGCCCATCTGACTCCACCTGGAAGGCATCCCAATCTATAATATGAGACTCATCATAAATATATTTTCGTAACACATATACATGAAACACATCGTGGATGCGTGACAGGCTGGGTGGCAGCACTAAATAGTAGGCAACTGGTCCTAACCTCTCCAATATCTCAAAAGGTCCAACAAAATGAGGTGCTAACTTAGAGCCCTTTCCAAAGTGGATTGGACTCTTATGTGGTCGCATTCTCAAGAAGACCCTATCACCAACCATATACTCACGGTCTACCCTCTTTGCTTTAGCATACTTCTTCTCTCGATCCTGGGCCTCTCTAAGCCGTTGTCTAATCAAGACCACCTATTGCTCCATATCCTTGACCAACTGAGGTCCAATAGATATCCTATCCTTGATCCTATCCCAACTCAGTGGTGTCCTGTAGGGTCTACCATATAAGGCCTGATATGGTGGCATACCAATAGATGAATGATGCCCATTGTTATAGGAAAACTCTACCAGATGTAGGTATTCCTCCCACTTGACCTGATGGTCCATCACATACATAAGTAACATATCCTCTAACACCTGGTTAACCCTCTCTATTTGTCCATCTGTCTGAGGGTGATATGCCGTACTAAAATTGAGCCTAGTGCCCAATGCTGCTTGTAGCTCTCTCCAAAAAATTGATGCGAACAAGGAGTCTCTATCAAAGATGATCTTACGAGGGATGCCATGAAGTCTAACAATATCTCACAAGAGCACCTAAGCTACATCTCATGCTGTGAATGTAGTACACATGGGTGAAAAGTGGGCAACCTTGGTCAATGTGTCAACTATCACCAAGATGGCATCATGGTGGTGAGAAGACATAGGAAGACCAACAATGAAGTACATGGATATAGTATCCCACTTCCACTTGGCAATCTCATGTGGCTGTAGGAGCCCACCTAGATGGCTATGCCTTTCCTTAACTCTCTGACACTCTAGGCATCTAGCCACTATGCTGGCAATCTGCAATCTCATGCCCAGCCAATGATAAAACTCTCTCAAATCGGCATGCAACTTCTTAACTCCCGGGTGAGCTGCATATGGGGCTCTGTGAGCCTCAAGCACAATCAAATCTTGCAAATCTCCTATAGAGGGTACATAAATGCATCCTCTATGATGTAAAAGTCCATCAGACTCTAAGGAATACTTAGCAAATCTTCCCTCAAGGGGTCCCTAAGAACGGATAGCCTGACAAACCTCTACATAAAACCCATCGTCTGGCAAGTGATGCAAAATACGCTCTCTCATATCTGTACTAGACTTATAGAGGAGAGCTCGTGCCACCTCCTACTCAAGGCATCTGCAACTACATTCTCTTTCCCCTTAATGTAATGGACATCAAAATCATACTCACACAAAAACTTCATCCATCTTCTCTACCTAGCATTAAGATTGGGCTGTGAGAAGATGTACTGAAGACTCTAGTGGTCTGAATGGAGCTCAAATCGGTGACCTAGGAGAAAGTGTCACCATCTCACTAAGGCATGAACTACTACTGCAAGCTCTAGATCATGAGTAGGATAATTGAGCTCATGGGTCTTTAGCTTCCTAGACTCAAAAGCTATAGGACATCCATCCTGCATGAGAACTACTCCTAAACCATCCAAAGATGCATCAATGCACACAACAAAGTCTGCTAAAGGATCTGGCACTACTAAAATTAGAGCACTAGTGAGGGCTCTCTTGAGCTCCTGAAAGGCTCTCTCACACTTCTTCATCCATTCATACTTCTTCCCCTTTCTCTGAAGGGAAGTGATGGGATGAGCTATCCTAGAAAATCCTACCAAAAAGTGCCTGTAATAGCTTGCTAAGCCCATAAAACTCCTTACCTTAGTGACACTGGTAGGTGCTAGCCAATCCATAATGGCTCTAATCTTCGATGGGTCTACAGCAATCCCATCACCGGATATCACATGACCAAGATAATGCACCTCAAGTCTAAAGAATGCACATTTTAACAAGCTACCATATAACTGATTCTCTCTCAAATGCTGCAAAACCTATCTCAGATGCTCCTCATGCTCCTCCTCATTATGAGAATATATCAGGATATCATCAAGGAATACTACCACAAACTTATCCAAGAATGTACAAAATACCCCATTCATGAGGCTCATAAACATAGCTGGAGCATTCGTGAGGCCAAATGGTACCATTTTGAACTCATAGTGACCATACCTTGTATGAAAAGTAGTCTTGTGGATATCAATCTCCACAATCTACAACTCATGGTAACCTGACTTCAGATCTATCTTTGAGAATACTCGAGCACCCTACAACTGATCAAATAAATCATCGATCCTAGGGAGTGGGTATCGATTCTTAATTGTTACCTTATTCAACTACCGATAATCAATGCACAATCTAAGTGATCCATCCTTCTTCACAAAAATTACTGGTGCACCCCAAGGTGATACACTAGGTCAAATATGCCCTTTCTCCAAGAGCTCTTCTAACTAAATCTTGAGCTCATTGAGCTCATGTGTGGTCATCCTGTAAGGTGCTCTAGATATAGGCTCGGCTCTTGGTACAAGGTCTATGTGGAAATCAACTTCTCTAGGCAGGGGCATACCAAGTAACTTAGTAGGAAATACATCTGCAAACTCCTAAAGAATAGGATAATCCTCAAGCGAAGGCTCCTCCTCTGAATCCTCCTCTCTATCACTAATGGTGATGGCAAATAACTGACACCCCTTCCGAGCACACCGCCTAAGCTGCATGGTAGAAATCATGCGAAGGGATACAGGTCTCTATACTCTAAATATCACCATGGAAGTACCTTGATCATCAATGCACTCAACCCTCTTCTGATGGCAATCCATCTTGGCGCTATGGGCATATAGCCAATCCATGCCAAGGACTACATCATAAGAACCTAGAGGGATGATGCAGAGATTAGACCTCATGATAAAGTCTCCAATCTGAATCTGACACCTATGAACTAAGGAACTAACAGACACCCTCGCTCCTGAGGCTAACTCAACCTCCCAACTGACATCCTATCTAACTGCCATCAGCCCACAATGCTCCACTACATATGGAGATATAAAGGAGTTTGTGGCTCCTGAATCAAACAAGATAGAAACACTGACATCCTGAATCATACTTGTGGCCTCTATGACTGTGGCCTGGTGCTTGGCCTGGCAGTTGTCTACTACTGCAAAAGCTCTATGGGATCTACCCATATCTCTGACTGTAGGCTCTGAGGTAGCTCCTCTCTGACCACTGGCTGACTATCCCTGTGGGCACTCTCTCACAAAATGACCCATACCACCATAAGTGTAACATGGTCCTCGGGTCTGCATCTGTACTCCTTGTGTCCTAGGGTGTTGTGACCCTCCATTCCTACTGGAACCACTATATCCACCCCCAAAGGACTGTTGAGTCCTAGCTGGCTGTGCCTGAGGGGTCTGTGTCCTCTGATCCTGTCTAGGGCCTTGAGACTGCCACTATTTGGGCTTGGAGCCCTAATAATGCTATGAGTGTCTTTGTCTAGAACCCTACTGAGATCCCTATTGCTGAGACTGTTGACCCTTAAAGGATCCTGTTGAATGGTTTTGTTTCCCTTTCCAAGTGTATTTTTGCTATCTTGACTACTGGGATGAAGGGTTTCAGTGTTGAGACTGATCCTGAGACTCCCGTCTAGTGTGACTATCCTTGACTACAAGTGTCGTCTCAACTGCATCTCTGAATGTGGGAGGAAAAGCTAGACGTACTGTCTCCTGGAGGGACATATTAAGTCCCTTAATGAAATGATGGATACATAGTTTCTCATCCTTCATAGGAGCTCGAGAAATCGACTCTCATGTTGGGCCACTGTGAGGCCTCTCTACTGGAGATCATGGAACTCCTCTATCTGCCTCTATCTGAAATGCTCAGTGAGATACCTCTCTCAAAATCAGGCTACAAAAGACTCCCAAGTGAGTGTGTCAATAGCCACTCCTCCAATGGACTCCTCCTGCTACCACCAAATGGAGGCCTTATCCCATAGGAGATGAACTACAACTCGTGCCTTTAGATTACTCCTGTAAGGGTGCAATCCAAAGCATCACTATAAACTCTGTAACCAGGCCTCTGCTACTGACCTATTAGTGGATCCCAAAAATAAAGGTGGCTAGAGTCGTATTAACTCCTGAATCTCATCCCCAACATCTCTAGGGGGTCTACCTCTGTCTCGTATCTCATGATGAACTGACTCACCCTTGTGATCGCCTTGGCCCTCAACATTCCTGGATGGAGGGCTCCTACTCCTCTCTCTGTCACTTACTCTACCATCTTGTGAAATCTTTGCTTCCCTTTTAGGAATCTGCTACTCTGATTGTGGAGCTATGGGTGGTAACCTCTGCTGTATAACCCCGATCAAAGTCTAAAGGACATCCATAATAGCCTAGTTAGGATCCAGTGGGGGAGGAGGTGGTGGTGGTGGTGGTGGAGGTGACGATGGTGGTCCACCTCCCTGTTATGCACTGACTCGTGCAGCTCTACGACCTCGGCCTCGCCGGCCAGCTCATGTGACAATAGGCATTCTACACAATAGGTTAAGTTAGATTAGTTGAAACGTAATGGGCCTAAAGGTTCCAATGTTGAAAATGTGGCTCTAATACCAAATGTCATGCCCAAAAGAAAACAACCTAAAAACACAAGAATTTTTTTTTGAAATGAATTAAATATTATTTTATGGAGTCTCGATCTATGGTTAATAGTAATAAGGAAAGCTAACCTAGTCCTCATAAGGATTATCGATACTTGTGTTAGATTATACAAAAATAGAACACAATGAACTTTAACCCTAAGGGCCTTACGCATCTAAGAATCCTATTGTCAAAAGTCCCTAGCAGAGTTGGCCCTAATCCTGATGAACATTACTCCACTAGATGTGTTAGAACTTTACATGGTGACACTACTACACAATAAAATTTGATACCTTCCTAGTTAGTTTAGGGCATTAACATCACTGACTAAGAATCTCTTCAAGGATTTCCAAAATTGGGAGCTAATAGCAAGAACTATAATGGTCACCTAAATGGTTAGTGTTTCAAAAGAAATGACCCCAACTCTAACAATCCACTAGTGATACAATCCATGAACTAATGGTTCAATTAATGACTCAATATGGTAACCATAAATCATTTTCTATCGACTAATTGGTTGAATCAATAAAAGAAGTTACCTGTCCTAAGGATCATCACTCCAATAAGATAAATTTCCAATGCTATAAGGATGGTCTTGATTACACTGGTATCCTACTAATCAAGCAACCATTGAATTGATATATCTATTCACATTCAAAGATAAATCTTTGACCTTAACAACTATAACTCAACATCCATTTTCAATCTTATTAATGAATCCCATTCCCATAACTATTACCTTAAGGGAAAATTTATTAGAATGATATGTTACCCAAGCATATATGCATAAGGTTGAAAATTAGAGCATCCCAATAATAAAAAGATATCCTAACTTAATTCCAAAAAAAAATCATTCCTAACCACATTAAAATAATAGACTTGGATCAAAGATCCCAAGTCCTTCACCTATTTAGAAATAATTGTCTAAACCTTTTAACTAATTTGTATCTTACTTATTTGCAACACCACTATAATTAAGAATTAATATAATTATATGATAAGCCTAAGAAAAACAATATGTATTACTAAATTACAATTATTAGATATCCCTACTACACTAGCTCCTACTATACTAACCTACTACCCAACAACCCACCTATTTCCCATGGCCACTTGTCAAATAGGGGTTGACAAGGCCTCTATCTACATTCCTTAAATGCAAGCCTTGCAAGACCTGTGTGATTGCCTAGGGAGGGAACACTTTTCCCCATGATAATTTTGAAAATGCTCTCCTAGGAATTCACATCCAAGTGGGTTACATTGTCCTAGGAATGTGGGGCCCACAAACCTCGTTGATCACCCCTTTTCTTTGCAAGAGGAATTTGAATGAGGGAAAGAAAGTCTTTGACCTTGGTTGGACATTAATGCTGACATTGTCAGCCACGTACAAGTGATGGGAAGGCCAGTACCTTGCTGCAAAAAGGGAATTAAGGCCATGTTTAATTGGTTACAAAGTGGCTGTTTGATATCCACGTAGACAAGGGTAATGGAAGGGTCAACTTTCCTTCCTTAAATTTTATGATTTTCTGCAAAATCCCCCCCCATATCCATACCTACGCCAGCTTTGGGAGAGTGGAATTTTGGGTCCCACCAAATGGCAAGTGGGAGTAGACTAAAGGGCCCAAAAGCACTATTTAATTTTCATTATATTGCTAAGTCCTTATGTTTAAAGTAGTATAGAGTATGTTTTAGTTTTGGTTAATTTTAATTAGTGTCTAAATGAAATAAGAGGAATATTCTCTATGTTGTATGGGGATAATATCATCCCCATACATTTTCCAGAGAGAAAATTGCTCTCTAAAATTCTCGGAGTGTCTATTTTGGAGAACATGGTTTTCTTCATATTTTCTTATTTTGCTTACATTGAATTATTGAGTGCATTAAGATATAGATTGATATGTTATGGAGGTTGATACATAAAGTGTTAAGTGAGAGGTTCTCCAATAGCATTATTCATATTATTATCCCATGTTTCTTACTACAATTGATGAGAGAAAAGCATAGAATTAGGTTCATTTGAGGTTGATTATACAACTATGACAATTCTTCAAACTATAATAGAGAGCCTACTATATCCATTCATAAGCTAACCTTTGCAAGACATTGAAACTATCATATTGCATTCTTATCAACCTGAATATCAATTCATGAAAATAACTCCACTATCTTAAGAAGCAAATTCTAATAGGCATGATAGAAATGAATTGCATTTTCATTATAGTCTTCTTATGAAATTCATTACAAAATTTCTATGATGAAGGAGCATTCACATTTCATTTATATAATACAATTTGAAGAAGATGTTCAATGAGAGATCAACATAAACATAACAACTTCACTTCACCCCAATGCATTTATCACTTCACATGGACCCAAGAATGGGTAACAACTTTACAATTTACAACAAGAGGAGGAATCTTCCTCAAGATCAACAATGCAACAACACATGCGGATTTGATACAAGCACATCAAGGAGGGGATTTCTTCAAAAATTTTCCACATGAATCTTTGGCTTCCATACCTACAATAAAAGCAGAGATAACCATGGGTGCTCACCACCCAACCTAGGTCTCTTATGAGACCACCCCCAAGCTTGGAGAACCAAGGATAAACAGAGTTCAACAAAACAACAAGATGCTCACAATTTTACACACATGCAATAACAACAAGTTACTCCCTCCAAGTCTAAACAAATGAACTTTCCAAGCTCATTGAAGAAGGGTGAAGGTGGGCTTTTCCAAGGGGAGAATGACATTGCTTCCACAAATTCCTCAACAAGAATATCTCATTGCCTCTTCAAGGCTACAAATCCATCTTACATGCACAACAATGTTTATCAACATCTTCATGATACAAAGATTGCAATGGCTTCATGGTGCCCATACACCATGAATTTTTTTTCCCTCTTCTCCAAGAGAAGAGACTCTCACCTCATGGAGAGCCCAACTAACCCCTTCACCCAAGGCCACTTCTTCCTCTTCCTAAAGAGGTGAGTAATGCCATACTCCCATAACATGAACACCCTCATTCAAGCAAAACAAAAAAAGAAAAGCATGAATCAAACATCAAATTCCCTTCCCATACAACACAATAGCACAACATGGATATACTTCAATCACATGAAAGAGAAAGGACATAAACTAATCTATTGAGCAAAAACAAGAAAACGTCCATGGAAATGAAAGACCTACCTTCACAAGTGTGATGGCAATTGATAGTTGAGAAGAGCTAATCCACTTGTTCCCCTCTTTCCAAAACCCTAAAGTCTCTAAAATTAGAGAGTGGGTGAACACCCTCTAATTCTATCAAGGGCCTCTAAAAAGGCCCCAAATTCTACCCACCCACCAATCATAAATGTGGTCTTGACTCTATGGTCTACTTGGTTTTCCTTGTCCCTCCATGATTAATGCTTGATTGGAAGGAAAGGTGAAGTTGGGTAAGGGTCAAGATCCATCCAATCTCGTAGGTAAGGGTAAATGGGTCCAAAAAAGGGTTGCCAAAGTCTCTAGGGGGTTTAGGATATGCTCAAAACCTTCCTAGCCCATACCCCTAACATTAAGATACTTAAATAATGCCGAAAATGACCCCTAGAACCTCTTATTGGCCGCTAGAAGTGGCTGGAATAAAATAAATTTAAATGGGCACATTACATACAAATGCCATGAATGACAACATGAAGCTAACTACTAATGCACATGAAAATTCACTTTTATGACAGGTTCACATTACAATGAGGCTTTGTAATCTCACATTGGACTAAGCCTTGGCTTACTCAGTTCACATGTGTTTAACCTTGGTTCTCCAATAATTCTCATGGCTCTCTTACCTGGACACTTCACATCGAGCATCAGTAGTTCAAGATGATAACATTACATGAAATATACATATTCAATTTCCTATTTAGTATCATAACTCAATATGTGTAATTCAATTCAAATTACCAATTTCTATTCAATGATATCCAAACATCATAAGTACATAAATCATCAGGTGCAGTAATCAAATCTAAACATGAATAATTCATTTTACCAACCATGTATAATCAAAATCAAGACGTACTCCAGATCCACATCCACACATACATATAATAATCACCATCAAAATATCGTATCTCGAGTCTCTATCAGAATAGATCAACAAGTATATCAATGTATCAAAATGCAGAAAGAAAAGATGCTATGACGGGTCGGGGTGAGGCCTCACATTGTTATAATAGAATCATAAGATGTATCTTAGATTACATTCTTTGAAGAGGATGTGTATTCAGTGTTGTATGTAAGTTTTATATTAGTTATTCTCCAATAATATAGTATAGACATTCACGGTTCATACTTTTGGTTTCAATAGAGATTGTGATGATATTTTGATGAATTTCATGGTTCATACTTTTGATAGTTTACTGATTGTAATCTTTTGTGCAAATTTAATCTAAACCTTAACTTTTATAGAATCTTAACTTCTATCACTCAATGTGCATTGTTTGTTTTGATGGTGTTCATTGTGGTATGAAAATCGTATGCATAATCCCCCAAAGATTGCACTAGTCCTCGTGTAGTTGTTGTTTATCTTAGCAAAGAAGAGGTTGGTCATTTTGGAATTTATCCATAAAAGCAGTATCTATTGTTGTCATTACCCTTAAGAGTAGAATAGAATTTGTAAACCCTTTGATATTTACTTTTTGCATATCTATGAAAACCCCAAAAGCGTATTGTATTGCAATTTCTTTTGATAGCTCCCACATATTTTTCCATCTAAAAACTATTTGGAAAAACCAAACATAAGGCCCCTCATGATCATAATAGCATATCAAATTTACCATTGAACTTATCCACCATCAAGAACTAACATGAAATAAACCTTGGAATCTATTGTGTAATCTTTCACAATCTTAGCATACACTGATTTTGATCAAGAGAGAATGAGGTATCTTGATATTTTATTTAGATACTATTTGTGGGTTGTAAAACTCACGTCCACGCTACTCTGATTTATTATACAGATATGTTTTCAAAATTTTTCTTCATTATATTTTTGGGTCAGACTTTGAAGCACATTCCAATGTCCCATTATTAGAATAAAAAATGTGAAAAATCAATGACCTAAAGAATTCTGGTGGTGTTCATAAGCATCTCCATTCATTTCCATGTTGTGATGGAATACTGATAAAAGTAACTTTAAGTTTTTAGAGTTATTTATGTAAGTTTTCAATAAGAGTCTGATATTGATGGTTAAATATGTTATTGTTAATTGTTTGTGTTGGGATAAAATCAGTGATCCACAGTTCAAAATGAAAAGTTAAATAAAAAGATTCAATTTGTGTTGCTGCTGATGACATACGCGCATCATATGTAATATATACATCCTATATAGTGGAGATGGCATATGCTTGAGCTGTGAGAAGTGTATGTGGTTTCTCTTTGAAAGATATATCGATTAGATAGAAGACATATAGTGGGGTTAGTGATGAGAGTGAAGTGATCTATTTTTTTCGCAGAATAACTTGACTAAATGATCATGACCCGCCAAATGTCACAACATGGTAGTGCTACTCCAATTGAGCTTTGATTCCAAAAAAATACAAAACGTCGGACAAGGAATAAGGAATAAGCTTTAAGACCTTTCCCTATCAGAAGAGCTGAATGGTTAAAACATAATTATAAGACAGGAAAAATCTTCAAGACTTTTTCCTATTAAGAGAAGGCGTATAGTTAACGCATCTCGATTTTTCATGAATTTCACACATGACTGATGTTGATCATTTTAGAGAGACCACTTCCATCTTTCACCAAAATTTTTAGCAAGGATCAGAAAAGAAATATGTTTTGCAGAGAAAAACAAGTGAGTTGTTCTGTGCACACCGCCCAACAATTGATTTTGTCTGCATCACAAGAGGGGCATTTGGCTATAACAGACTAAGCAAGGGAAGGCACACGCATTGCTTTCTAGATAATCCCTACAATTTCTAAGGTTCGCCTTCCACATCATATGCAACTGGATTTTATTAACAGATGTATTTGTTAAAGAGTAAATGAAACCTATAGTTCTTTACAATTGTGTAAATGCTTGATGCCAAATAAAACTCTAAACTGTACAAATTATATGAAGCGATTGATATATACTACATTTACTATTGTTGTACGTCGTATAGGATTTTTATTTACAAGCAATGATGGTATATGCTTTATAGGCACGCTGATTTACTTTAGCACCACACGTTCCTGTGCATACATGTCACATATTTACTTTTATTTTTATAGCCAGTTTCTTTATTGTCAAGCTACGGGTAAACAAAAGAGCACAATACCATGCTTCAGATATTACAAAGCTTCAGGGCATGAGCTCAACATATGACACATACATAGAGTTTTGTTTACGCGGACTTTACCGCTCAGTCTTCATTTACATACTCACACTGTTGCTCGATGAGTATGCCATGAACTGCTGATTGTTCTCAAATTTGGGTGACATGGTAATTTGACCCAGTGGTATGGCAGCAGCTTGTTGAAAGGGCTAGCCAGCTGGTATGGTAGGAGCTTGTTCAGGTTGGGCAGCACCGTAAGATCCATGCGTATTTTGACTCATATTCAGAGCAATGGCTCAACGACTTCATGACACAACACAAAACCTTTCAACGAAACAATGGATGTTAAGTACAATGAGTTTTTCTTCTTATATATCCTTACAAAGTGTGTATTTAGTGAAAGCTCAACACCCGAAATAGTTGTGAGTATCAGAGCATCAGAATATAACCCCATTTGTCAATACCAGAATATGGACCCATTTGTCAATACAAAATGTTAAATTAAACAATAAAATATTAAACTTCAATATAAAGATGGGGTACAAGATTTGCAGGTTTCCTAAAATACACATTTCCATAATCAACACACCTCCATAATCAAGTGTGGGAAGTAACTAAGGAAATAACAGAGAACTTTGAAATCTGGAGAATGATTGCATAAGAGATTCAGATTATTAAGAAAGACGCTAAGAATCCTCAGTTGAAAGTTGAGGTTGCGAATTTAAAGGAGAATTCGGTTCATCAAGAATATTGGAGAATATATAGAGTATCATAGGAATTTGGTAAAAATATAGTTCCTTCTATTCAAGTCCTCTAAGAAGAGTTGGAACAAAGAAAACAAAAGAAAGGAAAAGATGTAATGTAGTGTTTTTGCTAGCTTCCCAACGCTTCTCCTCAGATCGAAGGTGATGTTAGTTTTGCAGCAACAATAATTATGCTGAAGGCATTTCTTATATGAAATGCAGCGGTCTGGGTTGAGGTGATCCACGGCTGTCTCTTTCTCCGTACCAGTCCAAGATGATTGAAATCATCATGTTCATTTATTTCATTTTCTATTCATTAGTTATCCATATTTCATCCACTGTTCATTGGTTATCCAAAAAGTAGGATCAGTAGCGGATGATTGAAAATCTTTTTACCGTCCGATCTTTCCAATTTGTTTTCCTTTTGTCGGTTCTGCATTGTCGGAGTGAAATCACAGGTTGAAGTTAACCCTGGTTAGGATGGTTGGGTTTCGGAGTTGCAGTGTGAATGGGGACCAAAAATAGAGAAACAGTTGTACTAAAATCAACAATTGTCCTGCGGATGGCGATACAAAGGTGGATTCCTTAATAAGATCTGCATTTGACATTTCCTCCTAATAATATTTTAAACATTATATTAAGAAGTGTACGGGCTACCACCTGATAGGTTGAAATTAATGCTGATCGAGTACAATGAATAAATGATAAACAATGAGATTCATACTT
>BSBK01009179.1:202500-295000 GCA_027943335.1 Chamaecyparis obtusa
CCACCAAGTTTTGGCATGGCTTAAAGCTTGAAAGAGTAGATCCTGAGTTAAAAACTGGGTTGCCTGAAATCCTATAAATTTTACATAGAGATAATCAGCATCACAAAACCATTTTTTTTTCATCATGTGAAACCAAGTTAAAGTTTCTTGTCTTCCAATTGAACCAATGAAATCTAAGGATACTAATAAAAATGGCAGTCACCATAAAGTAGCATTGCCTCATTGCCTTGGACATTAGCTTGAGTGATACTATTATTTCAAAGGTCTACCCATTGCACTTCATTTGAATTCCTAGCGCTAATTGTTACTATTCCATTCAAAAGGTTGTTTTTGATTCATACTATTTCAAGTATAGGCAGACTTAAAAATTATTGATGAAATTTGTCCAGCTATGCTGCAATTATCCATGATTGAAAAATCCAAATAAATAATTAGACTATTCTTATAGAATTTCATCAAATCTGAGATCTTTTTAAATGATAATGAAAAAATACATAAGGGTAATGCGTGGAGTAATTAAAAATCTTGTCCTCATTTAATCTTGCCAACACATTTTCATGCATCCATTTCATGCACCACATGGGACACAAAAAATAAAACACACTTGGCAAACCAGTGAATAAAGTAGTAGATCGTACAGAAACTAATCAACATCCAATATACACTTGTTGTAACAAAAATATAGAATTTAGAATTATTGTTTCTAAAACTTAGGTAAATCCTAACTTATCTTCAAATAGGTAGTTATTCTAAGTGTTCACTTAGGTAGTTATCTTGAGAAACTATTTTAGGAAGTTTTCCTAATTAGTTTTTTTTTTAATAAAACCTGGGAGTGCCACTTGATATATTATATTTAATATGATTTACATATACTAGCTCTAACATACAGAGCTCCCAAAGAAAAGAGCCAGAAGAAAAACTCTGTTTGTTACCCCATCACAAGAGAAAGTTTTACATTAAGGCGCTATGGCTCAGCAAAAAGAAAAGGAGCCCTCATAGATTGAGACCGTTGCATACAATATCAGGAATGAATTTGAATAGTAAAAGCTCAGCCTAAAGAAGCTAATTACAAAGATAAGACTAATGGGAAAGTAGAGAATGCCATGACACATAGGAAAATTAAAACATGTGGCATCCAAGTTGAGAAAATAGGAGACCAATGCTGAAGGCACCAAATTGAAATGATGACAATAGAGAGAGTGCCCATCAAAAGAGAAATAGGAGATGGAAGTTGAAGATTTCAAATTGAAATGCTAACGTTTGAGAGAGCCTCCACCATCGAAGAAAAATAATCTCTCTAACCAAAATGACAAGGTTGAACAAGAAGCACAATGTTGGTACTGAATCCTTGAAAACCCGCACACATAGATGAATAGCCAAAACCAAAAAATGAGCAGAGCTCATGGCATAATATACCAACAATTTGTTGGAAATATTCAGGAATTAACCAAGTTACTGAGAGGGGAGGGGTGAATCAGTAACTCCAAATTTTCTTCTAATTTTAACATGTATTTGACTTTTAACCTTTGCATACAGAAAGCATGAAACTTAAAAGCATTCACAATAATGACACATAGATTTGGTTACCCAGAAACCTTCCAAAAGAAAGTAAAACTGGGGTGGGGATGAAACCCACAAAGCTTTAATACTGCAGAATAAAGTTGGCCGGTTAAGGCTTACAATTTGATCACTTCTGATGATCTGCCCTGTTAGGAGCAATAAGGATTGCTAAATCCACCTTGTTAAAGGATTTACAAACATACAGTGAAGTATGCACTTGGTAAAGAGATTTATACAAAGACTGTTAAGTCTACCCGGTTAAAGGATTTAGTACTGATTCACTTGTTAGAATGAAACAGTAGATCTCTGCTTTGCAACTGGATTGCTGATTGAGATTCTCTGATGTACTGATCACCTTCTGTGATGAATTTGTCTTTGCTGAACCTTATACTTCTGAAGCCTTCTGCAATTCACTTATCTCTGCCTTTCTTTTTCTTTCACATATATTCTACTTGATTATTTTTCATCTTTTTACAATATAGTTTATATACAAGTCTCAAACAATTAATTACAATTACAATTATACAGTCGGCTTGACAAATAAACATAAGTGCTACTAAGTCGGCCCAAATATGGTTACTCGGTTCCTTCAAACTGACTCGGTGACTTTCTGATACTCGGCGTCCACTGCATTACTCGGCATCGTCATGCACTCGGTAGAAGTGAAGGCACGGTTCATACTGATCACTCGGTAGGTATTGAACTCGGTAAGCATTGGTGACTCGGTAGACAAGATGTTACTCGGTTTACATTGTCCTGATCGGTTTGTACTAACTTGCTCGGTTTCCATTGTCTGCTCGGTTTGCACTGTCTGCTCGGTTTGCACTGTCTGCTCGGTTTGCACTGTCTGCTCGGTTTGCACTGTCTGCTCGGTTTGCACTGTCTGCTCGGTTTGCACTGTCTGCTCAGTTTGCACTATCTGCTCGGTTTCCATCCAGAATGCAAATAAGTGTTGTCACTAGTGGCAATACTGCTTAATGCCAACAATCTCCCCCTTTGGCATTAGTGACAAAAACACTTATTGGCCAAAATTTATATACACGAATCATGCTGAGTTTTATTTTGATTTTTCAAAATTTGTCTTTGTTATAGGGCTTTATACATTGTCTCCCCCTTTCAATGTGTTAACTGTTTCTTATACAAATCTATACAGTATACATATCTCTCCTTCTATACATATCTCCCCCTTTTTGACGATAATGCCAAAGGTGCATATACAAGTTATTTACAGAGAGAATCCAAAATTTGATAAGAAATCAGAATGTACCTTCATTATTAGTGCCAGGGTTCTGTCCCAACTTTCTTGCAGAATCTTACATGTTTGTATAGCAATTTGGATTTCTGCAGAGAGTTCAATCATGTGATCTGCTATGGAGAACTGATTGTCATGAATCAATGTTTTGGAATGTTCAATGTGCTTATACATTGTATTCATGATGGGAAGGATCATGTGTTGGATGTCTAGCAGTGTGGACCGGATCCTTGAGTCTTCTTTCAATAGATCAGACTGCATATTGGATAGATGTGAAATTTTCATGTGATGAGCAGAGCTTGAACTTGGTTCAAGTTGCAGCTTCTGTATGCTAATCTTCATATCCTCATCCATTTTATTCATTTTATCTTTGACATCCTTTGTGAACTCGGCAAAATTGCATAGTCTGGCCAAAAGAGAGGTAGCATTCGAATAAATAGACTCTGTGTTAGACAAAACTGAAGACAATTCCACTTGGTTGATAGCTATGTGCTGAGCAATGTGCTCAAGCACTTTATTGTTGAATCTCTTCTCGGCTCTTTCAACTAACTTTTCTGTCCCGGATGAGTCCTCATTGTATTTCTCAACTGCTTCTGCCAATTGTAACAAAACATGCTGGGAGGAGTCTACTTTAATGCCTAATGCATCAGACAAAATGTCCTTAGCATCCTTGATGATTTGATACTCTTTGTCTCTCTCCTCCTTAGGCTTCTTTTGTTTTGCTTTCCTTTGGAGGATCTCACCTATATTCTGCATCTGGTCTGCTGAGAGATTTGCAAAATCTAAAGTAGGAATCTCTATCTCTTCATCTAGGTCTATATCCTCAACTATATTTTTAGCCAAAAATTTTATACTCGGTAGAGCCTTAGGCTTATCTGTACTTAATGCTCTTGTAGTAGTGACAGTAGATAAAGTAGGGCTGACTATTGACACTGGTATGCTTTCTACTGGAGAACTTAAAATATTTACACTTGATGATTCAAAAGCTGGAAAACTTACTGGTACAGGAGACTGTAGCTCGGTAGAAGAAATGGTAGCTGCCTCTGATGTTGCTAGGGATGATTGGACAAATGTAGAAGTTGTCACAACCATGCTTGAAGGTGTCTCTGGGCTGGATGTAGAGACTTTCACTGGAGAGGTAGGAAGGGATGCAATGACTTCTGCTGCTATCCTTACAGTATCATCTACCTCGGTGTCTTCTTCTTGCTCATCGCTGTCATCTTCAATATCCTTTATTATTACAGTTTCAATGCTCGGTTGGTGAAGGTGGTATATGTTCTTCCATGTGGCTTTTGCAGCCTTCACAACCGATTCAATATTGTTGATCAAAATCAAACAAGTATTGAACTTCAATGTCATCTTGTTTTCATTTTCTTTTAGTGCCTTCTTTACTTCATCATTGTTCAGACTCGGCATCAACTGTCTCAGGTTTTGATCAAATATGTCTATTACAGTTTGCCTTGCATTGCTCCATCTCATTCTTATCGGATTCAATAGAACTGCTGGAACCTGTGGGGTAATTTCTTCAGGAGACTATTTCCACTGTCCCATCTTCTCAACAACAGCATCTTCTATTTCCTTCTGCTCTACTTCCGATCTGGTTTCATATCTCAGGGATTTTATGTTACTTACTCCAGATCCTGATCCATCTCTGAAGAGTTTGAGCTTTTCTTGAAGGGTTAGAGGAGGCCTTTTGAATACTATGTCTTTATCTGCCTTTTCTGCCTTGTCTGCCTTTCCTCTTGTATTTCTCCTTGTAAACACAGCAGTGGGAGGCACAGATGCCTTAGTGATAAAAACTTTTCCTTTCTTCTTTGCAGGTTCTAGTTCCTCTGTTTTCTCATCCTTTTCCTCTTCTTTTTCACCTATTTCTTCTTTCTCCTCAGTTATCATTTGCATTTTAGCTATCCTTTTCTTTCCTTTGTTTACCGCCTGTGGAAGCTTTATGCTTAGTTCAATCCTCATCTTAGCTTCATCATATGTTCCAAAATATGGGGCTTTGGGATTGACAGGCTGATTTAGAAGTGCTTCAATAATGTTCTTGGTTTCATCAATATTTACCTCATAAGGAAGAGGTTTTGCATACACAGTTCTCGGTTTAACTGCTTGAACATACACATTATCACAATCTACCATAAAACAGATGTCATCTTTGTAATCTTCCACCAACTTCTGTGGAATCCGGAATTTGTCATTCAGTTTCTCTTTGAAAGACTCAAAATAATTATCCATGATGCTTTCAAAGTTTTCACCCATTTCTGCGATGAATTCATTAATTTCATAAAGTACTGGCACATCTTTTCTCCATACAACTTTTCCTTTAGAAGGGAAGAATTTCTGAACATAGAAGAATAAACAGACTATCAAGGATCCAAACTTACATGGATTGTTTTTGGAAGTTTTGATGCTTTCCATGTTCTTGTTGAACTGTTTCAACAATAAGTCTGCTAGGTCAAATGTCAAGTTGTTTTTGACCACTTTGTATGCTAGGTCAACAGCTTCACATGAGACACTGTTCTGTCGACTAGAACTGTAAATCTTGTGTGCAATGATATGTGTACCAAACTTCAGTTCGGCGTCAGTAATGCTGCTAACCTTCATGCCTCTACCATCCCACTCGGCTAGGGTTTTCTTCTCTAGTTCCGTCCGACCTAGGGTTTTGGTAGTTTTCGCTTTGTTCAACATGGGAAGACCGGTAACTTGATGAATCATTTTCCTTGTGATCTCAATAGGTTGCTCAAGCCAAATCTTGCCATCGTGTACTCGGCTGAGAATGTACCTAACCCATTTATCTCGAAAGTTTTGAGGAAGATGTGCAATGTGGACTAAACCCTTATCTTCTAGATGTTTGTGCTCGGGTTTCAAAGTACCATCCACACATAGGTCCTCACACACAATGTCTAGTTCTAGGTTTCCCATTTCTTGAATAGAACAGTTAAAATGATTACGGATATCGTTGATAAGCAGTACCTTAGGAGGAATCTGAGATTGAGCTCCGTTCGGATCTAGGGCTGCTGCAATAGCGGGCACGATCTTAAAATCTGGTGCTTTCCACTCCCCTTGGACTAACATATCTGATCCTTTCTTCGCTGAGGTGCTGGATGATGCCATGGTAGCTCACAGAAAATTCCTTTCGCAAGAGTATTAAATCGCCGGGTTGCCCTTGAAGTTTTCTGCTCTCGAAGTGCTTAAAGATTCGTGGTGAAGAATGAGTTCGATTACTTGCTTTTTGTTTACAATTCTGTCATTAATGCTCATTTCAAATTAGGGTAGGAATTCTGACAGACTGTCACCCACTAAGAATTAATTGCTCGGAAAAGACTTCGCAGCTCGGTGAACTCGAAAATTCATAATGCTCCGACCTTGCTCGGTAAAGACAGGTACCGACCTTGCTCGGTGAAGACTATACCGACCTCGCTCGGTGAAGACTATACCGACCTCCCTGTGATCTCACTGCATCTTGCATGCTGATTTAGACTTTTCTTTTAATTTCGGTTCTGGAACTGCTTGAGATTGATCTATGAGAGTACAGTTCCAGTGCTTCCTTGGAAATTTAATTTGAGTCGATAGAGCCATCCATTCCATTACTTGGACTGGATTGCTCGATAGCTTTAGGAATCCATTTTTGTCTTACCTATTTCCTGACCTTAGTTGCTTCATTCTTCTTTCCTTCTTCAATTTCATTAGCATTCATGCAATTTCTGGCTATGTGACCAAGTTTAGTGCATTTGAAACATCTTACGGTAGTGTCTCTTTTCCTTAGATGATGTTTTATGCAATTCATGCCAATGTGTCCATATTCTCCACAGTAATGACATCTACACCAAGTGTTGTAGTCCCATCCAAACATTGCTTTCACAATTTGTTCTGCTGGATTAAATGTCTTGGATCTGCACTCGGATGCCTTGTGACCTTGTTTGTTGCACTTGTGACAATTACCTCTGAATCTAGGTTTTTCCCTGCATTCATTTGCTTTATGACCAGGTTGATTGCAGCTATAACATTTTCCATTGAATTCTGCTTTTTCATTGTTCCAACATTTATTTGAAGTATGTCCTATTTTACCACAATGATTACAAGTAGGTTTTTTATTTCTTTTAGTACCTTGCTTAGAGGATTCGCCTTCTTCTTTGTATCCAATTCCTGCTTTTCCTTTTTGCCTATGAAGATTTCGTTCATACAGCTGATTCAAGTCTTCTTGACTTTTCAGCATTCCTTCATTGATTTGTTTTTCAGCGTTTAGGTCATCCATCAATCTTAGATTGATTTCCTTTTCAGATCTTAGTTCTTCTCTTGTGTTTTCTACTTCTGAACTTAGATTTAGAATTTCTTCATTTGTATGAGAGATCTGATCAATTAGATTTTCTAGCTGAAGGGTTTTGTTTTGGACTTCAATGTTTCTTCCATCTAATTCATCTTTCAACTTGTTTCTCTGTTCCAAGATCTCACAGAATCTTGTAGAGTGTAGTTCTTGTTCTCTTTTCAATTTTCTCACTTCTTCTTGCAGAGACCCATTCTTTTCTAGGAGTTCTTTGATAGCATTGTTTGCTTCATCTGAGTTATCTGAGGGAAGAAGATCTTCAATCTTTTCTTCAATGTAATTCTGATCATTCATCTGATTTGCAAGTTCCTTCCTTCTTCTTAGGGATTGGGAAAGATGTTCTTTTGCTTCTTTGAGTTTAGCTATGGCCATTTCCAGATCTAGCTTTTCATTTTCAATCACCTTGTTCAGTTTGAATACCTCCATTGTCCTGGATCTTTGCTCAAGCTAGTTAAGCTTTGTCTTGAGAACCAATGCAGCTCTGATACCAATTGTTGGAAATATTCAGGAATTAACCAAGTTACTGAGAGGGGAGGGGTGAATCAGTAACTCCAAATTTTCTTCTAATTTTAACATGTATTTGACTTTTAACCTTTGCATACAGAAAGCATGAAACTTAAAAGAATTCACAATAATGACACATAGATTTGGTTACCCAGAAACCTTCCAAAAGAAAGTAAAACTGGGGTGGGGATGAAACCCACAAAGCTTTAATACTGCAGAATAAAGTTGGCCGGTTAAGGCTTACAATTTGATCACTTCTGATGATCTGCCCTGTTAGGAGCAATAAGGATTGCTAAATCCACCTTGTTAAAGGATTTACAAACATACAGTGAAGTATGCACTCGGTAAAGAGATTTATACAAAGACTATTAAGTCTACCCGGTTAAAGGATTTAGTACTGATTCACCTGTTAGAATGAAACAGTAGATCTCTGCTTTGCAACTGGATTGCTGATTGAGATTCTCTGATGTACTGATCACCTTCTGTGATGAATTTGTCTTTGCTGAACCTTATACTTCTGAAGCCTTCTGCAATTCGCTTATCTCTGCCTTTCTTTTTCTTTCACATATATTCTACTTGATTATTTTTCATCTTTTTACAATATAGTTTATATACAAGTCTCAAACAATTAATTACAATTACAATTATACAGTCGGCTTGACAAATAAACATAAGTGCTACTAAGTTGGCCCAAATATGGTTACTCGGTTCCTTCAAACTGACTCGGTGACTTTCTGATACTCGGCGTCCACTGCATTACTCGGCATCATCATGCACTCGGTAGAAGTGAAGGCACGGTTCATACTGATCACTCGGTAGGTATTGAACTCGGTAAGCATTGGTGACTCGGTAGACAAGATGTTACTTGGTTTACATTGTCCTGATCGGTTTGTACTAACTTGCTCGGTTTCCATTGTCTGCTCGGTTTGCAGTGTCTGCTCGGTTTGCACTGTCTGCTCGGTTTGCACTGTCTGCTCGGTTTGCACTGTCTGCTCGGTTTGCACTGTCTGCTCGGTTTGCACTATCTGCTCGGTTTCCATCCAGAATGCAAATAAGTGTTGTCACTAGTGGCAATACTGCTTAATGCCAACACAATTAACCTTCCATAAAGTCAGAGGGGTTCTCTGTTGAACCCAATTTGATATTGAGGTTAGGCAGGGGTTGCGAAGGGATTGGGAACATGGGATGTGGTAGTGGAACAAAAATGGAAGAATCCTGCTCTAACAAGTCAAGCATTGAAATTTTTTTTGATGAACATTGTTTACACACTCCTTAGACAGAAAGTTTACAAACTAATACAAGGCAAGCTTAATCGGGCGAAATGACTATCTTTCAAGATCCTTTTTAATGTTCTCCAAAACCATGTAAATGTCATGGTTAGGAAAAGCAACATGATGGTGAAAAAGACCACTGATTAATGCAACCCCTCCTCATAAATCATATTTATGGAGAGCAGTAGGGATTTTGTTACCCTGCAGGAATAGATGTCTAACATATCTGCTAAGTTTTCCTAATTAGTTATTCTAAGTTACTATCCTAAGTAATTAGGTCTAAGTGGTTGCAAGTTATTAAAGGTGTTGATCCTATAAATATAGTTGTATCCCTAAATAATTCAGACATCTTCACAAATAAAATTGTTTATTTATCTACCGTACCTTTGATATACTTTTAAAAAAGTAATTTTTTAAAGTCAAGTCATACCCATACAATTTTAAGGCTCTGTGGTTGATGATGTTGATGATTATCTAGAATTAAAAAATTAATGGAGGTTTGGAAATGTCTGAGCGAAAAGATTCTTTATTCTTAAATGTAAGAAAATAATGTTAACTAGTGCTTTTGAATGTGGAAATTCAAGACTTTTAATTTTTCTCTGATAAGTTAAATGCTTTCATAGTTAAATGTATGTAGATTGGTTTTTAATAATGATACCTAAATATCTCATTCCTTAATAATAACATTGGATTCTAGATATATGTATTTATCTTTTAATATTTGTTAATTTTAATTTTATACAGGAAATGTTAAATATATACATTAAATATATATTAATAAAAATACACCTTTCATAGAATAAATATATTTAAATTTTTCCATTAACATAGAGATGTCTTCTTCATCTTTGTTTCATCTAGCATTTTTAGGGATATATTTTCATTTTAAACTAATATTTACTTAACTAATATTTTAAGTAATATTTTTTTCAAATACCTTTTAAAAATATATTTATTTATTTACTTAACTATTAATTTAATAAATTTATTATTTAATATTATTATTCAAATACTTCTAATATAAAATATAATGTATATATTTTATTATTTAACTAATATTTTTTTCAAATAATTTTTAAAAATAGATTTATTTATTTACTTAACTATTAATTTAATAAATTTATTATTTAATAATATTATTCAAATAATTTTAATATAAAATATAATGTATACATTATATTATTTTACTAATATTTTATTCAAATAAATGTTAAAAAATAGATTTATTTATTTATTTATCAACTTCATTCAGTTTATATTTATTATTATTATTCAAACTTTATGTATAAGATCTAAAATCTAATTATTTTCATTTTTAACATTAATAGCTTCCTTAAGTATACTAAATTATTCATATACTATTTATACAATCTAAATATATTTAACACAAATACAAAATTAATATATTAAATTATTCATTTACTAAATACAATGTAAATATACATAAGACAAATACATTAAATCCAAGGTGGTTAAAACTGGTTTTACATTTTTATCAAATAATCTAATACATTTAGTATAATGAAAAGATAGATTATTAAATTATGAGACCTTTTTAGAATATTATTTGCTATATATTTCTAATAATATTTTAAAATTATATTTAGATAAGGACTGGAGCTTAATACATTGTGAATGATTCATAGTAGAGAAAAATGATAGTGTCAATGGTGGCACATCAAGTTCGATCCCTTGCTCAAGCCCTCTGTCTCTCTTCTCCTCGTACACAATGTGTATCTAACCACGTTTCTAGGTTTTAAATTTTTTGTGAAATATGTTCTTGTATTATGTACCTTAGGGTCATGGTATTTTTGGTTTCTTAATTGGACCAGTTTGTCTGAATATTTGTTAAACATTTAGAGTCTATTGTATAAGACAAAACATATTTTTTCTTTCACTTTTTCTGTCCTCTTTGTTTTCTTGGGATCTTCTCCTCAATTAAATTATGAGGATACGAATTGATTGCACGATGTTGCACACCATAGAAGTTTTAAGAAATTTAGTTTTAGTATGGTAATTTTCAATAATTATAGCCTATATACACTATTAATACCCTTCATTAAAGAAATTTATGGCTTTTGAAAAACTAAATTACTAATTAGCACACTGCTTGTAAACAAGGATTGTAGTTGCTTGTCTAAATTTAGTCACAGTACAAGATGAACGCTATTTAATGCTCAAATTAACAAACAATAAATGAAGTTTGTATTGATAGAAATATTGGCATTGATTGCAAGCAGTTGAGTGACAAAATTGGTTTCACAATTACTATATTATTCTCATTATTCACATGAATAATATCTACCGTCAATAATTTCATTTTCTTGTTAACCAAAAAATCAAACAAATAGATTAATAACTTGGAATATTATAAAATGGCTTCATCTTTGTGAAATTAGCTCAGAGAAATTTCACAGATTTGGAGAAGCTAAATCTGCTGAAAAATGGATTCCAGGGTGCCGATATAGAGAGAAACATACAGTTCGTTTATATCAATATTAATAGTAATCCATAAAGTATAATATTAATATTAATCCATCAAGTACTAATATTTTAATCTTATTTTACAACTTTTCATCGATCATCCTGACATAAGGAAGACAATAATGAAGAAAGAAACTTTAACACATCAATCAAAGAAAAAGAAAAAATGGTTAACAAAATTTTAATGCTGACTAAAAATTCTAATAAAGAGTGGAGATCGAAAAGTATCTAGAATTTGAAATTTAGATTTTAAGAAAAACACAACTAATAAAAATATAAAGAAATATGTATGAATGAAATTATTATACTTTTGGACTATCAGTAGAATGCAGTTAGAATCACAATCCCTCTATGATCTTTATGGGGATTTATAAAATGGGTGCCCAATACCGAGGCCATTTTATTTCCACTAAAATCAAAATTATAAACTTTTGTCTAGATTAAAATCTTCCTACTATGTAACTCTTGTGGAAATTTGGATTATTAATAACAACAATACTGTAAAAACTGTTAATAGGTTTCTAGACAAGGCAACCATAAAAACATCATCAAACATTTCAGTAGATGGCCATACATACCCAAACCCTTGGAAGTTGTGCACAATTCAACAAGTGAAAGAGATGAAATCCATTATAAAAATGTTAACAATTTGGAGCTGTGTAATTGTCCTCTCATTATGTATTTTCAGGTACTGGAAATGGATAGGCATTTGAGTTCCCATTTGAGAATACCTGTTGCTTCTTACTTTGTCTCTGGCCTCGGCAATAACATTATCCATCTATGACTAAGTGGTGGTTCCCTTCGCAGAAAGAAAGGGGCTAAAAATAACACAGTTGAGAAGAATAGGCACATGCATGGTTATTTTCATAGTTAGAATGGCAGTAGCGGCCATAGTGGAAAGAAAGCGTCAGAATGCAGAGGAAATTTCAGTACTATGGTTGGTTCGTCAACAAGTGATAATGGGGTTCTTTTCCTCCTCGGGAGGGTTCTTTAGTGTTTCTTCTTGTGCAGGGCGCGTGTGAGATAATAATCTTGCCGCTTCCATGTATAAACCATTGTAGAACAAATGGATGAGATGTCATGACTAACTCGTCATTTGCAAAGGCTGCGTGAAGTTTTGTCATATAATTGGCAAATGATTTCAACGTTGCCAAAGTCCATTTTCTCCTGCCTCGAATGTCATTGCTTGATGAAGTGTATTAAATGTGATTAAGCGACCCAATTTGTATTATATCTATACCTTACACTTTATTTTTATTTTTTTCAGCTACGACATCTCACATAAATATAATTTTTAATTTTGGTCAATATAATTAGAATATTAATTTATTATGTTTAGACGTGAATGGGGAGTGAAATTGGTATCAAATACTAGCAAATACTTACCTATGAACAAGACGATTATATTTAAAAAGTGTTTAAGAAATTAAATAATGATATTTTTCTTTGTAGACTATATCATACTTACAATGTATGTTATAGGTGTATGATTAGTCATTGTGTTTCAAATTTTTGTTTATAAATTGAAGAATATTATTATGTTATTTATCTATGTATTTGTTGAATGTTTCAAAATATACATTTAGTGAATGCTACAATATTGATTGATATCGATTTCAATTTGATTGTTATGAATATTCAAGATTTAGTACATCTTAAATATATAATTGATATATTATCATTGGTGTTAACTGAAACTATATTAATTTAATGGATCATGAGTATTATCATAGAGATTCTTAAATATAGGTTAAATAATTCATTTAAAAATTTATCAACCATATAAGAAGACTCTAAAAACTTAATCTTTTTAATATTTTAATATATTAACATATATATAAGTAAAAAAAAGGAAAATTCACACACACACACACACACACACACACACACACATATATATATTCAACGTACAAATTGCACAACATAAATAAAAATAGATAATTTACTAATACTTAAAATGATTTTAAAATCATTTTGATTAATTTCTCTTTAATTATAATTAAATATAAATATAATATATGAAATGTATAATCTATTTTTATATAAATATATTAAATCATCTATAATATAATGCATAATTAATACTATTTTTAATATAGTATAAATTTTTAAAATATATATTATATTTAATTAAAAACAAATTTTCGTATGTAAAGTTAATCTTTTGAGTCTATAACAAATTGGGTTGGTATATATATATGGCTACAAGTAACCTATCCTCAAATTGTAAGAACTTTCTCTTTCAATAAAAAATAATTTCTTTCTTTTTTATTTATAAAAATGAAATATTTTGTTATTTACATTGTGAGCTTCATTTTATATAAAATGATATATTTTTTTTTATATATACTATATATAAAAATAAAGAACATTTACTTTAAGAATGTAAGAATATTTATAATAGATTAATAAGTATAATAAATTAGTAGTTAATTATGTATTTAGGTTTTTAATAATTCTGATAGTAATATTGCAATTTGACTTGCTATTGAAAATGTCTTCAATACTGATATTTTCAAATTTGTTTAAATTTTTTTATTTTAATAATTGTACATGGTTGCAAAAGAAAAGATGAAAAATATCTTATGATTCCAATTTGAGGGAAAAAATTAAATAGTAAAAAGATAATTATGAATAAAAACATTGCAAATGATACCATAACTAAAGCTATATCAAATAGATATAATTTTTATATTTTTGTCTAAATCTAAAATAAACATAAAACAATATTTTATAATGTTGAGATATTTTATTTAGTTCCATAATATTATTACAAACAATTATCTTTTGAGTAATAATTGAAAATATGCATTGGATGGTGCAAACAAGCAAGTAGGTGAGTGGGAGGTTTTTCAAATTTTAAATCGAGTGAGATTCCTGGGTTGCAGGATGGGGGATCTTCTAGACATAGCTTCCCTGCAGCTCTAGACCTTGAGGATCTAGAGAATAAAGAAGGGCCCCACAAGAAAAGTAGAAAGATCTAGGTAAGGAAGCAGTGTCAGAGGATGGGAAGTACCAGGGGTGTGATCAGAATAGAAATTCCATCAATTGTCGGTAGTCAACCCTCTTTGGAGTTAAACCTATAGGAAAATCCTCTTTCCCTTCTATTAAGGATTTATCTAACAAGGAGAAAGGAAAATATTCCATAGAGATCCCCAATGAACTGGTTGATCACAATATAGCTTTGATGGACCACACCCTTGTTGGTAAATTTGTAGGGTCTAGACCCAACATCAATATCGTTAGGGATTTTGTGAAGAAGAAATGGGGTTTAAAGGGACAATCCTTGTCAAAGCTATGGCTAAGGGATTTCTATCTTTTGAGTTTACATGTAAGGAGGACTCAGAAAAAATTCTCTGTGCGGGCACCTGGTCTATTGGAAAGGCTACCCTGGCTTTGCAGAAATGGACTCCCAAGCTTGATCTCAATGACTCTTTCTTTGTCCAAGCCTCAGTGTGGGTAAGACTCCTAGAACTTCCTCTGGAATACTAGTTTGAAGATGTCTTCGATGGAATATAGGCAACTCCTTCAGCTCCCTTCTCTTGATAGACCCCATGACCATTACTAGAAGTTGCCTAACCTATGCCAGGATCTATATAGGGGTGGAAGAGGGTCAAGACATGCTAGAAATTATAGTGCTATGATCCAAACTGGAAAAACATGTGCAGAAGCTAGATTAAAAAAGCATCCCTTTTGCTTGCTTCTTCTGCAAGAAAGCAGGACACAAAGCTAAATGATGCCATGCCTCTCTAAAGTTAGAGAAAGAAAAGAAAGCTATTATTGATAGAAAAAAAATAGGCAACATCTCTTTAGGTGATAAAGCTAACCCAACCAGGGAGAACACTAATCAACATGGCACAGAGGCCAACACTCACAGAGTGTGGAAAAAAAAGGATCAACCAGTGATCATTCCTAAGACCCTCATTTCTAGGGAAGATGAGAACACACCTACAGAAGGGGAGTCAATAAATCAGGATAATACCAAAGAGATGAATAGCCAAGACAAAAAAAAAATCAAAGAGGAGCTCCCCTCGCTTGAAGGCATAGACTTAGAAGTCAATATTCAGAAAGACACCAAGGAAGTAATTAAAGGAAAACTCCTGACAGAAGGTGGAGACTAGTGCCCTGGGTCAATCTTCATCTCCATTGTTCTAGACTCTCTTGAATCACTGAAGGATGATATCTTCTCTAGTCTGAGTAGGGATAAATCTAAGGGTATCCCATCTCAAAAATCTTACCCATGCTCTGAGACATAGGAAACTAACAAGGTTCTACAAATGGAAAATTTGTTGGGCACAATCTCCCCAAGGTAGCTCACCAAGATGGAGGAGCTTTTCATGAAATACAAAGATGCAAAGGAGGGCTAGTGAAAGATTCAAAATAAGAAGAGAACCAAAAGCAGAGACCGTTCACTAGTCTCTCCTATAGCTACTAGGAGCAGAAACAAAGAAGATGTCGAGGCTAAACTTCAGTCCCCTGGTAGAAAGAGAGTAAGTTAGATAAGGCAAGAACAAGCTAGTTAGAATATAGTAGATGGGACTCATAAAACCATCCAGATAGCCTAGACCCCTTATAAGTAATGATTGTCACTTCAAGGAACCGCTATGGGCTCTTTAGCTCACTTATGCAGGATGTCACTAGTAACAACATCAGTTATCCCAGATCTTACATCTTTTTTCACCAAGATACTATTACGCAGAAGGATAAGTTTGAGGGAATCTATTTGAGGATTTCTTATCAAACTTATTCTGTAGTTATAAAAAAGAAGTTATGGCTATGGATGTGCTTCAGAAGAACAACAAAGAAAATTTTTTCCAGCCTGGTTAGGTGGGCAATGGTGGCTTAGGTTTCATGGGTGTTTGGATGAATCTCTAGTTCACCAAGGCACCCAAAACTAGGGTCAACTATCTCTGGTCGAAAGCCAACTCACGAATAAAAAGTGACAATACTTATCAACCTATCATGGCCCACTATCATCATGTGTCAAGGTCTGCCACCTAGGTTGCTAACTGGATTGCCATTCTAGCTGCCAGCAAGAAAGCTAATATGAATCGGATCCTTGCCGAACATCTCTCCGGTTATGTGTTGGATTCTCTCGATGTGGACAGACTCCAAAGTACTAAAGTTATGATAAAAGATAATAATGATAGCAAAGGGGTTTTTTGGAGGAGTAAAATCAATAATGAAAAGTTGCGTAGGGACATAAAGATTAATTACTACGTGTCCCCTTCGCACGCTTTCTAGGTTTCCCTTTCCAAGAACTGCAATTATAACCAAAGGCATATCCCTAGAAAGCCAAAAATTAAAGCTACTAGAAAGATGAAGAGCATTAAGACTTCGTTAAACTAGAGAGTTATTAGCACTTAGACAATCACCATGGTAGAGGAGAGATACAAAAGGGAGCTGAAGAATGATAGCTTGAAGTTGAAGAATCGAACAAAAATATGGAATGTCCTTCAGAGAGGGGAAATCACCACATTCATTGAAAGTCTTAATGGCAATAGAAAGGAGATCACCAATATCTTTGTTAAAATCTAGAATGAAGGGATGGTGGAGATAGAGGGAAAGTCCTTTACGGTCATGGAGGAGGTGATTTCTAAGGTCACTGTTATCCCCATTGTTGGGAAAAAATTCTATAGAGATCACAAAATTTCACATAATGTTGTCAATGAGTTTGCAAGAGACAACCAGGAGAAGAAGGCTATCACCAAGATGGTCACTTACTTCTAGCCTGTGAGCTTAAAGATGAAGTGGCAGTTTGTTCTCAAGGCACTCATTTCTTACATCACTCTTGATACGAGGATTGATAGAATTTGCACCTACCATTTTGTCTTGTTGAATCACTTTAGGCATGGAAAAAAGATTTCCATTCCATTTTATCTCTACCCCTCTATAAATGAGAATATTAATGGCTTTAGAGAGAAAAACATAGCTAACTCTGCACTGCATGAAGGCTTGTTACTTTTGTTTTATGGTTACTTCAAATCCCAAATTCTGGGTAAGGAAATTTTGGATAAAAAAGCTATCAGTGAAGATTCAGGGTCAAAGTACATCCCTTCAAGCAACTTTGAGGGTAATCTCTCTGTGGATAGCGAGGAAGAAGAGAAATTTTTTTTGAAAAAGGGATCCCCTTCCAAGAAGAGACCTATGAATGTTGTTAAAATTGAAAAACCCTCAAAAAAGTAGGACAGGAAGGAGATAAACTCGAATGATGAGTACAATGAAAATGAGGAAGACATGGATACAAAAGATGAGGAGGGCAACCAAAAAATGGAAGCCACAAAAAAATTGAATCAAGTCAAAGGGGAAAACCCCAACACCTTGAGGGATTGCTCAGGTCGCCTATTTGTTGACATCACAATCAGTGATGATAACTCCCCTCCTCCTTAGCCCCCACCTGGCACCAAAAATGAGACTCAAGACCCTATTTCCGAGGAACCCAAAGAAGAACAGGGTATTTCCACCCAATCTCCAATAAGGCTAGAGACCTGTGAAGATAATTCTATAGGGGAAAATCATAGTCAAGATACTAGAAAAGGGAAAAAGGTTTAGAGGAGCTTCGACATCAACATAGCGAAAATGGGGATAATAAGGGAGGCTCTTTTCCCAAATATTCTAAAGGACACTGAAGGCAATGTCCACAAGGAGGAGCTGATTGATCCAGCTATGGTGGTCCTAAGCGATAAAGCTAGGGAATCGGGTTTGGATTTCCTCAACAACACTAAGAATAGCATGTTGGATCAGTACAAGTCCTTCAAATGGCTCTTCCATGAAATTGAAGACCTTAAAGAAAAAATTCAGTGTACTGATGATAAGGATGGCAAGACCATTGATAGAAAGTAAAGCCTAGAGGCAAGGGTTCAATACCTAGAATAAAAAATGATTAGCCTTGATGAAACCCTAAAGGGCATTGCAGAACAAAACTTTAACATCCTTAAAGTGTCCAATGATCACATAAAGTGCTAATCAATAAAATGGAAAAAAAATGGATAGCAGGGTGGATAAGAGGACTACGGAGGAAGGGAAGAAGAAGCCAAGCGAGGGCCCAGGTAAAAGAACCAGAATGAAAACAAAGAAAAACAAGGAGAAGGAAGGCTCCCAAGACATACAGAATGTTAAAGAGGCAGCGGAATTGATGGAGGCTCTCAAAAGCAATGTTGCTATAATGCTCAGGAGTCTGGCTTAACTTGTTCTCCAGTGCCTATTTTTTGACTCTGCTCAAACTTTCATTTTTTGGTGGTTATTTTATGTCTGCACTTTTTGTGGCCTATCCTTTGGTTAGAGAAAACTCATGCTTTGAATTGATCTTGTTTTCCTCTTTTATTACTTTGTTGTGGTTTTCAGGAACCCTGTAAAACCTGTTTTACTTAATAAAAAATAATTATCTTTTGAGTAAATATTTTATAAAATAAATTTGAACAACAACGTCAAATGAAGGATCTCATCTTTTGACCATAATATTGTAGCCTTAATCCAAGAAAATTGCAACCTCCAATATAGTATTTCATCTCCCTTTCTTAATCGCCACTCATCTTATGTGGCGCTATTAGCATTGAAATTAAAATGAAACAATAGTAACTTTACCATACACGGAATCTATACGCAAGCATTCTATATTATGTTAGCAGATGTTAGGAAAGCTTGCCTCATTAATATGCCGAGGAAAAAAAACAACGAGCAAGATGATTTCTCTATAATTTAATTCAATACTTACATTTTTGTTGTCACAATAAACTACTATAATCTTTTCAAATAATCTAATACATTTAGTATAATGAAAAGATAGATTATTAAATTATGAGACCATTTTAGAATATTACAACTAAATTGATTTAGGTTCATATTGATGTTATAATATTGAAATTATATAATATTAAAATAAATTGCATAAATATTATACAACTTAATGATAAATTATTAACAATCAATTAATCATATTCACAATAACATAAGTATTTTCTATATATTTCATATAATATTTTAAAATTATATTTATATTTTATTTTTAGTTGATTTTTAAATAATAATTAAAAATTTATTGTAATAAATTACTACCCAAATTATTAATTCAGGGTACTTATTGCATTAGGATTTAACCTTTATTTACTTTTCATAAACATTGTTTCAATGATAAGGTCCTCAAAAGTAAACGATTTCAAATTAAGTAGCCTATAAAACACTGAGAACATACATGACAGATTGTGTAGCAACGTCACTCAGATATGAATTGGTGAGCATCTTTAGGATTGATCAAAATGACTACCACTCCTACTTTTTTTGGACCATTTAAAAGTGCCTTCATACACTCCTCTCTTGTTCTATATGCTTTCACTTCTAGTATGTCTATGTAGAAATTTTGACCTAGGTAATGGTTTTTGGAATGATGTTTGAGATACCCTGTTAGGCCATTTTTTTTGTCATGGCAATATCCTTTGAAAATGGCCTCCTCCCTGCAAATGTCTCTTGGTTTGTGCCCTACCCTATGTTTCTTGTGTTGTCATCTTACTTCGATCCAGACTGCATCTCCTAAATCATAAGGCCCAAAAAGTTATTCGAGTTTCAAAGCCTGCTGAAAATATTTCAAAATCTTCCTAAGTGTCGAAAACCCACAGTGTTTTCAAAAGTCCATGATGTTTTCGGTCTGTGTGTTTTCAGCCTGCATTATTTTTGACCCCCCTGTGCTTCTTTCTTTTATGCACTTATCCTTTGGCATCGAAAACTTTGTGTGTTTTCAGTCTTTTTCATCGAAAACATTTTGTGTTTTAGACCTCGTGCCAGTTTCCTATCTGCCGACTTTCCTTAAGTGTGCAAGTGTGATGACAGGTGGGCTCAGGTTTTCATTGCTCTTCCTCATTGGTTGTTGCATGGCCACATGATAGAATTTTCTGACATGCGATCATGCGACCGCCTACCAAATGTCCACATGGTCCCAGCTCTTCATGGTTTTCGGCTACCTAGCGGTTAGTCTTCTTTTGGCGACTTGGACACTGGCGGTCTTCTCCTGTTCACTGGTTTCTAGCGGTTAAGTCCCTAACATTCAATGACCTGGCAGGCGGTCTTTTCTCTTCAGTCGTGCATTCTCTTGTTTCTTGGCGGTTAGCGGCTAACATCTCAAGACTTGGCGAATGGTTAGTCGCCTGGTCACTGGATGCTTGGTAGTTTGTTGGTGGGCCTGGTACTTCTCAAAGTGGAGTAACAATGCAGATGAGATCTACGGTTGCTGCATGATTGTGAGGAATATTCTCACCTCTTGCGATCATGTGACCACTGTCTGATCTTCCCAAAGGGTGGGGTCTGAGTCTTGGCGGAGTGGATAAAGTTTGGTGGCCTGACAAATTTCCCTCTTGTCACTCGTTCCCACAATAAAAAGGTGATTCTCTAGTTTGTTTGGCAACTTGGCGAATAGTGGTTGCGTGATCGCTAAGTCTTTTGGCAATAGTGCAAAGTATTTCGCAAACTGGCAGAAGCTCTTTGGTCGCCAGTTCACCAGATATGTGGGGTCCATGTCTGCGGTGATCGGGCGAGCGGTGGTGTGACACGTGGAGTATGGTGGGCCTAGATTTAAGGGGAGGAGGTGTTGGCAATTAAGTGAAGGCAGTGGTTAGCGGGCTGTCGCATGTTCTCATAACCCATTTCCAAGTTATGCGATCATGCGACTAGGCATATTTTGAGGCCTGTTTCCTGTGGTGGTAAGGTTATTGACTGCGCGATTACGTGACTCAGGGAAAATGGTCAAGGAACATAAAACCTATGAAGTGCAAGGTAGCCGTTTGTTTTCAAATTTGAATCTGCAGACGGTTTCCTGCGACCAAAACTACTAAATTTCAATGCTCTACGGCCGGATTTGATCTAGTTTGGTGGCGATAGTTGTTGCGAGGTGGTCCAGGGGCTTGTTTCTTAGTGGCATGATGGTTTTTGTACCTAGTGGAGTGTGTTTTTGAGCTCAAGGAGCTGTTTGCAGGTGGATGTTTGTACTGGTTTCATGGCAGTTCTTTGTTTCCTGTCCTAATCTCAATGTGCTCATAATTGCAGAATCTATCTGAGATTTGTTTTCTCTAGGCTGCTTGTATTTCCTACCCTTGCAGTAAATTTTGTGACTGTTCGAGTTGTTTTGGTAGTTGAAACCCTAGCCCTAGCTATCCGTAGCTTGTTGCATTCTCTCTGATAATTCTAAGGTAGCTAGTGGTATAAAGTGCAAGTTGTTCGACTTTGTATGGGTTCCTTCTTCTACAAATTTTGAGGAGAATTGGTTCCAAGTGAAGGTTTTGTTCTGCAGATTTTCTCCTTCTGTCTCCATATAGGGTGTTCTTCTTTCTCTTGCTGGTTCAGAGAATATAATGCATATTGTAACAGATTTGTCTTATGTATGAGGAGTTAATATATTCTTACTGTCACTGAGCTATCTCCATTTGAATTTTGAATCATTAATCATGCATCAAGGTGTTTGATTTGTCTGTTTGCATTGCCTAAGTGTTTGCAAGTGGAGTTGTCTTCGCAGGGATAACTGGTTTAGAGTTAGTATTCTTGTATGTATGAGCTGAAATATCAAGGATAGGTCATGCTTATCTTCCAGTGGATGTTGGTCAATGTATTATCTGTTCATAGGTCTCTTCTAAGGGGATGGTCAAAATCCTTTGAAGGATAATAACATATTTGAATGCACAGGTGGGTATTAAGTTGAGGTTTGGTCATGGTGTGTGATTGATGTCAGGCATCAACACATTGGGTATATTATTTTCTTGTTTCATAGCTATCCCTTGCAATATTTTATTTGACTCTATGGCCCATTGGATAAGGCACTAGTCTACTAGAGACTTAGGGCATCTCAGAGGTCCTTTCAGTTCCACCCTTTCCCTTTCATGTTGTTAGGATAGGTCTCTAGCTTTCATTCTCATTCCATGTAAGTAGGGCTATTGCATGAGACTTTCTATCATTGGGGTACAGGATACCTATAGGAGATTGACTGCTATTCCACATTAATATGTCTGCAAGCCATTATTTTTTTCATGAGGTGTCTTGAGTGTGTAGACAAGGCAATACCCACCTGAGTGAATGTGGAGCTCAAAGAAGAAGGAGGATTTCTCTTTATTCTCATCAATTGGTTTGTTTTTCTTATCAAGCTTGAGTTCCTAACCAGTGTTTTAAACCCAAATTTTTTATTCAAGTTTGGTTCTGCAAGGAAAAGCACCAACAAAGTGGTGACTCTACTGGGGAGAACATGAAGAAAGCCTATTAAGGAGCTCTGGTTGTAGTTATATTGAAGTATTCAAAATCTTTTGACCAGATCCGTTTGGCCCATCTGAGTCACCAAAAAAGTGGTGACTCTACTGGGGAGTCATTGGAAAGAGTTAGAAATAAAACAAGCATTTTCTACATCTTCTCACCTAGTTGTGAGTGGCAGCTCTGATTTTCTTTGTTTGATCAGTGCATGTTACCTGGTGTATGGAATTCATGCTAGAATGCCTCAGAATAATTTGTTGGAGATGTACAAGTTTGTGTAGTTGTATGATGATGACATTGATGATGAGATGCAGTTAAGAATGGAGGACCTCATTAGGTTGGATGAAATTAGAAGAGAATCAATTGCAAGGAATGCCAAATTGCAATTGCAGGTTAAGAATCTATATGATAAAAGGACTTTTGACAGAAAATTTGAACATAGTGATTTGGTGTTAGTTTGGAATGCTAGATTGGAGGATAAGGGGAAGCATGGTAAATTTGATCCCATCTGGTTAGGGCCATATCCGATTCACGAGAAATATGGCCAGGATTCTTACATCATCAAGGATTTTAATGGTGATACTCAAGAGTTGCTAGTTCATGGACAATTCTTAAAGCGGTACTTCATTTAAAGTACTCTATTTTCCATGAACAATAGTTAGGGTTGTACATTTTGTAAATCTCTATATATAGGTTGCTCGCCCCTACCCTATTTTGCCCTTGTCTGTCAATTTTCGGTCCTGTTGCTTGGTCTTGCCTTGCTTATTCCTTGGTCTCTAAAATTTTTGTCCTGTGGGATGGTCTACTTTAACCAGTGATTTTAGGTCCTTGCTATGTCTGCAGGAGGCATACATCCCCAGATAGAGCCACTGTTAGGCCATTTTTCTGTCATGGCAATATCTTTTGAAAATGGTCTCCTCCCTACAAATGTCTCTTGGTTTGTGCCTTGCCCTATGTTTCTTGTGTTGTCACCTTACTTCGATCCAGACTGCATCTCCTAAATCATAAGGCCCAGAAAGTTATTCGAGTTTCAAAGCCTGCAGGAAATATTTCAAAATCTTCCTAAGTGTTGAAAACCCATAGTGTTTTCAAAAGTCCATGATGTTTTTGGTCTATCTATTTTTGGCCTGCATTGTTTTCAACCCCCCCGTGCTTCTTGCTTTTATGCACTTATCCTTTGGCATCAAAAACTTTGTGTGTTTTTGGTCTTTCAGTCGAAAATGTTTTGTGTTTTAGACCTCGTGCCAGTTTCCTATCTGCCGACTTTCCTTAAGTGTGCAAGTGCAATGATAGGTGGGCCCAGGTTTTCATTGCTCTTCCTCATTGGCTGTCGCATGGCCGCATCTCAGACTTTTCTGACATGTGATCATGCGATCGCCTGCCACCTATCCGCATGGTCCCAGCTCTTCCTGGTTTTTGGCTGCCTGGTGGTTAGTCTTCTTCTAGTGACTTGGCGACTAGCAGTCTTCTCTTGTTTGCTGGTTTCTAGCGGTTAAGTCCCTAACATTCAGAGACCTGGCGGGTGGTCTTCTCTCTTCAGTCATGCATTCTCTTGTTTCTTGGCGGTTAGCAGCTAACATCTCATGACTTGGAAAATGGTTAGTCATGTGGTCGCTGAATGCTTGGTAGTTTGTTGGTGGGCCCGGTACTTCTCAAAGCGGAGTAACAATGTAGATGAGATCTATGGTTGCCACATGATCATGAGGAATATTCTCACCTCTTGCGATCATGCGACCACCGTCTAATCTTCCCAAAGGGTGGGGTCTGAGTCTTGGTAGAGTGGATGAAGTTTGGCGGCCCAACAAATTTCCCTCTTGTCACTCATTCGCACAATAAAATGGTGATTCGCTAGTTTGTTTGGTGACTTGGCGAACAGTGGTCACGTGATCACTAAGTCTTTTGGCGATAGTGTAAAGCATTTCATGAATTGGCGAAAGCTCTTTGGTCGCCAGTTCACCAGATATGTGGGGTCCATGTCTGTGGTGATTGGGCAAGTGATGGTGTGACACGTGGCATATGGCAGGCCCAGATTTAAGGGGCAGAAGCATTGGCAGTTAAGTGAAGGCAGTGGTTAGCGAGCTGTCACATGTTTGCATAACCCATTTCTGGGTTATAAGATCATGCGACTAGGCATATTTTGAGGCTTATTTCCTGTGGTGGTAAGGTTATTGATTGCACGATTACACAACTGGGGGTAAATGGTCAAGGAACATAACACCCACAAAGTGCAAGGTAGTTGTTTGTTTTCAAATTTGAATCTGTAGACGGTTTCCTGCAACCAAAACTATAGAATTTCAATGCTTTGCAGCCGGATTTGATATGGTTTGGTGGTGATAGTTGTTGCGAGCTGGTCTTGGGGCTTGTTTCTTGGTGGCATGATGGGTTTTGTATCTAGTGGAGTGTGGTTTTGAGCTCGAGGAGCTATTTGCAGGTGGACATTTGTATTGGTTTCATGGCAGTTCCTGGTTTCCTATCCTAATCTCAGTGTGCTCATAATTGCAGAATCTATCTAAGATTTGTTTTCTCTGGGCTGCTTGTATTTCCTATCCCTGCAGTAAATTTTGTGACTGTTTGGTTTGTTTTGGTAGTTGAAACCCTAGCCCTAGTTGTCCGTAGCTTGTTGCATTCTCTCTGAGAATTCCAAGGCAGCTAGTGGTATAAAGTGCAAGTTGTTCAACTTTTTAAGGGTTCCTTCTTCTACAAATTTTGAGGAGAATTGGTTCCAAGTGAAGGTTCTATTCTACAGATTTTCTCCTTCTCTCTGCATATAGGGTATTCTTCTTTCTCTTGATGGTTCAGAGAATATAATGCATATTGTAACAGATTTGTCTTATGTATGAGGAGTTAATATATTCTTACTGTCACTGAGCTATCTCTATTTAAATTTTAAATCATTAATCATGCATCAAGGTGTTTGATTTGTCTGTTTGCATTGCCTAAGTGTTTGCAAGTGGAGTTGTCTTCGCAGGGATAACTAGTTTAGAGTTAGTATTCTTGTATGTATGAGCTAAAATATCAAGGATAGGTCATGCTTATCTTCCAGTGGATTTGGGTCAATGTATTATCTGTTCATAGGTCTCTTCTAAGGGGATGATCAAAATCCTTTGAAGGATAATAACATATTTGAATGCACAGGTGGGTATTAAGTTGAGGTTTGGTCATGGTGTGTGATTGATGTCAGGCATCAACACATTGGGTATATTATTTTCTTGTTTCATAGCTATCCCTTGCAATATTTTATTTGACTCTATGGCCCATTGGATAAGGCACTAGTCTACCAGAGACTTAGGGCATCTCAGAGGTCCTTTCAATCCATTCAAATCATTTCCTTTCAGTTTCACTATTTCCCTTTCATGTTGTTAGGATAGGTCTCTATCTTTCATTCTCATTCCATGCAAGTAGGGCTATTGCATGAGACTTTCTATCATTGGGGTATAGGATACCTATAGGAGATTGACTACTATTCCACATTAATCTATCTGCAGGGCTTTAGTTTTGTCATGAGGTGTCTTGAGTGTGCAGACAAAGCAATACCCACGTGAGTGAATGTGGAGCTCAAAGAAGAAGGAGGATTTCTCTTTATCCTCATCAATTGGTTTGTTTTTCTTGTCAAGCTTGAGTGCCTAACCAGTGTTTGAAGCCCAACTTTTTGATTCAAGCTTGGTCCTACAAGGAAAAGCACCAACATAGCCTACTATCGCATCAGTTGAGAATAGTTAATTTAGAGTCGTAATGGTAATAGTTGGATTTTTTTGTTGTGCATTCTGTCTCAAATAGAAATTGGAGGAATAGCTAGTCACAGTGACAAACATCATAAGAAGCCAAACTCTCAACTGTAAACACATGAACAAGAAGAAGCACGATTAATGAATCAATTGAAACTTGGCAATGGAAATTTTAATTTCATTCAATTGACATTCTGACTGGTTTAAAGTGGTAATAACTAGATTGAGAAATTTATGATCAATTGTGGTGGTGTTGTAAAACTCGGCCCGACAGAAAACACAAGGTCAGATTTGTAAACAAGGATTTTACCTTCTTGTCTAGATTTAGACATAGTACAAGATGAATGCTATTTAATGTTCAAATTAATAGACAATAAATGAAGTTTGTATTAAGAGAAATATTGGCATTGATTGTAGGCAGTTGAGTGACAAAATTGGTTTCACAATTACTATATTATTCCCTTTATTCACATGAATAATATGTACCATCAATAAATTCATTTTCTTGTTAACAAAAAAATCAAACAAATAGATTAATAAAGGAATATTATAAAATGGCTTCATCTTTGTGAAATTAGCTCAGAGAAATTTTGCATATTCGGAGAAGCCGAATCTACCGAAAAATGGATTCCAGGCTGTTGATATAGAGAGAGAAACATTAAACCCATGTATATCAATATTAATATTAATCCATACAATATAATATTAATATTAATCCATAAACTACTAATATTTTAATCTTATTTTACAACTTTTCATTGATCATCCTAACATAAGGAAGAGGACAACGAAGAAAGAAAACATACCTCAATCATATGCTTACATTCCACTTTAACAGATCAATCAAAGAAAAAGAAAAAATGGTTAACATAATTTTAATGTTGAATAGAAATTACAATAAAGACTGGAGATCAAAAAGCATCTAGAATTTGAAATTTAGATTCTAATAGAAACACAACTAATAAAAATATAAAGAAATATGTACGAATAAAATGATTATACTTTTGGACTATTAGTAGAATGTAGTTAGAATCATGATCCCTTTATGTTCTTAATGGGGAATTGTAAAATGGGTTCCCAATAGTGAGGCCTTTTTATTTCTACTAAAATTAAAATTATAAACTTTTGGCTAGATTAAAATCTTCTTGCTATGTAACTCTTGTGGAAATTTGGATTATTAATAACAACAATACTGTAAAAACTATTAATAGGTTTTTGAATAAGGGAGCCATAAAAACATCATCAGACATTTCAGTAGACGACCATACCAACTTGAACCCTTGGAAGTTGTGCACAATTCAATAAGTAGAAGAGCTGAAATCCATTATAAAAACATTACCAATTTGGAGCTATGTAATTGTCCCACCCATTATGTATTTTGAGGCACTGAAAATAGATAGGCATTTGAGTTCCTATTTTAGAATAGCTGTGGCTTCTTACTTTGTCTCTAGCCTTTGTAATAACATTATCCATCTATGACAAAGTGGTGATTCCCTTGGCATAAAGAAAGGGGATAAAAATAACACACGTGAAAAGAATAGGCACATGCATGGTTATTTTCATAGTTGGAATGGAAGTAGCAACCATAGTGGAAAGAAAGCATCTGAATGCAGAGGAAATTTTAGCACTGTGGTTGGTTCATCAATATGTGATAATGGGGTTCTTGTTCTCCTTGGTAGGGTTCTTTAGTGTTTCTTCTTTTGCGGGGTGCATGTGAGATAATAATCTTGTCACTTCCACATATCAACCATTGCAGAACAAATGGATGGGATGTGATGACTGATGTGTCATTTGTAGAGGTTGCCTGAGGTTTTGTCATATAATTGGTGAATGATTTCAATGTTTCCAAAGTCCATTCTCTCTTGCCTTGTATGGCATTGAGATTAAGTGTATTAAATGTGATTAGGTGACCCAATTTTTAATATATTTGTAGCTCCACTTTATTTTTATTTTTTTCAGCTATGACATCTCACATAAATATAATTTTTAATTTTGGTCAATATAATTAGAATATTTATTCATTATGTTTAGATGTGAATGGGGAGTGAAATTGGTATCAAATACTACCAAATACTTGCCTATGAACTTGAGATGATTATATTTAAAAAGTGTTTAAGAAATTACATAATGACATGTCTCTTTGTAGACTAGATCGTACTTAAAATGTATGTTATATGTGTATGATCAGTCATTGTGTTTGAAATTTTTTTGATAAATTGAAGGATATTATTATGTTTTTGATATAAAAAAGTAGCAAGAGGGTGCTCGCCTAAGGTATAAAGGGACTAGAGGCACATTAATAGCATATTAATGGCACTAGTCATAAGCATTTCTATAGTAGTTTAACAACAAAAAAACACCAAGTCTAAGATGCCTCTATCAAAAACAAATACCACTGTACTTTTTAAAAAGATTAAACCAGATTATCTGAAGCAAATAGTAGATATTAAAATAATAGTTATAAGCCACACAGGGATATACCAAGGACTAGGCAAAATAACCTTAAAACTGGAATCAAAATAGGAGAACTGAGGGCCATGCCCAGACAAAAATAAAAACCTCCTAAGCACCAGCAACTAGTTCTTTCCACCCAGATGTTTGGACATTAGGGTCCTAGCCCACTCCTCCTACAAGAATAGGAAGAGATCATTATTGTCCTCATCCACCTCGAGATTGCCGCCCACCAATTTTTCCTGCAAAGTGTAGAGGGTGATAGCCGAAGCATGCATGACCTCCAATGCAAATTTGTTAGTCATCATACAGTGATGCTTTAGTTCTTGCATGTCCTACTTGATGTCAACAATCTCTTTATCCACATAGGAAACCTCAGCTTGAGGGTTCCTTTAAGTGTTTCTTTTCCAGCCATAATCCTGGGTTTGTGCTCAGTAGTGGGGGGCCTGTTCTGGTGATCATGGGGTAAAGTCAGAGATGGGGTAGGATTATGGGGAGTCTCCATTGTTTGTTGAGGGTTGGGAGGGCGAGTGTTACCAGTCCTATTTCAACTCATGTGATCATCAGAAGATCCCTTCATGGACTCAGTGGAGTGAGAGTCTTTATAGACATGGAATTCTCTCTAGAGACTGCTTCCAAGATTCTGGTTTTACACTTCTCCTTCATAATTTTGTTAGACCTTCGGTGATCTGAGCCACCAAGGTCAACCTCCAACTTGACCTGCCTCTCCAACATTCGCTATTTTTTGGGCTTCCATTCAGTCTTAGGGGTACTGTTAGACTCCTTCCAATCTTTAGTCTCTAACGATATTATTATGTTATTTATCTATGTATTTGTTGAATGTTTCAAAATATAAATGTAGTGCAAGTTTCAATTTTTTACATGAATTATTGATTATTCATCTCAAGATTATTTATGACTTAACAAGGATTAAGAAATTTGAGGTGGCTACCTTTTATAATTTAGAAATACATGTAGAAATGATAAGATTAAGAGAATTCAATGTTTAAGAGATTGGAAATGCTCAGTTGAAGTGATTCATATCTACATGTAATTCTTTATTCAAGAGGTAGGAAGTAGTTAATTCTACTATCTTGCAAGGATGTAACAGAGGACACAATAAATGAACTTGGGTTATGATCACAGTTTTTCTTTTGAGAGGCATTTTAGCACTGTGGTTGGTTTGTCAACATGTGCTAATAGGGTTCTTGTTCTCTTCGACAAGGTTCTTTAGTGTTTCTTCTTGTGTAGGGTGCATGTGAGATAATAATCTTACTGCTTCCACATATCAACCATTACAGAACAAATGAACGGGATGTGATGACTGACATGTCATTTGTGAAGGCCGCATGAGGTTTTGTCATAGAATTGGTGGATGATTTCAACATTGCCAAAGTCCATTCTCTCATGCCTCGAATGTCATTGAGATCAAGTGTATTAAATGTGATTAGGTGACCCTATTTGTATTATATCTGTACCTCCACTTTATTTCTATTTTTTTAAGCTACGGCATCTCACATAAACATAATTTTTAATTTAGATCAATATAATTACAATATTTATTTATTACGTTTAGATGTGAATGGGGAGTGAAATTGGTATCAAATACTAGGAAATATTTGCCTATGAACAAGATGATTATATTTAAAAAGTGTTTAAGAAATTAAATAATGACATGTCTCTTTGTAGACTAGATTGTACTTACAATGTATGCTATAGGTGTATGATCAGTCAGTGTGTTCAAAGTTTTTGTATATAAATTGAATGATATTATTATGTTATTTATCTATGTATTTGTTGAATGTTTCAAAATATACATTTAGTGCATGTTACAAAATTGATTGATATCAATTTCAATTTGATTGTTATGACTATTCAAGATTTAGTACATTTTAAATATATAATTGATATATTATCATTGGTGTTAATTCAAACTATATTAATTTAATGGATCATGAGTATTATCATAAACATTCTTAAAAATAGTTTAAATAATTCATTTAAAAATTTATCAAACATATAAGAAGACTCTACAAACTTAATCTTTTTAATATTTTAATAAAGTTACTGTGACATTATGTTTAATTAATCATGACTATTAACTATATAAACTCATTGGTTAATTAAATTGACTGATGGGTCAAAAGATGGAGTTGAATAAATTGATATGGATAAAATATGGGTTTAGGATAATTTGGATTATCTTTTATTTTCATTGAATATATATCTACTGATTAATTATAAGATAAGTAATTAATTTTTTATTAAAAGAAAACAACTTTTGAGGGGACATAAAAATGTATACAAATAAATTGTCAACTATTTGTGATATAATTAATATAAATTAATACATATTTATTAAAACAAGAAAGCTTACAAATAGTCAGACATATAGTTAAATTTCAATAGTTCAAATATAATTTTCATAGAATTGATATTTAAGTAATTTATAAAAGAGAATCTACTTATAAACCTACATTATTAATATGCATTGCTTTTAATTTTAAATGTGCGAACTTTATCCCTTGATGTTTACTAAAATCCATAATCCAATAATCCATGAAGCAAAAAACAAGAAGAAAAAGATATCACAAGGAAGAAGAAAGCAAAAGAAGAGAAAATAGATATCACAAGGAAAAAGAAAGCAAGAAAAGAGAAAATAGTGTTCAAACTCCATGATTCATCATCATGAAAGAAAAAAAGAAAAGAAAAAAGAAAATAGATATCACTAAGAAGAAGAGAACAATAAAGAGAAATTAGACTCATCATCATAAAGAAAAGGTAAGAAAACAAAAAATAGACAACAAAATTTTATTCTAATATAAAAAAAAACACTAACACAATCATAACCAAAAATAACACATACTAATACATATTAATATCAACATATAATTAACCTTTTTTTAATAATTAATCATAAACAATTATAATATATTAGTAAAATTTGGCGTGCGTGTTAGTCCAAGATGAAGCATAAACAAGGTGAGCTCTGCTAAAAAAGCCCAACATAGTAGCAAGACATAACAATACCAATGTCACCATTTGCTGCACTCCAAAGGAAATTCGACACCAAATGTAGAGAAACATTCTTTGTCTTTCTCTTAGTGCAATAGAGTAGAAACAAAGATGAAAATGGCAGGGGAGGTGGGACATATTATATACAAGTTTACATAGGATTTGTTTTGTTCGATAAAGTGTCACAGTAGGAGTTATTGGGTGGTGATAGAAAATAGAAAGATAGGTGGCAAATGAGGGAAAAGGCACATCAAGAATATTAAATTGGGAAATGAAAATGTGGCAATAGTGTATGTGCACTCTCCAACAAATGCAGTCACCATCTCCTAACATCAGAATGTGTGAGAAATATTTAATTATATACTATGGAGCATCGATATTTTATAATCTATTAACGTAAAACTTTGCTTGTTGAGAACACATCATTTTCCAAGTGGCATGTCTGTGGCAAGTTCAACATGGAGGAGTCCCTAGGGTAAAGTTAGGTAGATACCAATACATTCATCTTGGACCTTTTTTTGGCTGTACACCATTTCAAACATTGATTATCAACAAACGTGGGACCCGAGGATGACACACTTTGCGAAAACCTAAAAAAAATAAGACATACAAATCAAGACATTTCAAACATACAAGTCAAAGAAAAAAAACTTCACATATATTCGGCATACAAATTGCATACCAAGTTGCAATTACTAGTATATATAGATGACATGTGAGTGCACTATCAATACCATTATGTATAAATATTATGCTCACACATTAAATTTTTTTAATATTATAGCTATTATTAGTAAAGATAATGTGACTATATACTATCTATTTTTCTTTATTTATATTTAGTAATTGGAAAGAGAATGTAATAAAAAGGTTGACAATTTTTTGTATCTGCTAATTAATCAATATTTTATCACTTATATTTAAAAATTAGAAACATAATTAGATAGATTATCTAGTTTGTTGGCTATGGATTCTTTGATCTTCAACTTGTAGATTTACACTTTGTTGGATAATGTAAATAAAACTCTGACTCTATCACCACTCCAAAGTCCACAAGGAAGAGGGTCAACTGACAAGGATCATAAGTTCCTTCTACTCTTTGAGCTTCAATGCTTAGGTGGTTGTACCCTTGACTCACTTCTTCAAAGGAGTCTCAAAATGATGTATAGAATGCTCAACACAAGACTATAAAAGGTTTATCAAATGAATGCTTATGTTTGTGTGATTGTTAACCATGAAACTTCAAGAGGAAAGACCAGTGCCTTATCCCAGGGCTGAGAGTCACCTAAATGTATGCCTCAACTGAATACCTTAAAATAAACACAATGGAATCCAAGGTAAGTGCTTTGCCTATTACCCCTTTCCTTCAAGCACAAGGACATCAAATTCTACACCTGGCTGCAAACTCACTGAATTCACCTAGAAGACTTTAATCCTAACTTTGTTAGGAACTCAAAGACAAATTCAAAATACTCTTTGTTTACCATACATTAACACACTTTGTGACATTAACATATATGAGCTCAAAGACAAGAAAGAAGACATACACAAGATACCAGATTGGGATTCAATGATGTTTTCATTAACAAATCCAGAATTAACATACTATTATAATGACACCAAGATAAGAAAAGTCACAAAACTAGACTTCTATCAGTATATTACAGTAAAAAACTAGGGACCAAAAGCAACAAGATTTTGGAACCCACGCAAAATCTAAAATTTTGCCACTTATACCACTAGCTGCCTTGGGATCCTCAAGATCAGATGCAACAAGCTTTAGATAGCTAGGGTTAGGGTTTCAACCACCACACCAATAAAAAATAAATCAAAATTTATTACAAGGGAAAGAAACTAAGCAACCTAGTGAAAGAAATCTCAAATAGATTTTGCAATTACGAGCATCATTGAGATCAGGATAGGAAACCAGGAAATGCCATGAAAATCAATCAAATCGGCCACCTGCAAACACACCTGTCGACCAAAAAATAGTCCTTCATATGGCACAAAAGTCTCTACAAATCAAGTAATAGGCCTCTAGACCACTTTGCAACCACTGGCGCCACCAAACCAATCAAAATCCGCCGAAGAAACCATAAATTCAAGTACTTCCTATCGCTGCAAACCCTTCAGAAAATTTGAATTTGAAAAGCAATGGTCACTTCTTTGGCACCAATAGTTAATCAACGGTCCACATTTAAACCTTCATTAACTTTATATCCTAGCCATCCGATCAAACCTCCTTCGCGGCTCGGCAACTTAACCCATCCAGGCACCTCAGGTTTCATTCAGCGAACTGGTGACAAAGTGTTTCTTAGTCGTGGAATGAAAAACTTAACTTTGGTTAGACTCCATGAACACACAACTACACGGGTTAAAATAGCCCACTTAAGTCATATGGCGAACTGGCAACAAAAACCTTTCGCTAGTTTGTGAAAAACATCCTGCCTCTGCTAAATAACTTAGCGACCTCACGATCGCCCTTCACTGAATTGCCAGACCAACTAGTGAACCGCCAAGCCTTCTCACAAATGCGCGACAAGACTACATCTTACCGGCACCGCCACCTTTTATCTGAACCGCCAAACACTAGACTCCAACCGGGCCTGCCCGAAGCCACATGTCACTAAACCATTCATTGCTCCATGCCCAGTGACTGGCATTGAACCCACTCCTCAGCACATCCATGTCAACCAATAGGAACATAGAAACTAAGCACCGCATGGCAGACGGTCCCACTTGCATCACATAGAGAAGATGCTAGATCAACAGATGGCACATGATCGCAAGGGCTGGGAATATTCCTTGAGATCATACGCCAACCGTTGGATTAAAAGCTTTCGACGTAGGCCCGCCTGACAATAAATCCACCTCAGCACTGCGGATACATGTCATCTGGTCGCATGATCGCATAGCCGAGAGAAAGGCTATGTGATCATGTGATAGCCAACCCAAAGCTACCACATCATCGCCTCGCATGACCACCAAACTACATCCACCACCTGCGAATAACTGGGACCCACGTAGATAGATGGCAAGCAGTCGCATGATCGCATGTCAGAAAAGTCTGACATGTGCCCATGCGACAGCCAATGAGAACATGCCATCTGTCCCCCTTCTTACACCGGCCCCACTTCACCGAAGCAACGCCAGAATAGACAAAATTGATGGCAAGTGCATGATCACATGGGGAAAGAATATTCCATGTGATCACACGCTGACCATTGATCTCCTCCCTCTGGCCCCACATCGTCGCACTTAAGACAAAGAGAAAGGAGAGCCGGCAGAAAAGAAGATACGCAAGGTCGAAAACACACAGGGTTTTCAACATGACACAAAGGTAAACAAGGAAGCCAAAAATATTGAGGGTTTTTATGCAGGCCAAAAAGGTCGAAAACAATGTGGATTTTTGAAAACAGTGTGGGTTTTCGACACTATGGCAGATTTTTGAAAATGCTTCCCGCGGACCTTAGAATTTGAAAACTTTTTTGGGCTTTGCAGTTAAGAGGATGCAGTCTGGGTTGGAGCAGGGTGGCACACTAAAGAGCATAGGCCCAAGAGCGTACAACATGAAACACACATGGATCATCTTTGCAAGTTAAAACTGAGACTGCAAGCTGGGTAGAGACCACAAAACCAAGACTGGAAGGAAAAAGGCCATTTTCCTGGGATTTTGCAATGACTGGAAAAATAGCCTAACACAGTTGATGCCATGTTACAATTTAATTTATAAATTCTTGAAATCAAGATACAATCAACTCTACTTTTAGGTGAAATATTAGCCCTTTAATGTTATTCCTAGACCTTATAATCCTATATTTTTTTAGTAACACAAGAAGATAGAATTAGTAGAAGTTAAGAAGAGACATCTATTAGGCCTCATAGTCATATTATAGAAAACTATAAAGAAGGTTGCATCCATAATTTTGTGTTCAATTTTTTTAAAAATAATCTTTTAATCCACCATGCATGTTTTGTGTTTCAATCATCCAAGATAAAAATATTGAAAAAGTTACATTTTTAGTTTAGGAATTATCTATCAATTTTTTTAGTTAATTTAATTGTTACAATGTCACAAACTAAATATATGCAAAGATAAATAATTACAAGTCATACGCTAAACACAAAAAAATGTTTTTGATTAAGTAAAATAGGTTTTACAGTGATCCTGAAACCCACATCAATATTTGATCGAAAGAAAGGCATGAAAACCAAGCAATGAAAAGAAATTCAAAGAAGCTAGGAACAGTCCACTACAGGGCCGAACAAGAAAAAAAAAAGTAAATCAAAACAACACAAAAAATAAGAGCACCATAACATGTTATGCCAAGCTCCTGAGCATGACAAAACACAAAAAAATATTTCTAGAGATAGACAATGCCAATTAATATAATTGTATTAATGTTAAATGAATTTTTATTTAATTTGGATTTAATTAAAAAAAATTCCCTTCTCTAAATAATAAAATATAATAGCATTCATCAAAGTAATTTGTAGTTTATGTTATATTTATTGTAATCTAGTAACATCCATGTCTTATACATTCAAATGATAAAATGAATAAAAAATTATAGTACAAAATATAAAGTATTTAAGAATCTATAGTGATTCTAATGTTTAGTATTCTTCATGTTTCATGTCACTCATCCAACCTTCACTAATAGTTTGTTTATTTGAAGAATTAATATTTCATTCTAAGAAAAAATAGGTGTCATCACATTACAATTAATGTTCAATGATACCTAAGGTAAAATAATCTCATTTGCTTGATCTAAGTAAAAATCATTTATAATAGAACAATAATAAATTTTATATTATATTATTACAAATACAATTAACTTGAGAGACCATGGTTCTAAAGTTAAGTGATTGAAATCATAAAAGGGCTTGACTGTAAACTATAAATTATGAATTTTTTTTTTTTTTAAAGAAATATGTTCCTAAAAAATATATGACTATGAGAATGCTGAAATAGAAAATTTTAACAAATATTTTTTAATTTTCTTGTCATATATGAATTTTAGTGATGCTTAAATAAATTTATTAAGGTGTTAAGGAATTTGTATGTTGGATCACTAATGAGACTATTGATTTGAGCACACATATGCGTATCTAATTTGATGTGTAAATCTGATCCATTACTTCAAATTTCAATTTATATTAAATTAAGAATAAAAATGATATATATTATTGAAGTGGAAGAGAAGAAAAATTAAATAGACCCCTCAAAAATAACAACTCTTCACATATTTTATATAAATTATATTTCAAATATATAACACATAATTATTTTATTTTTATTGCTTAATGAAATAAATAACAACTTATGATAAACATAAACTATAAATTGACTTTAAATTCATTTCTTGTGAGAAGAAGCAATTAATTTTGTTAGGGTAAATAAGTTTTACCCTATTTATGGTGCTTAAATCAAATATAGGTAAATAGTATTATTACACATTTCTAGTTAAGCATATAGAATTTGTTATTATTTTCTCATGTCTATATTTAGTAGATTGTGTTGGGTAGTGGTATCTACCCTCACACTTCATTGGTGCTATCTTTATTGCTCATTTATTTATGCGTACAGCTTATATGTATTGTTTATTATCTCGTATCTTATTTCAATAACATTACTCTCTTTATTTATATGTGTGCGAGAGTTCTTAAATTCACAATATTATTAGCAACCGTTGAGGTATCAAAGTATGTATGCAGATTTACTCATCTTTTTGTTTTTAAGAATTTAACAAGAAACGAGATTCCAACTATTCTAACTGTGTCTTTTTTCTCTATTTCAACATTAATTTTTCATGTTCACAAAAGCATTAGTTTTGGTGGCTTTCAATAATATCGTTACTAGTCCAATATTATTTCGACATTGTTTAATTTCTCAGATTCAAATAGTCACCTCATGAGAACTAACCACATACCCGATGACAAATATTTATGTAACGATCATCTTCATTGTGTCAGGGATAACTCTAACTTCCATTAGGGACCAAAATGACAAATTGCACTATAGGTGAAAATATGAAATGATATTCTTCTCTGTTGCAGTTATATATATCATATGTTTCTCCAAATACCACTTTTTATAGTGATATCCTGCTACTTCTATGTAAGGGTTGTTTATTTGGTAGAAGATGTTGTCTACTTGGCTGGGAATAACCTATTCCTTTGTAGAAACATCAATGATTTCGAGGTGATTCATTTGGATATTCTAAGACTACGATTTTGATGTTGCAACAGTTTCTATGGGAGGTGATGAGATCCATTTACATTTTATTTATTCTTTTTCCATATTGCAACCTATTTCATACATCTTTATATCAATTCTTATATTTCATTTTGTATCAAATCATAACATTTATGTTGCTTATGATTAAAATACATAAAAGATAAGGAAAGGAATCAATTAACAAAGTATTTTGAATGCTTTGACATTCGATCTTTAGGTGCTCACTATACGATATTTAAATTTTAAGTAGTTACTCCAAAGATAAATCCATTCTACCCTTGTGCAATTGTTGTTTGAGGTTGTATAACTATTAGAAATATCTCTTTCAGTGATACTTAATCATGTGAAACATAGTAAAAATGTCAGACTGTTCATGAAAAATAATCAGATTTATTTTCAACTATATCCGGTCAAATTCTATCACGATAATACCAACTTTTACTTATTCATTACATTTCACTTGGAATGAATATCGATTTCCACATGCGCCAGAACGGTAATGACTTCTACCATGCTTATATTGAATAAATATGCATTCTTAATGTCATTGGAAACCCAACATTATGATGCTTCCATCACTATCTATGATTAGGGTTCACATATTTCTTCTAATAATCACACTGTCTAATGTTGGAATTAATCTATATCTGCCTTGTTTATTTCACTATACACCTCCCTCACCTATTGTATAATCATTGACTCTTCCGCTTTGCCCCGTCCTCTCTGTCATTTCAGATTGGACATTTTGGATTTAAATATATAGATATTTTGTTTTAGTCTCCTTAGGATCTAATGCATACTTTGGATGTCAAAAGAAATATCAATTGTGATAAATTATTTTTTTCCAATGAATAGTCTAAATTATTAATGCAGCAACAAAAGAAACTAGAAGAAGAATAACATGGCAGTTTTGATGTATGAAGAAAATAGAGCAGGAGTAGGATTTATTGTTGTGGGAATATAAATATACAGTCAAATAACAAGGTTTTTCTATTTATTTAAAATATTTTCTGGATAAAAAAGAGAGTTATAAATTTGTGTTATGTATTAGATAATTGTATGCTTTTGTTTGGAAAACGCAGAAAAAAAATTATTTTCTTGTGAGGTTTTCTTTTATTTTTGTTTGTGTTTCTTATAGGTTCTATTTTATTCTTCTTTCTACTCCGCTTCATTCCATCAATGGTATCAGAGATGAACGTCAGTATTGGTGAAGTTTTCCAAAGTCATTCTCAAGAGTTAGAAGGGTTTTTTATAGTCAACCATGGTAGCTTCAAGAACAAGCTTGATAAACCCAAAAATCTCATAGTTCAATGGCAAGAATTATGATTGTTTGGTAATAACAATGAAGGAATTATTCTCTTCACAAGACTTATGAGATCTTGTTAAAAATAAATATCTAAAACCAGAAAATATAACAACATACAATACATTGTCTTAAGAAGATAAAGATTTATTTAAAGTTTTAGCAACAACGATTTAAAAGGTTTAATTTTTGTCTTTCAAGGGCTGCATGTGATCATATTTTCAAGAACAGAAGCCACAAAAAATTCCAATAAAATTTGAGATACTCTTCAAATTACCTACAAAGTAATAGAAAATGCGAAAGAGAGCTAAATTACAAATACTAGGAATAGACATGAAAATATTAGACACAATAGATTCATTCTTCACTAAAATTATTGGATTGGTAAACCAAATTAGATCTCATGGTGATTCACTTCAAGAAGGGAGAGTAGTTGAAAACACTGTAAGTTTTCTTGCAAAATTTGACAATATTGTTGTCGCCATAGAAGAGACAAATAATCTGTCATAATTTTCAGTTGATGAGATACATGCATCCCTTATTCATCATGAGAATAGGATAAATAGGTTACAAAATACAAATTTGGAGCATGTCTTCAAGATGCAAATTTCAATCAGCCATATTAGAGGCATCCAAAGAACAAAATTTAGAGGTAGTGGAAGAAATCCATATAGAAGACGAAGAAGCAACCCATCAAGGTCAAGTGGAGAATCATTTCAAAGAGGAAACCATCAAACCCTAGCTCAAAATCAGTCTTAAGGTCAAAGGTATGTCAAATCCACAATCTAATGTCATTATTAAAATAAATTTGGACATTATTTAAATGAATGTACAGAGAAGCAATATGATTCTAGAAAACAAAATGAAAATTCTATCAAAGAAAACAAAAATTAGGACAGCATGATCATACCTTGCAATATTCCACAAGAAACTCAAAAATATATATGGTTTCTAGATTTGGGTTGTAACAATCATTTGACTGGAAATTTACATTTTTTCCTAGTTTTGATTAAACTATAAAATTAGATGTGGCATTAGGAATTGATAATAAAGTGTCATTTCTAGGAAAAGGAATTGTCAACATTAGAACCAAAAAGGGCGAGAAAAAAATTATTTAAGATGTGTATTTTATTCGACTGGGTTGAATCATAACTTAATGAGTGTAAGAAAACTCATTGAAAAAGGGGTATAAAATATATTTCAAGAATAAAGAATGCATAATCTTTGAAAAACTTCTAAGAAATCAAATTATTGAAATGGTTCAAATGGAAAGCAATATAATATTTCCCTAAGGATAAACTAGACTTGAATGTAGAGTTTTCTCAAGAAAACCCCTCAATGAACCCACAAATGAATGAAAAGAAAGTTGCAATAGTTACAAAATTATTTTTGAAGCTAGACTTAAGGATGAAAATTGGTTGGGGCACTTAAGATTTGGACATTTAAAATTTGGAATCCTAAGCCTATTAAATAATAAAGTAATAGTAAAAGGATTTCAATTCATAGAAAACATGGATAGGGTATGTGAAGGTTACATTGCGGGTAAATAACATAGAGATTCATTTTTAGCATGAAATTCAATCCATTCAAAGAAACAATTGGAGATTGTTCGTTAAGATTTATGTGGGACAATTAAACCACCCTCCATTGTTGGAAGTTACTACTTCTTGACATTTATAGATGATTTCACAATAAAGCTATGTGTCTACTTTCTAAAATATAAGGATGAGGTGTTTGATTATTTTTTCATCAATTGAAGGGTCTTATTGAGAAGAAAAGTGGGCATCACATCAAACTATTAACAATAGATAGAGACAGTTAATACATTACAAATAAGTTAATATGATATTGCAAAGATCATGGTATTCATAAACAATTCACTATAAGGTATACTCCTTGGTGCAAGAGCACTTATGGGTTGGCTAGTTCCACCCTTTCTTTTTGGTTGTGAAAGACCATCAAAGGGAATTGTATATATATAAGGTCATGTAGACCATTGTCTGTGAGTTTATTAGGAGTTAATATCAGATAAGGTCTATAGTCCTAGGAATGTTACAGAGATGGCTTAAGTGTTTAGAAGTCTCTAGATTTGTTAAAAAATGCTAGATGATGTCAGAATGATGTCACTAAGTTTAGGATAGCCTTGTATAAGGATAGATCCTAGCATAGGGCTTAGGATAAGCCAAAATGTGAGCAGAGAAATTTTTACAAAACAATTTATGGTAAATGAAAACAATTTTTACAAAATTTTGCAACTATTAGCAACTGGTAACACGGATTTCTTTAGAGTCGCCACCCACTACTCAAGCGGGAATCAAAAGTTATTTCTACTGGTCTACAAACATACAATAGACAAGATTTGCACTAACCTATTGCATCATATCAAAATAAGTCCCCAGTAGAGTCACCAATTTTGTTAGTGTTTGAACCTATAGATTAATCAATTACTCAAATAATCCCAATGGCTATAACCTAGCAAGTTACAAACTACTAAGGTATTAAGGTTAAGACCTTTTTCCCTTTGAGTAATATATACTCAGGCGGGTGTACCTCTATCAATTTAATGTTCAAAGGAGCTCTGAATTGAGAACTTGCTCCTTCACTGCTTTGTTACTGCCTTCAAAATCCAACTCAATAAGTTGCTAAAACTCTGAGTATAACCCAAATTATCCTGATACACAACATCATGATATAGATTATAAAAATAGCAACATGACACAATGGCTTAAGGATATTCATCCTTCTTCCTTTTAGAGTTAAACTCAGGGAAGGGTTAACCTCATTTATTGCTTCTTCAAAGCATTGAAATACATATTTATGAACTTGTCATAATATGACTCAAGTCTGGAAATTATGCATATAAAATAAAATTTCAATCAATTATATCTTGGATGGTAAACCAATGTAAATGGATCTAAAACCAGTCCCTTATCCATTGGGCATCAGAGTCAAACTCTACCTTCACATATATCTATTAAAATGAATACAATGAAACTCAAATAACATGCCTAACATATCATTGTTTCCATTCCTACACCTGTCATCAAATCCACATATAGATATTCAATTCCCAGAGACCTCCCCTAAGATTTTACTCTTTCCTTGAAAGAAACTTAAGCTCAACCCCTACATTCACCTTGTGAAAGATGTATTTAAACTGTCTTACAATCTAAATACATAAAGAAACTAAAACACTCCACATGTAAAGACAATTAAATGATAGTGACAAAACTCCAGTGTATTTGTATTAATTGATCAAATGCATTCGTACAGTCTTCCTTGATTTCAAGAAAATAAGGTTCTATATTCCGGACCTCTCCTTTACAAAAATATTTTCCAACCTCGATCTTCAATAGAAACTGACTATTTATACTAATCAACCATCCTGAAATCCTTGAAAGGATGCAACAAGCTTCGGATGGCTGATAGAAATTTGCACTAGAAAACAAAAGAAAATACAAACAGAAAGATATTTAATAAAGACAGCAAGGCGTATTTTTTCAATTCTGAACAACTTCCGCAGCTGGCACGTTTGTTTGTAGATATTTTCAGAGCAGTTACCAAGTTTGTCATATGAATGATGACCACCATTACAAGCTAATTTACATCATTCTCTGTTTGAACATTCTCTCCCTCAAATTCTAGATCAGGTGCCAAGTGCAATCTATTCTTCTTCCTCCTCTATCAGCTGGATAACCAGTTTCTTCTTCTTCTTTGTTATTAGCTTTTCCCAAGCTGCCACATCATCATCAGATGGCCAGTTGTAACTCTACAGCTCCTGTAATAAGTTGACTTGCCGTTCCCATGTAGAATCAGTCACATTTTTAACTTCTACTACAAACTTAATACAGTCACTTTCAACTTTGAATAAATTATCAATTATATTGTTAGTTCTTTCCACATCCAAAGCCTTATTATCTTTTAGGAAGGCGTCTTGATTGATTACCAACTGACCCATTTACAACTTCCAATCTTCCAATTTGACCACATTTCCATTGTCATCATATACCGGGGGCAAATACTTGCTGTAATCTTTATCAAACATGGCTAACCTAGCCTTTATTTGGTTTGACTTTCCTTTCAAAAACTTTGATGCTGCACTTATTAGGCCAATCCTTTCAAATACATCAGTCACTACTTTTGGGATATCAGGCCTGTGTTCTTGTAAACTATCAAGCTTATCAAACAACAAATTCCTCCCAGACCAAATACTATAGAGTGGCTCCAAGGTGGCTAAATAGTCATTCACCTTTTGATTGGTCTAATGTAATAGGCTGACTGATTTATGAACTACATCCATCTTGTCCTTTATTTTGTCTGGCCTGTACTGCACTATTTTGGCTATAGTGTCTAGGGATGCATCCAATTTCACCTTTTCCAAGTCTTCAATAGGTCCCTCAGGTGCTTCCAAGTTTATCTGAACATGTACCTCAACTTGCAAAGGAGGAGGAGGAATTATTTTTGAGGCTTCCTCAAGTTTGACCTTTATTTCTGCTAGCTCATCTTCCAATTGTTTGATCTTCATCATTTTCAAATCTCTGTCCTTGGCTACCATGCTTGAACTTTCAAACAATTTGGCATATCTTTCTGACAGCTGAGCTGTCTTGGCTTCATTCAGATTAGCCCAATGAGTTACTGCCTTGGAGACTTCAAGGTCTGTTGTATTTTGTACAGTCCATATAATCTTATTCCCCTCCATCTTATCCTCTATACTCAATAGAGATGGCTTTTGGGTTTTGGGAGCCATAGACCACATTGCAATAGCTTGGGACTTAGGGTCATAGCCACTTCCTCTTATCATGTCACCAATGTGAACCTCATATGATAGGCTACCCTCTGGTTGCTTTCTCAATTGATCAATGAGGAATGCAAAAGTCAGATCCCATCCTGGGGTTAACAACATTCCACTTGATTTAACCAATTCTCTGGCTTCGTCCACTGTTATAGGATCAAGGCTAGGATCATATGAAGCAAGAGCTCTCAAAGTTTCTTCACTTGGCTCCATACCTTCAGGCAGAGCTTTCTTTACTTCTTGCTGCTTGTTCCAAATGAGAAAACTCTTGAACTCATCAGTCTTAATGAATTGATCATCACTCAAGAATTCTTCTTGATAGACCTCTCTGATATCCTTCTCCAACCATAAGGACTTTTCTCTGCTTTCTTGCTCAATGGCTATTTTCTTGCCTGCTCTTATTGCTTTCCTCAATTGATGATGATATGGCCTATCACCTGGTACAAGAGAAGATTCTCTGTCAATTTCCCTTCTTTGTTTCTCATGCCTTGAAGGTTCACCTTCCTCAAGCCTCTGTTTCTTCAATGGTCGCTCTGAGATATCCTTTATTTCTGGTTGATCTTGAGTGAGATCAACAACTGGTGGTCCCTCAACCTGTGGAGGACTATCTTCTTCTTGTGACTCATCAGTGAATTCTTCCTCATCAGAAGATGAATAATCTTTCTTTTTCTTCTTCTCTGGCTTATTCTGATCAATCAAGCCTTCCAATTGATTTTCCAAGGTATCATATTTTTCAATCATCCCATCAATCTTCTTCAAATAAGGAAGATCGGGGAAAAAACCCTCAAAAGGAATCTAAGATGCTTTCAATTGGTTGGACAAATCTACTAAATCAAAGAATCTGTACCATCTCCTCTTAACCTCATCTTCATCCAAAATATTTCTAATCACATCTTCTTCATCTAAACCCTCATGCTCCTTGATCACACCAATGTTTGGGATGTAAGTCATCCTGGCAATCTTGATGAAGTCCTCAGGATCTATGTGCCTACAAGCACCAGTAACCATTTTGAATTGTTGTAGCCATGCACTAATTTGAGGAAAAGCCCTCTTTCCTATCAGGAAGTCACCTACCCTGAATTACTTGGGTGTGAATGTACCCTATCTGTGAGGGGCCAGAAGCTCTTTATCTGTACACATCAATTGCCAAACAAATTCCAAACAAGCCAATCTTGGAGGCACATACTTTGGTAATAAATGTGGGGGTTGGGGACAACCATAAACTCTGATAATTGTGGAATCATCTCCTAAGTAGAAGTCACCCCAATTATGATTTCCATCCCACTTATCCACATACTGCAGTGGTCTTAAAAGCCTAAGGACTCTAGGAGATAGCCTGGTGACATTTATGCCTAGCATCCTGATAATTGGAAAGACAATGAAATTCTAAAAAACACAAAAATCTGCTTCATTGGAGGTAGAATTCCATATCCTCACCCACAACTGCACTGGATTGTGCTGATCCTTGAAAGTGAACCTTGGTTTTAACATGTTTACATCAAAATTGTTGATGTTGAAAAATAGAATCAAATGCATTAATAAAGAATAATGCATGAACTCAATAGGACTTTTGCTTTCTTTGACAAACATCAGCCCTTGATGCATCCTATCAATCACATACTGAATGTAATCATAGTCAGTGTTTACCAAGGGATTTTGAATATCCAAGATAATCATCAGCAAGTCAGCTGGTAAAAATTCTGCATTCCCATAAATTCCCAAAACTCTACATAATGCATAGCAAGTATATCTCATATAATTATGGAGGGATTTGAACTGGTATGGGGCATTCATGTTAGCAGGAAGGGGGGCTATGTATTTATCCTATTTTGGCATATGTTTAACCAACTGGTCTTTTACTGACCCTATATTGCTTCTGTATCTTGCCTTTTCTTTGTTCAAATCAATCTCAGTTGAAAAGGACGTGTATAGACCAAAATCTTTCATAAAAGATCCCCTATCAAGAGTAACTAAGGGTGATTGGTCTTCTTTTCTAATTGTCCTTGAGATAGGGTCATAAGTTCTGGCTAGGGCAACAATTAAATCAACATCTAGGAAAACATCAGGGACAACCATTTTTCCCAATCCTAACACCCAACCATTACAGACAGGAACATGCTTATTTTTATTTCTATAAAAGAAGTTGAAAATAGTGTAACCTGAGAATTCCAGAGTGATTGGGTCTCTACACCGTTCCAAAAGATCTTCAAACACGTCATCAACAGCCCTCTTGTTCTGACTGGAGCCCGGCAACAGTTTCAGGAATTCAGCTAAAAAATTTGGCTTATTCCTATCCTCACCAGTTTTGGACTTGGCCTCAGTACTAGAAGACGCTGCACTCTTCTCAGGTTGACTCATCCTTGCTACAGAAACACCTTCAATTCTCTGTATCTCAAATGCTTTATGCTCAGAAATTCTCTAGACAAATAGAAACTCTGAGACTGAACAAATAAACAATGAGCTTCAACTTATTTATCGATATCAATCCAAGGTGTGCAACTACCATAGTTAATGAAAATCTCCTTAATTGATCCCATATTCAATTTTATGTACCCTCAGATTTCAAATTTCGAGCTCGCCATGTCCGGATGTTGACAGATAGATTAAACTACTTGAAAACAAGGTGAAGAGGTAATGATCATGATTCTGTACTTTAAAACTGTTTGCGTCATGCAATCTTTCTTCTTGAAGATGATTTGATGCCTTACTAGTTTCATGTCCAAATTGACAAAGTACTTTATCTATGTGGCAACGGTTCTTTTTCTTTTCCCTTTATGACCTTTTCCATCTGAGCCCATTTAGCGAACCAGCGACTATTGGCTTTTCTTGGTCGCTGAATATAATGCTAACGCTAGCTAGCAACTGGAGAACTGACGACCACTGGCTTCGTTGGTTCTCTGAATCCCTGTTTAATCCTGGTTCAAATTTGGAGAACTAGCGACTACTAGCTTCGTGGGTTCTCAGAATCCCATCCTTAACCATCCATGCATTTCACGAATCAGCGAACAAAGGGCTCCCACTTAAACAATTAACTGCAATTACCATTTGGTGAACTAGCAAACAAAGCCACCTCCCATTCTCTTAATATTATGACTGACGGTCAATTTTCTTGGAGATCTAGAAAACAAAGGGTTCGCGCATTCGCTTAAAAATATACTTAACCGCTTGACTGTCTGGAGAACTGGCGAACCCCTTTAATCTCTGATTCGCTGAATCTTTCCTTAATCATCACTTTACACTAGGGTTCCAGATTGACCGTTGATCTTCATCAATCGATGGCTATCGCTAGTTCTCTGAATAACAAAACCCTTAACCATTTAATTCCGAGAATCAGTGAACAAAGAGCATTTGCTAGTTCTCCAAATACTCCATATCATTGAAAATTTCATTTCGAGAATAAGCGACTGAGACCTTAAAACTTATCATCCATTGATTCTCTTATTCGCCAGATTGTTTTAACCTTTATCCTTTTATTAAGAGAACTGGTGACCACTAGCTTCGCTGAATCGCTAAATTGTTTAGCATGTCACCAACTTATTCTAAGAATAAGTGAATGTGAGAAAACTTATCTCTACTGAAATCTTTTGGCCAAACCATCAGAACCGCCAAATTTAGAGGATAGCACTATAAGTATTTAGTCGCTCATTCGCCAAATCAAATATGCAGGACCCACAGATATTTTGAGATTAAAATAGGGCCGTTGATTGTGAAAACAATCCACTGTATTCGCTAATTCTCTAGTTGACACGACCCTTGACCGCCAGATTCTGAGAATAAGTGAACAAAGTGTTCGCTGAATCGCTAGATTGTTTCACAAGACCGCCAAAGATTGCGAGAAATGGAGATAAACCTCATTCGCTAGTTCTCAGAAAGGAAAATGAAATCGCTGAAGCACTTGGAGACTTAGCGAACAAAGTAATCAAAAAGCATGGCTTTAATGCATTCTCCAATTCGCTGGATGTTTGGGATAACCGCTGGAAGATCTAGAGAACTGGCGACTAATATTAATAGTGAACATGAATTTGACTCATTCGTTGAATCACCAGATTGTTTTGAAATTTGATAAGACACTTCCCAATTCGGCAAACACTTGGGGCAAATAAGCACATGCACAAATAGCAACTTAAGTGACTTAAAGGTAACCAAGAAAAAGAAACAAGAGGGCCACATGAAGTTTAGAAACAAATTGGAAATATTTTGAAAGACAAGACCTAGGGTAAGGGTTTTCCCGAATATATCAAAAACCATTTTCACGACACTTTACAAACCCTAGTCCAGGTATAACACTCGCATGGAGACTCAAACCAGGAATTCGACACAAACCTCAAAATTTTTTTAGGATACCCAACAGTCCTAAATGCAATTAACACTTGATCTTTAATCATGAAATAATCTCTGAAACACACCGAAGATCAATCAAAATTATGCAAAATTCAAATGGGAAGTGACCCTGCAACTACTTTTGGTACATTTCATTTATTCCCCTAGAGCAAGACACTCCTCTTCGTAATCAAGACACACACTCGAGCACATTGGAGCGGCAGAGAAGATCAGTTTCACCAACTCTGGCCCCCTTTGTCATCAATTTTAGTCCTTACTATTTGCTAGAAACGTCTCTAAGATTCAAAATCCAATGACTAAGTCTTGGCACCAATAGCACATTGGCTGTCCTGATTCGATCAAAGATCAGTAATTAAGTCCCGTCCATTAGATCTCATATTCCTAGGCTTCAGATCTTAACCCATCAAGCACCTCAGGTATCATTTCATGAACTAGCGACAAGCAAAAATCTCAATCCCATAATGATAGGCCTAACTGCAGTTAGACTTCATGAACACACAACTGCACGTGTTGAAAATCACCCACTTAAGTCATCTGGCAAATTGGCGACAAAGGAACTTTCACCAATTTGCGGAAAACACCCTGCCTCCACTAAAAACTCTAGCGACCCTATGACCACTCATTCACGAAGTCACCAGACCAACTAGCGAACCACCAAATCATCACGTGAACCAGTGACAAGAAGGAAAATTTTTCGGGCCGCTAAACTTTATCCACTCCACCATTAACTCCACAACCGCAACACATGATGGTTAGTCACATGATCGCATAGCCCAAAAATGGGCTATGCGAACATGCGACATGGGATTTCCTTTTACCCTACCGCAACCGCCACCACATGGAGATAACACCGCTGCCAGCTGACTAATAGATCATTGCCACCGCACCTGAAAGATGCCCCATCACCTACTACCAGGCCCCAGGGACACATGGCAAATGGTCGCATGATCACATAGCCAAAAACTAGGCTATGTGATCATGTGACAGCTAATCACAGGCTGCCACATCATCACCTTAGACCACCAAGCAGTAACCACCAATGGCCAAGAGCTGGGACCCATGTGGATAGATGGCAAGCGGTCGCATGATCGCATGTCAGAGAAGTCTTACATGCGGCCATGTAATAGCCAATAAGAATATGCCATCTGTCACCCCTCTGACATTGGGCCCACTCAGCATCATGTAGACAAATGAAAACCCACCAACATAGAATAGTGTGGCACATAAGAAACCACTTGGCAAATAGGACCCACCGAAGAACTGCCGCCTGAGAAAAGTAATATCAATGGCCGGTGTAAGATCGCAAAAGTCTAACAAATCTCTTGTGAACTTATGCCCACCATTCATCCTCTGATGTAGTCAGGGCCCGCTGAGCCTTCGAAAATTTAGGTCCCACCATCCATTGCACCTGCGCACTTAAAACCAAGGTCAAAAACACACAACATTTTCGACATAGAGAAAGACCAAAAATACAGAGAATGTTCGATGCCAAAGGATAAATGCACAAAAGTAGGAAACATGGGGTCAAAAACAATGAAGGCTAAAAACACATAGACTGAAAACATCATGGATTTTTGAAAACACTGTGGGTTTTCGACACTATGGCAAATTTTGAAAACACTTCCTACGGACCTTAAACTTTGAATATCTTTCTGGGCTTGGCGATTTAGCACATGCAAATTGGATAAGAGTAAGGTGAGAACATGAAGCATACAGGGCAAGACACAAACCATGAAACATTTTTAGGGAGGAGGCCATTTTCAAAAGATTTTTCTGACAGAAAAATGGCCTAACACTCCCCACATGTATTAAAATAGATTGAGCCTTCCATAGCAAATCAACTAAATGTAGAAATAACTAAAGAATCTGATAGTGATGATTTAGACACCACTGATGAGCTCATTCCTTATGAGCATTTTCCTAAAGAAATAAAAGACCTCCTTGAAGCTGAAGATGATCCAATAAAAAGAATTAATGTAGTAGAAACACAAGAACCTACTATAGAGCAAGAGATAGTTGTAACACAAGAACCAACTAATCTCGAAGGCAATCAAAATGAGAAAGGTGGTAGTTATTCTAAGATAGATTCCCATGAGTATGAATTCAAATCAGAATTTGAGGGTAACCCTTCTTGGGGTATTCATCTTGACTTTATTCATGTTCTTAGATTTCCTAGAGGCACAGATGAAGAATCTAATGACTATGAATGAGGAGTCATTCCAGAACTAGATGAACTTATTATAGAAAATTATGTTGATGTTATTCACCAATATGCACCTCAACCTAAAGTAAGCCTAGAATGAAATGATGAACTTATTGAGTCTGATCCACTGATGGCTGAAGTGGATTTTTGCAATGACATTGAGCCTATTCACAAATTGAATATCTTAGGTTGTAACATCACCTTTGAACTCAAGCATTGGGCTAGGACCACTGATGACATATCCATATCCATAAACACCCTTTCCCAATCTTTCACCACTTTGACTATCCAATGCCCTGACCTTCTTGACATAACTTCCACCAACTTGAACAAAGGTATTTATACCTTTCCCAATGACTATGCCCTTGCTTGCTAGCTAAATGTAGTTGAGCCTATGATGACTTCCATCAATGAACCTAGAGTTAGCATGATGGAGTCATACATCAAGTATCTTAGTCAGAAAAATAAGAATAAGAATAAAAAGAAAAGGAGTTGTGAGGGTGAAAACCACTTTGTGGTAGTCTCAAAACCTACAAAAGTAAAAATAAAAGATGTATCTAAAGGTTAAAACCTCTCTGAGGTCACTAAGGATGAGATATTTGATGTCCTTTTGAGTCATTTATAGGACAGATCTCTAGTTCTAATTGAGCCCACTTAATCTATCAATTTGGGAATAATAGAAGAACCATAGTTGATCCATGTAGCACAATCCTTATCAGGAGAAGAAAAACAAAAATTGACAACATTCTTAACAGAGAAAAAGATCAACTTTGTATGGAAATATTCAGATATGCCAGGGTTGGATCCTGATCTTATAATGCACCATTTATCTATAGCTCTGAATATTAAACTTGTTAAGAAAAAATTAAGAAAGATGCATCCACATGTTGCACTCTTGGTAAAAGTTGAATTAGAGAATCTCCTAAAAGCCAAATTTATCTGAGTTATCGATTATGTAGAATGGATCTCTAATATTGTACCTATTTCTAAACTAGACAAATCAATAAGAGTGTGCACAGATTTTAGAGATGTAAACAAAGCATGCCCTAAGGATGATTTTCCATTACCTAACATTGATATGATAGTGGATATGACTATGGGTTTTGAGATGTATTCTTTAATGGATGGTTTTTCTGGATATAATCAAATCAAAATTTCTCCAGAGGATCAAGAGAAAACTACTTTTACATATGCATGGGGTACCTTCTATTGCAATGTCATGCCATTTGGGCTTAAGAATGCTGGTGCTACATATTAGAGAGCTATGACATCTATTTTTCATTACATGATGCACCAAACTATGGAGGATTATGTTGATGATAATTTAGCAAAATCTATGATTAGAGATGAACATCTAAATGATTTGAGCAAGACACTAGACAAAATGGAAAAATTTAGTCTCAGACTAAATCCTAAGAAGTGTTCTTTTGGTGTCACTTCTAGAAAGCTCTTAGGATACATTATTTCAAAGAAAGGAATCAAGGTAGATCCAGCTAAAGTAAAGGCTCTAATGGAGATGCAACCCTTGAAGAATATTAGTAAAATTAGAACATTGCAATGGAGGGTTCAATATATCAGACACTTAATATCTCAGCTAGCGGACATATCACAACCTTTTACAAAGACATTACATAAAGGTGTGACTTTTTCATGGAGTGAAGAATGTGAAAATAAATTTAATCATATCAAGAAATATCTATCAAATCCTCCTATCTTGATGCCTCCCATTTAGGGGAAGCCTTTGATCTTATATGTCTCCACTACAGATACATCACTGGGGGCATTACTTGCACAACATGATGAGAGTAAAAAAGAAAGAGCTATATACTATATCAATAGAACATTGGTGACATACAAAAATAACTATTCTATGATTTAAAAGGCTTGTCTAGCTATGATCTTTGTGTCACAAAAATGAGACATTATATGTTGGCTCATACCACACATTTAGTAGCTAAGATTGATCCACTAAAGTACCTATTAAGAAAATCTTCCCTCATGCGTAGATTAGCCAAATGGGTCATGCTCTTAATTGAATTTGACATTGAATATGTTGAAAACAAAGATATTAAAGGCCAAGTTATTAGTGATCAATTAGCAGATGCACCTTTGTTTGATGACACACCAATGCAAATGGAATTTCCAGATTCCTCTATCATGAATCTTTCTTCTAGAGAATAAAAACTGTTCTTTGATGGCTCCTATACACAGAGTGGACCTAGAGCAGGTATCTTGTTTATCACTCCTATGGGATACTCCATTCCTAAGGCATTCAGAATCAAATTTCCTTGTAAAAATAATATTGTTGAATATGAAGCCCTTTTAAATGGTATGAAGATAGCAATTGAGTGGAGAGTAACATAATTACACATTCATGGAGACTCACAACTTGTAATCCATAAAATCAATGATGTGTACCAAACTAAGGATGAAAATCTCATTCCATACAAGAGAATGGTAGATGATCTAAAGAAATATTTCATATCTATCACATTTGAGAAAATACCTAGAATAGAGAATAAGGCTACCAATGCAATGGAAACACTATCTACTTTATTATAGTAGCCTAAACATGAGCTACGCTACAGGTTCCTGGTGAAAGAACTATCTTATCCTGCATATGACTCCCCTGAAACCCACATGATTTACACTCTTGTAGGTCATGATTCATCCAGATATAAAAACCTCTTCTACTATCTCAAAGACCAAATCATTCCTGATACCTTCAACCACCATGAAAAGAGATACCTTATCCATAATGCCTCCCAATATGCAATCATTGGTCACGATCTATAGAAAAGAGGTCTAGATGGTGTGCTACTTAGATGTTTAGAATGGGAAGAGTCTCAACATGCATTAGAGGAAGTCCATGATGGTATTTGTGGGTCACACTTGAATTTTTTAACACTAGATCAAAAAATTATTAGGGCTAGGTACTATTGGCCTAAAATGGAGAAAGAGTCTATCAAGTTTGCCAAGAACTGTCAAAAGTGCCAAGTGCATGGTAACTTGATTCATGCTTCAGGGAGAGACCTCATTCCCTTCACTACTCAATGGCCTTTTCATCAATGGGAATTTGATCTTATAGGAGCCATACATCCTCATTCTTCTAATGGACATACCCATATAATCACAGCTACATATTATTTTACAAAATGGGTAGAAGCAATCCCTTTGACACAAGCAACTAGAAAACAAATATCTATGTTCATCTTGAACTACATCATATGTCAGTATGATATTCCACATTCTATAATCAAAGATAATGGTGGAAAATTTAAGAACAAAGACCTACATGATTTATGTGCCAAATTCAAGATTACACAACATTGGTCTTCTATCTACTATCCTCAAGGGAATGGACAAGAAGAGGCTTCAAACAAGAATCTATTGAAAATCTTTCACCATAGAGTTAATAAGATAGGAAGAGACTGACATCTCATGATTGATCTAGCTCTTTGGGCCTACAAAACAAGTATCAGAACCCCCACTAGGGCTACACTTTTGCTTTAGTTTATGGGTTTGAAGTGGTACTACCTATTGAGGTTGAAATCCCATCACTAAGAATCAGAATGCATGGTCTAGTAACTGATGATGACTACAAAGTGTCTAGGTTGCAAGAACTTGAACTACTAGATGAATGCGGACAAGAAGCATATGATCATCTCAAAGTGTATTAGACAAGAATGTTTAGAGGCTACAACAAGAAAGTCAGACATAGAGAAGTTCAAGTTGGTGATCTAGTCTTGAGAGAGAATCCTAAAAATCAATCACATAGAGAATGCAAGGGGAAGTTTGAACCCAACTGGCTAGGTCCCTTTGTAATCACTGCTACTTTTGGCTTTGGAGCCTATCAATTCTCAATGATTGAAGGAGAATAGCTCTGAGAACCAATCAACATTCTCCATCTGAAGAAATTCTATGCCTAAGGCATTCAGTCTATGGTAAAATGTCCTGAAAAAATCTTAAAAATCTGAAAAAAGTCCTAAAAAAATGAACATCTTTGTGAAAACCTAGCAATAAGAACCTTGATGATTCACAAAAAAAATCAAAAAATATCAAAAGTACAAAAAAATTGGAAAAATGAAAAATACAGAAAAAATGAGAAAAAGAAAAAGTGGCTTGGTGAAAACTTGGAAATAGGCACCTTGGTAGAAAAAATAGAATCTCTACCAAGATGGTGAAAACCTGGAAAACAAGTGCCACTTATTCAAAATGGTCAATCTATTAGTGCAATCTTGGTCTTTCCTAGCTTTCAGTCTTGCTTTAGTTTGTACATATCTCTCGGTTTGTTTTTGCATTCCTGTCTTCAATAAGTTAGTCTATACACCAATCAGCTCAAGTGTCTATATCCTATCAATTCTTAACACTTGGGGGCAATCAAAGTCATATCATATGGCCTCCAATACATCTTAGATGAGTCATATATAGTTAGAGTCCTTTGAAGCTTCATTTGAGTCAGTCAGTCAGTCTCATCTACAGAAAGGATTTTGCATCTACAATCAAACATCAACACAAAATGAAAACAATTTGTGTTTCATGCTTTTATCTCCTTGTATGCTTATTGATTCACATTGAGATTTTTGCATATTATGTCCTTTTGAGCTCTTCAATGATGTCCTTTATAGGATTTAGAGAGTGATGACTAGGGGCATAATTTTTTTCTTTGTTTTCTACTTGTATGTGAAAATCTAGCACCTTTAGAAATTGTAGATTGAAATGGTGTCTAATTGTAAGAGCCTCTATCTTGAATTGGATGGCCATGCACACCTCGACCATTGATACCCAAAAAATTCAAGGAAGTTTGATCTAACTATTGTATTTTTGAATGAATTCTTTCTCCTACTGTGAAATGTGATCTTGCCTAAGGATGTGAATGGTAAAGGGTCACTATGGGTAATTCACACTGGATTTAGAAGGATGTCTTGACTACTTGATGTGTTTGTTTTAGCAAGATGTATTCTGATCATCATGATGTTTATGCCCAATGCTTATACAAATTGTAATATCAAAATGGACATGATATTCAGGTCATCTTGGCATTTATGCCTTGGTGTTTATATCTAATCTGACATTTTGAAAATACAATTAATATTCATATGTCCATGGTTGCCTAACCAGTGGGCATTGTATTGATTCTTGCACATATAAATCAGTATTCATATGTCTATGGTTTTTATAAACTAGTAGGCATTGTATTGATTTATCCTGTTACCTAAAAAAAACTCAATGATGACGAATGACTGATACATGATCAATGACTAGGTCCTAGGTCTTAGGTTACATTTCATTTTGCATGTCATTGCATTACACTTTGCATGATCGCATGATCTCACAAATTGCTTGCCAATATTTAACAATTCTTCTAAAACTATACTTAAACTGCACACAAAGAGCTAAATCTCATATGAAGGTTTTCTCACAGACACGCAAGTAGTCACCATCTTGAGTTACACATCCTTTTTGACATAAGACTGAGTACTTGTCTTCATCAATACCTACAAAACATATCATGTGTATCATTTCATTTCATTACATATTCATAATCATTCATTCCATCTATTACATCACATACATTTCCATACATACACTTTCCATAATCAAGTACATTTGCATAACATCCATACATATGAAAGAAAATCATTACATTGCATGAATCCATACATACATTCTACTCTACTCAACATTTACATCACATCATATTATCATACATCAAAAACATAAAAAGTACAAATGAAGTCACAACAAAAAAGTTTCGATCTCATATATATATCATAAAACTTAAAATAGATAGGGGTGTACTACTGGCACATGGTACAAAAGAATGAGCTCATATGAGCTATCATAATAGTATCAATATCAAAAGAGAAACACAAATATTAGAATATCCTAACATATTAGCTATCATCCTGATCTTGTTTGTCTAGTGGAGGTCCATCTAGTACTACCTCAGATCTAGGTGCTCTCACTCCCTCTGATGTTATCATGTACTAAGAGTATGAAGGAACTCTCTGAGAAAGTGGAACTACAGTGTAGTATGCTGAAACATAATACATAGATCTAGAGGTCTGATAGATAACCTCTGCCTATAATCTATGAACCTCACCATGAAGCTTAGTGCATTGTCTATCTGCCTCTAGATATCTCTCCTCCCAGTGAGCACTATGCACCTTCAGGTCCCAGACCTATAATCTAAGCCTCCTCATGATCTCCTATGTAGATAATAGAACACTAGGATCAACATCTACTACTGGCATGTCAGTATCCTTAGCAGGCTACTCTGTGGTCTCTGCTCTATGTGCCTTACAATGTCTAACCTCTGCATCCAGATCAAAATTGGTATCCTCCTTCATGGGATTAGTATCACCACCTACAACCTACTCAGTTGCAATTACCTCCTTAGTAGTACCAACATTGCCTAAAGTACCACCCTCTCCCCTAGTCCATCTCTATGAACCAGTAGATCTACTTGCTATGGAACTAGTGTGATGAGGGGGCCTCATCTATCCTAATGGTCTCTGTGGAGGATCCATCACTCTCAATCTTAGAGGTGTGGGGTGTACAATCAGAACCTATGTGGGTCTAGGACCCTATCCCATCAGAGCACTTGTGACATCCATCGCCTCCTCCATGGAGGGTATCAACTCTATAGGGTCAAAAAATTTGTGTACAGGATGATTAACAAGCCATGTAGTAAACCCATTTGTAACTCTGACATCTACAACCTGTGGTCTATACTCCCAATCTCTACCAATGATAGAATTGTACTCTTGTAAACACAAGGCATAAGAAAGACTCAGGGTCCATCCAAGTCCAAGCTCATGAGCTCTCTACACATAAGTGGTGTAATCCTGCAGTGTGTCTTGCACTCATCCATATTGATGCCATACCCTGGTGATAAGAAATCTCTATAATATAGAGGATGATCATCCTATCAACACCTAGCTCTAAAAGAAGAAATTAAACTACTCTCGTGCAGTAGGCCAAGGCTCAATCTCTAAATAGGGCTTCCATCGTACAAAAGTCATGTCATCAAGACATCATCTCCAATACTCTACAAGACCCATACACCCCTGTATGACATATCCAACATATATATATATATATATATATATATATATATCACGGGCTCTTGTGGCTTCCTCTGTGAGGTACACACTGGTCTCAAAACTAGGATATGCTCCCGCGCCCAGATCTGTAAAATAAGAGCACCAACAGAAAAAGTCTTTCTCTCATGATACACTACCTTGTGCATTTCAGAGAACATGTCCACTAAAAGACATTGATCCTAGGCTAACTTGGAAGGAGTCACCATCAAATGTGCAATCATAGGGACCTAGCCCATCAGAAGACCATTCTACTAATAGTTAGACATGATGATATCGCTGATCATCCCGACTATAATACACTCTAGTCTATGAGACTATCCATAATACTACACCAAGGTCTCCCATGAAATGGAACCAGTCGGCTTAGTATCATCTCCGAAGAGACATCTGAAAGCTAATAGTCTTGAGTTCCTAGAACTCACATAAGATGGATGCTGACCTGAAAGGAAAAAAATTTGAAGAATCATGTACACATCCTTTGGAGTCACAATGAGCTCTCCAGTAGGAAGATGAAATGCCTATGTCTCTGAGTGGAATCTCTCTATCAATGTCATCAAAAGACCATGGTTTACCCTAATCTTGGTTAAATGGATCAAATACTCAAAATTGCAAGCAGTAAGATGTACTCTTAATAGATCAGGTAAGGAAACATATAGCCTTTAAGTGGCTAGATATGAGATATGTACATGAACATCAAGATATATGACCTACACAACATAGAAACAAGGAACCCTATTAGTACATTGGTTGAAAAATAGGCTACACATACAAGAATGGAACAATTTACTATTTCAAGAGGTAGATCAAAGACTCGGTAATCAAGCTCAAATATCAGAAATTCAAAATTTGGCCCTAGTAATGAGTTTTGGGCTCATTTATTTTCAAACGACAAAGCAGACTGGTAGAAAAACTTGTATGAGTTTTCATTGGTTACCATACAACAAAGCATGATGATATGACACTGTATACCTCCTCGGATGAGTTTAGAGGGACCCAACAAAATGTCATACGACTCTTGGGTCCCTCTCATATGAGTCTTGGGGGTTAATCAAACAATAATCTAACTAGGGTTGAAAAGTTGTACGAGCCCAAATGGATGCTCGTATGAGTTTTCATGCATGCAAAAATTAAAAATTGAAAACGTATGAAACAAATGCTAAAAATGTTATAAACAAAGAAAAATTGACTTTTTAGAAAAGAAAAGAGGTCCACCTACTGGATGTCCATACTGTTGAGGTCTCTGATGCCTCTGGCTATGCTCAAAATGGTGAGAAGACACAGGTACCTTCATTTCTTCCATTTTAAAAATTAGAGGGCTCCACAAGGTTTTCAAAAGTCAATGGTGAAAATGAATTGAAAATGACCCTTTTGGCCTTTATATAGCTTTTGACCTAATTTTCAAAAGTGCTTTGTTTTTCACAAAAAATGTACCCCTGGCTAATTTCGATGTTTTGAACCCATTTTTGGGATCAAAATTGAAATCTAATATTATTTACTATGTCAAAATCATGATTTAAAATTTTCAACCTAGGATGTCTGATTGCTTGCACAATCAACCTTTAATCATCACAAAAATCCAATATTCAACTTAACTGATTATCTTACATCAAACTATCAAAATTTCAACTTGGTCAACAATGGTTAACTCATGGTCAAACCTAGTCAAACTTGCTCTTCTAGACCTCCAAACGATGTAGAATGCATTCTCAAATGTGTACAACCACTTCTCAAATCAATTAACATGCTTCTAAACTATAATGCTAACTTTTCTTGTAAGATTTTAATTTTCATCTAAAAGGGGGCATGGTATTACACATCATTCAAAGTTTGTAAATCTAAATTTTGTCAATCAAAATCTTTTTCTCAATAATCAAGACAACAACTACATCTAGTTGTTGATTCATCTAAAGTCCTCATCACTTGGGGCAAATCTATCATCTCTTGGGGCAAATCTATTGCAATCTGGTATCCTAAATCTATCTTGTAAACTATATCTACTTTCGTAACCAATGATTCATTAGTGTTATTTCCTTGGTTCTTCATAACTAATGGGTTTAGGATGTGATACTAATATGATTCATACAAGGACATTGTGGTATGGAATCGGTCACTCACTTCTTTGCAATCATAATGTTCAGAATCAGAAATTTTGACACTTTTTCGTAGTCATCAGTTCATTATTGATATAGCTAGCATCATCTCAATTCCTAGTCATTCTGGTGCTGGGTCAATATCTTTCAATCTTTAATCTTTTGAATCAAGTTTCATACATGTTTATCATACACAGACTATCTTTGAACCACTTCACTTCGCACAGTAATTCAAAGAGGGGCAAAATGTAATACCCCAAAAATGGGCTATAGGTTGATTAACCTCTTACACCTTCAAATTTGAATGAAATCAACATCAAAGTCCTAACCTAAGGCATATCTAAAAATTATCGAATCCACATCTAGTTGCTGATTCATCTAAAGTCCTCATTTCTTGGGGAAAATCTATCATCTCTTAGGGAAAATCTATTGCAATCTGGTATCCTAAATCTATCTTGTAAATTGTATCTTCTTTCGTAACCAGCGGTTCATTAGTGTTATTTCCTTGGTTCTTTGTAGCTGATGGGTTCAGGATGTGATACCAATACATGAATAATACAAGGACATTGATGTCTGTAATTGGTCACTCACTTCTTTGTAATCATAAGGTTCAGAATCAAGCATTTTGACACTTTTTCATAATTGCCAGTTCATTGTTGATATAGCTAGCATCATCTCGATTCCTAGTCATTGTGGGCCTAGGTTGATATCTTTCAATCTTTAATCTTTTGAGTCAAGTTTCATACATCTTTATCATACATAGACTATCTTTGAACCACTACACTTCACACAATAATTCAAAGAGGGGAAAAATGTAATACCCCAAAAATGGGCTATAAGTTCATTAACCTCTTACATCTTCAAATGTGAACAAAACCGACATCAAAGTCCTAACCTAAGGCACATCTGAAAATTATCAAATCCACATCTAGTTGCTGATTCATCTAAAGTCCCCATCGCTCTAGGAAAATCTATCATCTCTTGGGGCAAATCTATTGCAATCTGGTATCCTAAATCTATCTTGTAAATTGTATCTGCTTTTGTAACCAACAGTTCATTAGTGTTATTTCCTTGGTTCTTCATAGCTAATGGGTTCAAGATGTGATACCAATACATGATTAATACAAGGACATTGAGGTTTGGAATCAGTTACTCACTTCTTTGCAATCATAAGGGTCAAAATCAGGTGTTTTGACACTTTTTCATAATCGCTAGTTCATTGTTGATATAGCTAGCATCATCTCGATTCCTAGTCATTCTGGGCCTAGGTCGATATCTTCCAATCTTTAATCTTTTGAATCAAGTTTCATAAATCTTTATCATACATAGACTATCTTTGAACCATTGCACTTTGCACAGTAATTCAAAGAGGGGCAAAATGTAATACCTCAAAAATGGGCTATAGGTTCATTAACCTCTTACATCTTCAAATTCAAATGAAATTGACATCAAAGTCCTAACCTAAGGCACATCTAAAAATTATCGAATCCTAAATTCTACATCGGGGAATATTCCTAACAATATTCCTATTTATCCTAATTATCTTTAATTTAATAATTATTTGGTGATAAATCTTATTTATCATAAAGTTTGATTAATTGAATATTCTGGAGATTTAATTAATTAGATTTAATTTCGACAATAAAATAAAAAATCTCATGACCAATTGATTGAATTCTTATTTAATTAATTAATGTCAATTGTCAATTTTTAATAATATAGTTTTAGAATAAAGTTTGATTTAATAATTGATTAACCCAAAAATCAATTGTTTTAATTCAAAAATCAGTCAAGTTGAGAATAGATCACTTTATTTATTTAATTAATTCATAATTAATTATGCACATTCAAAGAGCAGTTAAACTCAAAATCAGGAAATCAATGCAAGTTGTTAACTTTTGGAAACTCAACATTCTATTTTGAGTTCAAAGCTCTTCTTGCATACTTTTGCATGATTTTGTGAGTTAATTATTTCTTATTTCCTGATAAATCAAAAATCAACCTGAGTTCATTAAGAGTGATTTATTGATTTTCTCATGCACCTCCAAAGCTGTGGATTTCAATAAAATCAAGGCTTCAGCTCTTCTAAAAGGATCCACAAAATTGCATCCTCATGCTGGCGAATTGGTGATCAAAGAATCCATCATTGTGAATCAAAGTTGTTGTGAGATTTTCATTATTTTTGAGCATTCATATCATTTAGCATATCAATTCTTAGATTCATTGCATATCATATCAGTTTTTCATTTCTAATAGATTCATATCAATTTCCTTAATCTTATTGCATTGAAAATACAAAAATATAGATTAAATCTACTTTCATATAGTTTGTATTCTTTGCATTCAAATCCTTCGTTTAGGTGTTGCATTGTCACTAGTCTTAGTCTGATCTGAGAGTATCATACTCGCAACTTCTAGAAGGTAGTAAATCACCTAGTTAGTTTAGTTTCCATTTCATTGCATGATTTTGGTTTTTGACTAACCTCTAATGTTTTACTGAAGTGTTGTGTCTACAACTAGGTAAAATATTCACACACATACATATTGGTTTATTGGTTTTTATAGGTTATTTTTGCAAATGAGGCCTCCCTAACTAATATTTTCACAATAGTATCTATATGGCCTCATAGAATTGATAAGTAAGGTAATGGTACATATTGAAAGTCAAAGAAGGGCCCATTCAAAAGCATGGAAACTATTTCTAAAGGCTACCCCTAGGAGGGTCCATGGAGATCTCGGTTAGCGAAGATTAAGTTGTAGAAAATTAAACATGTATAGGTGGTTCCCAAGCATGAACCCAAGCATTGCAAGTTGTAGAAAAAGATCATGCAAAGATCTATGTGTAAGAATAAGGTCTGGAGTAATCTCTAGTAGACCCATTAAGATCAAGAACACATAACCCCTAGTTCTTTACAAAACCCTTACTAAATCCTCAAATCTTGGCTAGGGCATAGTAGAGATAGATGAAGCCCTATAACCCTAAAAATATTTGTGGTGATGTTGACTGAAGTCAACTCCACAAATAAAGTTTCATGGTCATTGTGTAAGGCTACGGTGAAAATTCCTATTTTCTCAAAGTAGGAGACATAATAGGGGCTCTTTTCTAGTAGGCCTATTTTCAGACACATTGATGGAATTAGTAAGGAAGGTAAGAATGGAGAGTCATCCACAATATCTATTTGAATAATTTAGATAGTATATTAAGACCTATACACATGCTTAAGTTAATTTGTTAGCATTGGTGGTGGAATGTCCTTAAAGATTATTAAGGGCTAGTGTTTTGGAAATTTTGTTGAGCACCAAGAAGTTAATTGTTTTGGAAAAGAATTTCTCAATAGCTAGATTGGTTTGTAGGCCAGGGGATCAACATCATGAAAATGATCTGATGCAGGAGCATCTTAGGTCCTTGGCAATCCTGTGTCACCAAAAATATATTTGAGTTTGTCTATGTTGCTCGGTTCCTTCTTTGACCAAGTTGGTCGGTAGTTGGTCAGTTTCTAATGGGTTACTGAGTGTGCTCAATTATCTCCTAGGTGGTCATTTGTTTCTGTGGTGCTCGGCGATGCCTGTCTGTTGCTCGGTCATCCTTTCTTACCGAGTAGTTTATTTTTGAGTTCTTTTTGAGGCCAACTTATACATTTATGTTGGGTCATAGATTAATGTTTGTATCAATCATTAGGAAGCGTGTGGTCCTAGATCTAATTGTTTCTTCCATTGATTATGGATATGAAGGTTGGCTCAGTTTGGTAGCCTCTTGTATAAATGTAGTTGTCTATTTAGAGTTTAGGGAGTCAGTTTAGATAGAAGATAAAAGATAATTGAATAGAGATGGTCGGTAGATCCTCGCAAGTTAGAGGAATTCTATAATTCATTATAATAATAGGTTGTAACCAAGAAGGCCTTATAGCCTAAAATGTATGAATCTATTTGATGGAATAAATGAAGGACCCTAAATTCTCTCTCTCACTATGTTGTTGTTGCTTCTATGTGTTGTTGAGCAGGATGGATCATTAGGGTATGTGATTATTTGGCCTCTTCTGAACATCCCTTGCATTAGTTGGTAATAGAGTGAGGTTAAATCTTGATCTAGGTTTTTAGGCTCCTCTTAAGAAGCCCTAGTTGATTGTTGTGGGGTAGCAAATTGTGATCTGACCTACAATTGCAGAGGGTTGTCAAGATGGTTTGTGGGAGGCAAGATGCAGATCCAGGATTGGTAGATATCCTAAGGTAGATTACTTCTAGGTTAGAAGCAGTTGAGAAAACCTAGAGAAGAGGCCTAGACATCTTAAAGATGTTAGTGATGATGAAGTTGAGGTGGAACAAGGTGATGTAAAACCTGCACCTGTGATGGATCAAAGTGAAGAAAGATATTTGAATGCTTTGACAAGTCTAAAGTCTACACCACATTTCAATCCTCCTAAGTATGGTGGAAAATTGGACTCTGATGAATTGGTGGACTAGATCACTGAGATGGAATAGTATTTTGAGTATGAAAACATTATTGAAGACAAGAAAGTGAATATTACAAGCACAATGTTGAAAAGTCATGCATCCTTATGGTGGGAACATCTACAGTTGGATAGATACAGGAAAGGCAAAGACAAAATCAAGGTATGGAATAAGATGTTGAATAAATTGAAAATAAATTTCTTACCTTTTGATTATCAAATTAACCTAGTTTGATGAATGCAAAGTCTAAGGAAAAAAGATAGCTCAGTAAGGGAATATACTAAAGAATTCTATAGATTAGATATCAGATCTAGACATCATGAAGATGATGTGGACAAAATTGCTAGATACCTAAATGGTTTGAGAGTTTCCACCTAAGAGGAAATCAATTTGGTCAAATTGGAGAACATTGAAGAGGCTTATCAATTTGCATTGAAAGCCGAGGAGAAATTGCATAAAAGACATGAGCAGAGATAGAGAGGAAGAGGTGGTAGATTACCTAGAGGAAGAGGTAGATCTAATGGTGAAAATGGTAGATCAGAACCTGAAAAGAAAAATATGAACAAAAGTAAGACTGAGTGGAAATGTGAAAGTTCATCTAGACGTAGAGGCAGTAACTACCAAGGTGGTTATAGCAGAGGAATTTTTTGAGGAACTTGATACAATTATGGAGAAGAAGGACATAGATCCTTTCAATGTACACATGCAAGTAAGAAGGCTGGTAGCTTTAGAAATGCTTTAGTGCAAGAAGAGTTATTGAATGAACTTGAGAAAGAAAATAACTTGATGGTAAGGAGAGCACTATGGAATGAATGTAAAAAGGAGATTCAGTAAGAAAAAGATTGTTCAAGACTAGATGTAGATTTTATGATAAAGTATGGAAGGTAATATTAACAGTGGTAGCTCAGAGAATCTGGCATCTAAGGAAACGGTCGCAAAATTATAGTTGGAGAGATTGGAACATCTGAAGCCCTATCAGATTTCATGGATCAAAGATGATCATACACTCTTGGTAAGTGAACAATGTTATGTGAATTTGAAAATTGGAAAGTACTATGATAAGGTGTTGTGTGATATTATGCCTATGGATTGTTGTCATATTTTGTTGGGTAGACCTTGGCAATATGATAGACAATTTGTATATGATGGAAGGTTACATAAGTATACTATTGTGGCTAATGGAAAGAAAAAAATCTTGTTACCATTGATGGAAGAACCTGTTAGTAATGTTTGGACATCTATAAAAGTTTATTTTATGGAAGGAATAAATTTTGTGAAGGACTTAAAAAAAAATGATGTATGTTTTGCTATGATTCCTAACAAACTGAGTAAGAAAATAGAGGATAGTGTTCCTAAGGAGATTGATACATTTCTCACCAAGTATAGTGAATCATGTCTGATAATGTACCTGATGGTTTTCCACTGAAAATAAGTATTGATCATTGTATGGATCTAATCCCTAGAGCAAGTTTACCAAATAAGGCACCTCATCGGTTGACACCTACCAAGAATCAGGAATTGAATCGACAGATTCAAGATTTGTTGGAAAAAGGTTTGATTAGAGAAAGTTTGAGTCCTTGTGTAGTACCTATTGTATTGGCACTAAAGAAGAATGGAGAATGGAGAATGTGTATTGATTCTAGAGAAATCAATAAGATAACAATGAAGTATAGGTTTCCTATACCAAGAATAGATGATATAATGGATAGTTTGACTAGAGCAAAATAATTTACCAAAATTGATTTGAAAAGTGGGTACAATCAGATCAGAATCAAAGAAGGTGATGAATGGAAGGCTACCTTCAAGTCAAAAAAAGGTTTGTATTAGTGGTTGGTTATGCCTTTTAGTTTAACTAATGCACCGAGTACGTTTATGAGATTGATGAATGAAGTTTTGAAGAAATTATTGGGCAAGTTTGTGATTGTATATCTTGATGATATTCTAATATTCAGTAAGACTAGAGAAGAACATTTGTTTCATGTTAGACAAGTTTTATAGAGATTGAAAGAAGAAAAGTTGTTGATAAATCTGAAAAAGTGTTCATTCATGAAAGAGGAAATTGTGTATTTAGGATTTGTGATCTCAGCTGATGGTTTGAAGATGGACCCTAAAAAAGGTTGAACCTATTCTAAATTGGCCTACACCTATTAATGCTAGTGAGAAGGTTTCTGAGTTGCCTATTTTGGCATTGCATGATTTCAGTAAGGTATTTCAAGTGGAATGTGATGCAAGTGGAAGTGCTATTGGAGATGTGTTGAGTCAAGAAGGTAAACCTCTTGCATTCTTTAGTGAAAATTTGAATGATGCTAGAAGGAAATATTTTGTGTATGATTAAGAATTCTATGCTATTGTTCAAGCACTAAAGAAATGGAGACATTATTTAATACCGAGTGAATTTGTGTTGTATAATGATCCTAAGGATTTATAGTATTTCGGTAGTCAGAATAAGTTGAATCAGAGACATATGAAATGGGTTGAGTATTTTTAGAGTTATACATTTGTGATAAAGCATAAGAGTGGAGTCACTAACCAAGTCACTAATGCATTGAGTAGAAGAAGATCTTTGATGACCGAGATGAAAATTAAAGTTCTTAGTTTTGATGAGATGAGAGATTCTTATGAGTTTGATCCTAATTTTTCTAAGCCATGGAGAAAGTGTAGAGCACCTATTCACTATCAAGAAGATACTAAATGGGATGAATATTTTATTCAGGAAGGTATGTTGTTTAAAGGTATTCGGTTGTGTATACCAAGGGGAGTAATGAGAACTAATATGATAAAAGAGAAACATAGTAGTGGTTTGGATGGACATTTTAGTATTGATAAAACATGGAATTTTCTTAAGGAGAAGTACTTTTGGCTGAAGTTGTATAAAGATGTTCAAAAATTTATGAAAAGTTGTGTAGCTTGTCAAGTTGCAAAAGGAGTGAGTCAGAATACTGGATCGTATACACCAATTGTTGTACCTAAAAAACCTTGGATTGACATTAGTATGGATTTTGTTCTTGGCTTACCGAAGATAGTAAGAAGTAATGATTCTATATTTGTTGTTGTGGATAGATTTTCTAAGATGGCACATTTTATACCTTGTAGAAAGACATCAGATGTAGTACATGTAGTAGATCTTTTCTTTAAGGAAATTGTTAGATTGCATGGATTACTGAGGAGTATTATCTTTGACCGAGATCATAAGTTTGTTGGATACTTTTGGAAGACCCTTTGGAAAAAATTTGGCACTAAGTTGAAATATAGTTCTACATTTCACCCACAAACTGATGGACAGACTAAAGTTGTGAACAAAAGTTTGGGAAATCTTTTAAGATGTTTAGTTGGAGATACACCGAGTAATTGGGATTCTGTGTTGGCACAAGAAGAGTTTGCATACAATAATTCAGTGAATATAAGTAATTGGAAGACACCAATTGAGATTGTGTATGGCATACAACTGAGAGGTATATCTAATTTGAGAGACATTGCTAATGAAAGTAAGAGAAGTGCTGAAGGAGTAAAATTTTTTGGGTACATGAAGACATTGCATGAAGATGTGAAGATGAAGCTAGAAGACAATAATCAGAAATACAAAGATAGAGTTGATAAATCAAGGAGACATAAAACTTTTGATGATGGTGATGAAGTGATGATTCATTTGAAGAAAGTTTGATTTCTTGTTGGAACATATGGGAAGCTGAAAATGAAGAAGTTTGGACCTTGCTATATTTTGAGGAAATTTGACAGCAGAAATGCATATGAGATTGAGTTACCTAATGACATGGACATATCACCAATTTTCAACATTGCTGATTTGTATGAGTATCATGAACCTGATGAAGAAATGATAGTACCGACATAATATCCTAAGAAGGAGAATGAAGAGATTGAGTAGATTTTGAAGCAAAGAGTTCGTAAGAGTATAATAGGAAAATAATATATGGAATATCTGGTAAAGTTGAAGAATAGACCGATGAAAGATAGTTCTTAGATCTCAAAGTCTGAGTTGGATGTAGCTCAAATCATACCTGAATGATTCAAAGAATCATTTCTAAATAACCCCAAGTGTCTGATGCAAGAGCATCTTAGGTCCTTGGCAATCCTGTGCCACCAAAAATATATTTGAGTTTTTCTATGTTGCTTGGTTCCTTCTTTGACCAAGTTGGTTGGTAGTTGGTTGGTTTCCTTTAGGTTACAGAGTGTGGTCTATTATCTCCTAGGTGGTCAGTTCTTTCTCTGGTGCTTGACGATGCTTGTCTATTTCTCGGTCATCCATACTTATAGAGTAGTTTCTTTTTGAGTTCTTGCTGAGGCTGACTTATGCATTTATGTTAGGTCACAAATTTAATGTTGGTATCAATCATTGGGAAGAGTGTGGTCCCAAATATGACAATTTCTTCCATTGATTATGGATTTGAAGGCCAACTCTATTTGGTAGCCTCTTGTATAAATGCAGTTTTCTGTTTAGAGTTTAGGGATTCAGTTTAGATAGAAGATAGAAGATAATTGAATAGAGATGGTTGGCAGATCCTCCCAAGCTAGAGGACTTCTGTAATTCATATTAATAATAGGCCGTAACTGGGAAGGCCTTATAGCCCAGCATGTATGAATCTATTTGATGGAATAAATGAAGGATACTACATTCTCTCTCTCAGTGTGTTGTTGTTGCTTCCTTGTGTTGTTGGGAAAGTTGGATCATTAGGGTGTGCCATTGTTTGGCTCCTTCTGACCCTCCCTTGTGTCATGATCCTATAGTTAAGAGGGCATGGATAAAAATAAACCTAAGAGGTCCTTAAGAGAGAGACCTAATTGTAAATGTGTAATTGGTAGAACCAAACTCCATATTAGATTGGTATCACAACCCCAAAATATTTTTCATTGGACTATGTGTATATCATAGAGTGAATCTATAAGATCATCCATGATGGTTAATAATGCATAACTTGCAAAGAAATTAGAGGAGCAAGAAGAAGATAGAAGATTATTGAGAGAAATTTTGACCCAATTGGAGAAAAAATTGGGTGAAGTTCAGGTAAAGATAGATGAAGTTAGTGAGAAGAATAGTAAAGAAGAAAACAAGACAATTTGGTAGCTATAGAGGATAAAATCCATGAGAATGATCTAGTATTGCAAGAAGAACCCTTTCTAAAGGAACTCAAGGCCATGAGTGGGAAAGATTTGAATCAGATACCTCTTTTCAGTGGAAAAATGGAACCATATTTAGTAATGAATTGGAAAAAAGGTATTGAGAACTAGTTTGAGTTTGATGGGGTTAGTGAAGGACAAAAGGTAAGGGTAAAAAAATATAGGCTTAGAGGCTCTGCTATGACATGGTGGAAATTCATCCAAATAGAGAGAGATAAGGAAGGTGGAAACCCAATTGCTACTTGGAAAGGCATGTTTGCCAAAATTAAAGAGACCTACATGCTAGAGGATTATGAAATCCAATTACATAAAAAGAGATAGAGGTTGAGTCAAAAATACCTTTATGTCAATACCTACACCTAAGAGTTCCATAAGATTTGCATTAGGTGTAAGGTGGTGGAAGAGGAAAGTATAAAATTTTCTAGATATATCAATCGATTGAAGTGGTCAATTCACTAGGAAATGAGCCTCTAAAGTCCCAAGATAGTACACTAGTGCTACCAATTGGCACTAAAGATAGAAGAAAAGTGTATAAGGAAGCAAGACTCAAGTTGAAGAAATAGAGGATGTGGTACAAAGAGAAAAGGGGTCATAGTGGTGGCTATCAAGGATGATGAAATGATCAAGGGAGCCATGAGGAGTCCAAACTTGTGGAACAAGGTAGTGAAGAAAGCCCTAGATGAGGTTTTAGAGGTAGAGGATCTCATGGTGGGTCTAATTGAGGAAGAATTGGTAGTGGAGGTAGGAGTAGCTCCTATTTTACAACTATTAGGTGCTATAAATATGGCCAGTTAGGACACCCCAGGCTTATAGGTGTCCAGAGAAGGCATATTCTTCAACATCAAAGAAAAGAAGTGTCTTATGCACATGAAGACAAATCAAGCATCAAGTCTCTAGAGGTGAAACATATAGAATCAGAGATGGGTGAGAATATTTTTTGTAAGAGCATTCTAATAAGACAATGAGAGAAAGAGGAACCTAAATAGAGGAGACCCTTATTCAGAGTTAGGTTTAAGATGCTTGGCAGAGTGTGTAAGGTGATTGTGCACTCTAGTTCCATAGATAATATCATCTCAGATGAGGCAGTCAAAAATCATAAACTAGTGTAGATGCCACATAGTAATCCCTACAAGGTCACATGGTTGAGAAAAGTGAAAAGTATCTTGGTGAATGAACAAAAATTGGTATAATTCTCCATTGTAGGGTATAGGGACAAAAAATATTTTGATGTGTTGGCTAGGGATGCTTTCCATCTTCTATTGGATAGTTCTTGGGTGTATGACATGAATTCTATCTATGATAGATAGGATAATATCATTTCATTTATGAGGGAGGAAGTAATATTTAGGATCCACTCTCTGTCATAAGAAGATGAAGTTTGCACTAAGAGTCCTAGTTTTTTAATTATTAGTGGAAAAGAGTTCCTCAACATACTTAAAGAGAAAAATAGTGTGGGGTATGCCATATTGGTGGAGCCTAAGGTGAAGGAGAAGCCAAAGAAAGAAGTTGTACTAGTAGAAGTGAAACAACTATTTGAGTAGTTAAAGGACATAGTTAATGATGAAACACTTGATATTTTGCCTCTTAAAAGAGCCATAAGTCATCAAATTGAATTCATACCTAGTGCTTCTTTTCCAAACAAGGCAGCCTATAAACTAACACCTTAAGAAAACCAACAAGTGGCTAGGAAAATATAAGAGTTACTTGACAAATGATTGGTAAGGAAGAGTATTGGTCCATGTGCAGTATCAGTGGTCTTAGCATTAAAAAAGGGGATAAGTGGAGACTTTTCACTGATTCTAGAATAATTAATAGAATCACCATTAGATATAGATTTCCTATACCTAGGATAGAGGATCTAATGGATTCCCTTGGAGGGGAACAATATTTTACGAAGTTGGACCTCAAAAGTGGATAACTTCAAATTAAAATCAAGGATGGAGATGAGTGGAAAATAGATTTTGAGACTAGAAAGGGATTGTATGATTGTCTTATTATGCCATTTGGGATTACTAATGCCCCTAGCACCTTCATGAGGTTGATGAATGAAGTGAAAAAAGGATTATATAGGAACATTTGTGGTGGTATACCTAGATGATATACTCATCTTGAGCAAGAAAAAAGTTGAACACTTAGCATACTTGGCGATAGTATTAATAGGGTTAGATGAAGAATAGTTAGCTCTCAATTTAGAAAGGTGTGAGTTCCTCAAGAAAGATCTTGTTTATCAAGGATTTGTGGTGTGTCAAGGCACTTTAAAGATGGACCCAATAAAGGTTGAAACTATACTAAACTCACCTACACAAACTAAAAGAACATAGGTAGGAATTTTATATGGATTGGCCCATTTTTATAAAAAATTCATTAGGAAATTAAATGGGATTTGTGCACCAATATTGGATGATTTTAAAGGTGGCTTAAAGACCATGTTTATATGGACTCATGAAGAAATCCAATCATTTGAAAAATTGAAATGAAAAGTAGGCACTCAACCCATTCTCTGATTGCCAGGTTTTTACAAGTTGTTTTCCTTCAAGTGTGATAGAAGTGGGGTAGCAGTAGGAGGGTTTTGAGCTAGGAGAATGGGGCTATAGTTTTCTTTTCTAAGAAGATTAATTAAGATAAGAAGAAATAATTATCTTATGATCTAGACTTTTATCAATTAGTTCAATCACTTACGAAGTGGAGACATTATCTCCTACCCAAGTAATTTGTTATTTTTGTAGACAACTAAGCTTTAAGCTACATAGAAACACAAGAAAAGTTGAGTAATAAAAATTTGAAGTGGATGGGATATCTTCAATCTTTCACATTCACTATAAAGCATAAGAAAGAGAAAATGAATAAGGTGATAGATGCTTTAAGAAGAAGATTGTTGACAGTACAAGAAGTTTAGCTCCAAAGCATAGGAATAGAAAGTTTTAAAGACATTTACAATGATGATAAGGATTTATCTGAAGCCTATAAGATATGATATGATTTTGGGAATCATTTCCACAGTTAGTTTTCAAAATATACATTGCAAATTGGTCTTTTGTTTAAGGGTAACCAATTATGTGTACCTAAGGGATCAATGAGGGAAAGCCTCATTTAGGAGGAGCACAATGGTAGTCTTAGTGGGAATTTTGGCCCAAAAAAGACATTGGAACTAATTTAGGGAAATTTTAAATATTGCATAGGCATGTTCCTTTATATCTTCTTATGTATCAGTGATATTTTAGGACCTTAATGTTATGGGGATCACCTGATAGACCTATATGCTTCTTTGCGAGATGATCATTTTTAATGTTTATGTTTATCTTAGTTTAATTGATTATAATCACTTAAGGGTTAGATGTGTTACCCACTCTAATGATGCTACTTGTTATACTTGTGACTAGACACAATTAGTACATTGAGTATTAAGGATTATATGATTTCTCTATCTTGATTTAATAATGAGACATTATGAGTACATGTCTACTGATTAAACTGGTTAGTAAATGATTTAAATTTACATGTTTATGTTATGATTCATTCTTGTTATACAATATGGAGTAATGATTATTCTTGATCTAACCATACCAATCTATTTATACTTTATTGATTTCAATGTCTGATGTGTGTGTAGGATGAGGGGAGGTAGTCATAGTTACTCCTATAGGAGTTCCACACAATGTCACATTCTCCCTCATTTTATTTTCTTTGTGCATATATACATGTATACATGTTGTTGTACTTGGTCGGTGTTATAGGATGAAATTGTCATGCATCAACTCCACCTAGCTACACAGGTCTAAGAGTTCCTTTTTACTTACAAGTATGATTGTATCTTTGATGTGTAAATACATATTATTAAATAAAAATGATAATAATATAAAATAACATTCTTTTTGGTAAAACTAGCCAACTAGGAGAATTAAACCTAAAAAATCCTTAAAGTTAGGATATTTTGTTTTCAATTGGTCTATGTGAGTTATTTGGGAACTCTTGTGTTCCTTCTCTCGTTATGGTCTTGTTTAGTGACCAACTTAATTAAATAATAAAAAGTTTTTAAAGTTATTTACGAGATTGTTTTATTTAATTATTGAAACCAACTATAGTGGTTAGAAATTTTTCTTCTCATAAAGAAACTCCTCCAAACATATAGTTTGGATTAAATTATTCCAAGGGATGATTTTTAGAGAGAGGAGGAGATTGGTAGGAAATGATGGAGAATTTGGGAGTTTTTATGAAAGATAGTTTCGAGACTTCTTCTATAAATTTAAATCATCATTATAGTTCAGAAAAATTTATTTGGAGATTCACAAAGAAGAGAGGAAGAATTATTGAGGAAGATTATCCAAGAATGAAATCATCATTAAAGCTTGGATGATTGTTGTGGGGTGCTAAGGTTTTAGAAAGGGATTCTCTGTAGGACTCCTGGTTGGATTTGGAACCTAGAAGAATAACCATCTTACATATATGCATGTGATATATGTGTGTTTATGAGGTATATTATTTTTTCATATGTTCTTTAACTTTACTATGGTTATATTGATAATTGGCTTGTATTGGGTTGTTAAAGAATAATGCATCTGCGAAGTGATAATGCATGTTTTTGTTAATCATCTTCGTATAAATTATTTCAGGAAGTCTTTTGATTATTATATTGAATATTATTAGATATATTTATCTATGTAAATGTGGTTTAGGGAATTTTGGGAAATTTTAGGGATGCTTAGAATGGATTAAGGAATGAAATGCAGTCAATTTTCCCTTGTTTGTAATTGCAAACTTTTACTTTCAATTTGTAATTTTGATTACATAGTTTTGGGTATGTGTGTTTAGGTATGTTGAGGAAGTGTTTTGGAAGTGGTAATGAGGTACCTAAATTAGGTAGACCTCATGGAACCTTCCCCAAGCACTCTCCACACCTAAAAAATTTTAGTTTCAGGTGATTTTTGGGCATTTTTGAGACAATCTTGTATGAGAAAGCCAGGAATGTCATATGAGTTTGTACTGATACCCATATGATCATTGGTATATTTCAATATGGCCATGTGTGGATTTATGTATGAGAAAGTATATATTGTCATGTGGGGTTTTAGAGGGTCCTAAGGGCTCAAATTGGTTAGATTTTGGGCTTGTGACTTCTATAAAATGTTTCCTATACATGGGTTGTAAATTTTATCACTTAGTTATGGACATATCTTGCTTTGGTTGTGTTATAATGTGTTACTTATGATTTTTAAGTACTTTTTATATCCTAATGTTAATTTACACATGTAATGAGGCTAGGTCTTGACCTGAGGGACTCATAGCACAAGAAATTTCCCTAGACCTATGAAACAAGACATCAAATGTTATGTTATGCATGGAGAAAGTTAATATGTTTTATTTTAAGGTTTCTTGTGGTATACATACTTCCTATGATTCTTTATATGTACATGGCTAAGGTTAGGACTCGTCTTGAGGGCCTGTGTGTGCATGAGATTTTTCTAAACCTATGAATCAAGACTTTGAAGTGTTATTTGGTATCTTTGGCTTGTGATGGGGTAGGGGAGTAGGAATGCTAGGTGAGTGGATAACCATAAGTGTTGGAACCCAAATTGGTTGCCAGATGATCCTATGGGTGGGTTTATAATCAAGTGATAACCTTAAAAATTAACTTGGAAAGAGGAGGATGCAAAAGACAATGAAAGAAAATTTAAGAATTTCAGATAGACCTATTGGAGTACCAGAACCATGGGCAACATCTAGGATGGATACCTATTCATAAAGGAGGGAATAGGGTTACATGGTTTCTAGGAAGGATCCTAATACATAGGTTGTGTTATGACACTCACTTAGGTGGTATCCTAAAACCTTGACCTTAGTGTTATACTATGGTGATATTTGATATGCTTTACTATTGTTCTTCTAAGTTTTGGTTTCATGGTATTTTTGGGTCTTAGATTTCCTTAAGGTCTTGAGATTACCTTGGTTCTATCTCCTAGCACGAGGGGTGGAACTTTATTAATCTCACATCACTAGTACAAAAACAATAATATATGACTAAATAAACTACTAAAAATTGTAGATAAATGACTAAGTTTGGTCACATGACCACTGGTAGTTTATTGCCGGTCATTTAGCTCATGACCAAATTTATGACTAAACTATTTTAGTCATTAATTTTGTCATCAATTTGGTCATTTAATTAGTCATATTTTTGGTCATATATTTAGTCATTTATTTATTCATTTATTTGGTTGTATATTTAGTTGTATATTGTGTTATTTATTTAGTCATATATTTGGTCGTATATTGAGTCATTAATTTGGTTGTATATTTGGTCATATATTGGTCATATATTTGGTCATATATTGAGTCCTTAATTTGGTCATATATTGAGTCATTTATTTGGTCATTTATTTGGTCATCTATTTGGTCATTTATTTTAAATATCATAAATTTTATTATGTAAAACAATATCATATTAAACTTGAACTATAAAGTATAACAGAAAATAAAAAATATTACATATGAACAAACTATAACCAAGTAAAATTAAAAGATTGATTCAACATCATGATAAATAAAGATAATCAATTCATATAAAAAATTAATGCAAATATACAAATTAAAACAAAAACATTTGTCATTCAAAGTATGTAGGGTGCCAAAATATATATGTAAGTGTTGGAAATATGGATGTAGTAACTGAGAAGGGGGGTGAATCAGTTAGCCACAAAATATTACCACTAATCCTTTAGATGTCTTATTAAATTATTTACTGCTGACATACAAAGAAATGCTGAAACTCAGTAATTGCAGAGAGTATTAATTATAACCATTCTTAAGCATTCATTAGTGATTAACATACATGAATAAGGAAAATATTATGAACATAAGAGACACCAGATTTAATGTGGAAACCCAATATGGGAAAAACCACCAATGTAACTAGTTACTGATTTTCACTCTTCTGAAGTGATGCTCTGTTAAGAGCCAACCCGGTGAAAGGTTACAAAACACACTGTCAGGTGTGACCTTGTTAGAGGATTTAATCACCCTGCTAGGAGTGGCCTTGTAAGAGGTCTTGAAATAATTCAATAGAACTATCACCTTGTTAGAGGATTTACAAAATGGCTATTAAACCAACTCGGTTAGGAGATTTTGAAATCACTGCTACAATGGTAAGAAAGTAACAATGAAGTGACCTGAATAAATGATGCAACTAAATTGCTGATTACAAATCTCTATTCTGCTTCACTAGATCCTTCCTGATCAAATATATCTCTGCTACTCTTCAAGGATATCTAATCATCCTTCAAAATTTGCTCACATACTTTTCTTCTCTTTTCACATACATGCCTCTAATTCACAACTTGACCTTCTATATATACCATTTGGATTGTCAAGTTAGCATTGATAACCTTACAAAACATTACTAATCATTACAATAGTCGGCTGGAATAAACAAACTTTATTTCTTAAATTAACAAAATCCTTTACTGGGCCGACCTTGCTCAGTAAACATTAATCCGAAAAAATTTCCTTTGGTGACCGAGAGAACTCGGTAAACACTACAAATTCTGCAACATCCTTTGGGGACCGAGTGAACTCGGTGAACACTAACTTTCCTTCGATAACTGAGGAAGCTCAGTTAACACTGTATTCTACCCTACATTTCTTTGACACCTGAGATATCTCGGTAGACACTTGAAAACTGCCTGCTGACCAACTGAGCTTGGTAGACACTGGAAACTACTTTGCTGACCGAATGAGCTCGGTAGATACTTGATATGACATTTGTGTGACATCAAAGACAACACATAATTATTTCAACAATCTCCTTCAGACAATTGTATCCAACAATCTCCCTCTTTGGCATTGATGGAAACACAATATGTCATAGCACAGTGAAATTTCATAGCGAACATAGAATAAGGAACATATCCTTAGCTTCATTCTGATTCTCATCTCCCTCTGTCAGCAAACTTCTTTTGAAAACTCTCCCTCTTTTCTTTTTTTTTTGGAAATTTCATGAAATGACAGCAAACTCTCCCTCTTTGACAACACATGCCAAAGATAACACACTTTTGGTGAGTACCAATGTACCTTAAGTATTGATTCATATCCTATGATTCCTTGACTATGCTGCATCAACTGACTGATCTTCAACATGCTCTGGTTGATGGATTATTAAAACTTAATTTAGTGAGCCTCAGATAGGGGAATGACCCCTAATTTACCTCTTAGATAAAAGAATGCATCCTTAGGTAATTGCTTGGTGAAGATATCTGCAATTTGTTCTTTTATATGCACATATTCCAATCTGATTTCCTTGTCCTGCACCAATTCTTTGACAAAGTGATATTTTATAGAAATGTTTTTGGTTTTGGAATGCATTACTAGATTCTTTGAAATATTTATTGCACTTGTATTATCACAACAACATAACAACTAGTTCTCTGATTTCAACTTTCATCCCTTCCAATAACTGTTTGAGCTAAACAATATTAGAACAGTTTACTGCTGTAGCAACATATTCTGCTTCTGCTGTGGATTGGGATGTGCAATTTTGCTTTTTACTAGTCCAAGATACTAACCTCTTGCCAAGAAAGAATGCTCCACCACTTGTACTCTTTTTGTCATCAATGTTTCCTACCCATCAGCATCAGTAAACACTTTTAAGTCCAGATTGTCTCCAAATTCATACCACAAGCCATACTCTTTAGTTTTGTTAGGCCAATTTTCTATCATAGCAAAAATCTTGTGAAATTGGCCTATTTTCCTTGCAAGTGTTCCTCATTGCCTCCTGCCCTATGTTCTCCATGTTGTCACCTTGCTTTGGTCCAAATTTCATGTGCTATTTCACAAGATCTAAAAAGATATTCAAATTCTGAGCTTGCTGGAAATATTTCAAAATCTGTCTCAGTGTCGAAAACCCATAGTGTTTTCAAAAATCCATGATGTTTTCTATCTATGTGTTTTCGGCTTGCATTGTTTTCAACCCTTTGCTTCCTACTTTTGTGTGCTTATCTTTTGATCTGTTGAAAGCCTTGTGTGCTTTCGATCTTTTCCGTCGAAAACATTATGTGTTTTCGACCTCGCACTAGTTCCATGTTTGTTGGTGTTCCCTCAATTACACAAGTGCGATGGGTGGTGGGCCTAGATTTTGTGGGCTCATCTTTGATTGGATGCCGCATGGCCACATGTCAGACTTCTCTAACATGTGATCATGCAATTGCCTGCCACCTATCCGTGTGGGTCCGGTTCTTCTTGTTGTTCATCCCGTCTGGCGGTTATGTCTTCATTCAGTGACTTAGTGACTTGTGGTTATCTCCTGTTCACTAGTTTTTGGCAGTTATTCACTTAGCATTCAGTGACCTGGAGGGTGGTCTATTTCTCTTTAGTCACATAATCTCTTCTCTTTTGGTGGGTAGTGGCTAGCATCTAATGACTTGGTGAACGGTTAGTCGCATAGTCACTAAATGCTGCTAATTGGCATGCAAGTCGTGTCTTCCCTTTTGTCAGTGGGTCTGTTGACAGGATGGAGTGAGTTGGCATCTTTTGATTGGTTGACAGATTGACAAGTTGGATAGTGTCGGTGGGTTCGCAGTCTTCTAAGGAGGATGGCGTGGCTGATCTGGTGGTTGGTGCATGATCTCATGAGAGGTGTCAAACACCTTGTGATCATGCACCCACCATTCAATTTCATGGGCTTTTTGAGCATGGGTCTGGTGTTGGTGATAGGGTGGTATTCAGTGAATGGTGTTGTGACAGGTGGCACCATGTGTCATGGTTCGAGAGTTAGTGGTGGAGTGGATAAAGATCTAGCGGCCAGACAAATTTCCTTCTAGTCACAGGTTTGTGGGATGATTTGGCAGTAGCGCTATTCTTTCCATGAATTGGTGAAAGTTCCTTTGTCACCAATTCACCAGATGACTTATGTGGCATTTTCAACATGTGTAGTTGTGTGTTTGTGGAGTTCAAATAAAGTTAGGCCTTTCATTCTGCGACTAGGTTTTCATCTTGTTGCCAGTTCACTGAGGGTTAACCCATGGTACTTGATGAGTTAGAGGATCTGAAGCCCAGGGAGGATGAGAGATCTAATGGTTGGGACTTAATTGCTGATCTCTGATCAAGTCAGAACCACCAATGTGCTACTAGCACCAAGACTTAGTTGTTGGAGTTTGAATTTGAATTTGCAGAGGGTTTCCTATGACTAAAAGGACTAGTTTTCATTGTGGAACTGACACTGTTCGGTGAGAAGTGATTGGTTTAGTGGTTGCCAGGTGGTCCAGAGGCATGTTACTTGATTTTTAGAGACTTTTGTACCATATGAAGGACTCTTTTAAGCTCGAGGAGTGTTTACAAGTGGCTATTTTGATTGGTTTTTATGGCAGTTCCTAGTTTTTTATCCTAATCTCAATGTGCTCATAATTGCAGAATCTATTTGAGATTTGTTTTCTCCAGGCTGCTTGTATTTGCTACCCCTGCAGTAAATTTTGTGACTTTTTGATTGGTGTGGTGGGTGAAACCCTAGCCCTAGCTATCTGTAGCTTGTTGCATTCTCTCTAAGAGTTCCAAGGTAGCTAGTGGTATAAGTGAAGGTTGTTTGATTTTGTAAGGGTTCCTTCTTCTACAAAATTCTGGATGAGAATTGGTTCCATGTGAAGGGTTCTTTTCTTGTAGATTTCTCCTTCTCTCTACATATAGGGTGTTCTTCTTTCTCTTGTTGGTTCAGAGAATATAATACATATTGGAATTGATTTGTCTTATGTATGAGAAGTGAGTACATTCTTACTGTTACCAAGCTATCTACATTTGAATTCTGAATGCATTAATCATACATCAAGGGTGTTTGATTTGTCTATTTGCATTGCCTATGTGTTTGCAAGTGGAGTTATCTTCGTAGAGGTAACTGGTTTAGGGTTAGTGTTTATGCATGTATGAGCTGAGATATCAAGAATAGATCATGCTTATCTTCCAATGGATGCTGGTTAATGTATTATCTTTTCATAGGTCTCTTCTAAGGGGAGGGTCAAAATATTTTGATGGATAATATCATGCTTGAATGCATAGGTGGGTGTTAAGTTGAGGTTTGGTCATGGTGTGTGTTTGATTTTAGGCATCAACACATTAAATCTATTGTTTTCTTATTTCATAGCTATCTCTTGCAGTAGGGTATTTGACTTTGTGGCCTATTAGACAAGGCACTAGTCTATTAGAGACTTAGGGCATCTCAGGAGACCTTTCAATCCATTTAAAATCATTTCCTTTCAGTTCCACCCTTTCCCTTTCTTTTTGTTAGGATAGGTCTCTGGCTTTCATTCTCATTCCATGAAAGTAGGGCTATTGCATGAGACTTTCTATCATTGGGGTATAGGATACCTATAGGAGATTGATTTCTATTCCACATTAATCTGTCTGCAGGCCTTTGGTTTTTCATGAGGTGTCTTGAGTGTGCAGATAAGGAAATACCCACTTGAGTGAATGTGGAGCTCAAAGAAGAAGGAGGATTTCTCTCTATCCTCATCAATTGGTGTGTTTTTCTTGTCAAGCTTGAGTTCCTAACTTGTGAGCTTAAGCCCAAATATTTGATTCAAGCTTGGTCCTACAAGGAAAAGAACCAAAAAAGTGTCGACTCTGCTAGGGAAGAGGTAAAAGATAGCAAGCTTCCTTTCTTGGCTGGATCATCCCAGGGTCCTGGTTGAAGTTAAAGAGTCAGATATAAAATCAAAAAATTTGCAAAATCTTCTCATTGAGTGTGAGTGGCAGCTCTGAGTTCTTTGTTTGATCAGTGTGTTTCTTGATAGACAGTGCATGTTATCCTAGTGAGCTTTGTTCTGGTTGGAAGAAGAAACAAAGAACATTTTCCTCTCAAGGAGGTGGTGACTCTACACTGCAAAGAACTTGATGGAGCTGCATGGTGAGCTCTAGATCTACCTTGCCTTCCAATCAACAAACAAGGTTCTTGCTGCAGAGTTCCTAGGTATTTTTCAAATTTTAAATGTCTCCTTATTAAGTGGTCAAGCACAAAGGAAGGAGTAAGGTGTGATTAGAGGTTAGCATACTTCAAGTTCTCAGCTACAGTTTGGCAGAATTTTATGGAAGTATTGCATTGGTTGTAATGGATAGGATGAATAATGAGATTGTATTATTAGAATAGGGCATCCTTAGAGATTATATGAAATTGGTAAGGCTGAAGGTAGGATGTAGAAAGGATCTATCCATATCTCTATTTTATGATAGATTTTGTGAGATGTATGATGAGCTTCTTGAGGATGTTGAGTTTCCTGAATCTGAGTTCATTGGTTTATTCTTGGAGCTTTGTTTTCATGAGTCAACTAGTTGGTTAGATGTTTTGTGGGAAGAGCATTACATATGTGTCAGGGATTGGATACTTGGTGATGGTAGTCTTGAACTTGAGGATGCACTTAGGGTCATGTCCTTAAGTGTTGATGTTGAGAGTGATGAAGATAGTGAGGGTGTGGTGTCTTCATATGAGTCAAATGCAACATGGGAAGAGGAAAGTGATGATGGAAGTGAGCATTCTTTGGATTGTGAAGATGTTGAGGATGATTCATCCTCAGGGTATTAAGATAAAGAAAAAATAATTGAGTATGATTTTAGTGAGTCTTTGTGTGACTTTGATTTTTCTTCATGTGTTGGGAGTCTCCATGAGGTTGAGATGGGTGCTAATTTTAAGGTGTTTTCCAATGCTTTATACAATGAAGAGTTTGACTCTCAGCCCATTTTTTTTCATGATGTTTAACAAGGTGTATTGTATGAAATTGTCAGTCCTTTGTTTGAGAAACATGTGGAGGTCTCAGATCCAGTTGAATTAGGGTGTTCATTCTCCATATGTGGGTATCAATCTAACTATTCTTTTGAGGTCCAGCCGGTTACACCTGTGGAAATGCAAAGATAGGATTTAGATGGGGCCTTTCTGTAGGCAGAGTATGAGGTTTTTGTGTTTCCAGTTGATAGCATGCATGAGTCAATCGGTGAAGATCAATTTTAGTATAGAGGTGCTGACCATTGGCATGCTGAATCATACTTTCATAGTGAGCAGGATGGAGAGAGTGCCAAAAAATTTTACATGCACTATGAAGAAAGCTACTTTGTTCTTCCTAATTTGCTGGTTGAACATGTTGACAGGCTTGAGGAGACAAATGAAAAAAAAATGTCTGATGTGAAACATGAAGGAAGGAATGAAAATCAAGTTTTTGACAGAGGAAAGAACTGACTCGTGTTTGTTGCTGTAGGGTTTTTGTAAAAATTATACATTTTGTAAATAAGTTCCCTTGTTTTTTTTGTCTATTCTGTGTTTTTGAGGTCCCTGCCTTTTTGTCTAGTTGGTAGTCTACTCTCCTAGAAATTCTAAATTCTCACATGGGCACAAGTTACCCATCGTCCCCAACTAGAGCCACTATTAGGCCAATTTTCTGTCATAGAAAAAATCTTGTGAAATTGGCCTATTTACCTTGGAAGTGTTCTTCATTACTTCCTACCTTGTGTTCTCCATGTTTTCACCTTTCTCTAGTCTAAATTTCATGTGCTATTTCATGAGATCCAAAAAGATATTCAAATTCTGAGCCTGTTGGAAATATTTCAAAATCTATGTCAATGTCAAAAACCCACAGTGTTTTAAAAAATCCATGATGTTTTTGATCTATGTGTTTTTGGCCAGCGTTGTTTTCGACCCTTTGCTTCCTACTTTTGTGCACTTATCTTTTGGTCTGTTGAAAGCCTTGTGTGTTTTTGACCTCACACTAGTTCCATGTTTGCTGGTGTTCCCTCAACTATGCAAGTGCGATGGGTGGTGGGCCTAGATTTTGTGGGCTCATCTCTAATTGGCTACCACATGGTTGCATGTCAGACTTCTCTAACATGCGATCATGCGACCACCTACCACCTATCTGTGTGGGTCCAGTTCTTCCTATTGTTCATCCTGTCTGGCGGTTATGTCTTCATTCCATGACTTGATGACTTGTGCTTATCTCCTGTTTACTAGTTTTTGGTGGTTATTCCCTTAGCAATCAATGGCCTAGAAGGTGGTCTATTTCTCTTTAGTCACATAATCTCTTCTCTTCTGGCGGGTAGCAGCTAGCATCTCACAACTTGGCAAATGATTAGTCACATAGTCACTGAATGCTTGGCAGTTAGTTGGTGGGGCTGATGTTTCCAGTGACATGGGTGTTCTTGATTGGTTGGTGAGTGGTGTCTTGGCTTTTGTCAGTGGGTCCATTGTCAGGGTGGAGTGAGTTGGCATCTTTTGATTAGTTGGCAGATTAACAAGTTGGATAGCATCAGTGGGTCCACAGTCTTCTAAGGAGGATGGCATGGCTGATCTGGTGGTTGCCACATGATCTCATGAGAGGTGTCAAACCCCTTGCAATCATGCGCTCGCCATTTGATTTCATGGGCTTGTTGAGAGTGGGTCCAGTGTTGGTGATGGGGTGGTATTCAGTGAATGGTGTTGTGATAGGTGGCACCATGTGTCGCGATTCCAGAGTTAGTGGTAGAGTGGATAAAGATCTAGAGGCCTGACAAATTTCCTTCTAGTTGCGGGTTTGTGGGATGATTTGGTGGCAGCGCTATTCTTTCCATGAATTGGTGAAAGTTCCTTTGTCACCAATTCATGAGATGAATTAAGTGGCATTTTCAACACGTGTAGTCATGTGTTCACAAATTTCAACTGGAGTTAGGCCTTTCATCCCGCGACTAGGTTTTTGCCTTGTCGCCAGTTCACTGAGGGTTAACCCATGGTGCTTGATGAGTTAGAGGATCTGAAGCCCGGGGAGGATGAGAGATCTAACGGTCGGTTCTTAATTTTTGATCTTCGATCAAGTTAGAACCACTGATGTACTACTGGCACTAAGACTTAGCCATTGGAGTTTGAATTTGAATTTGCAGAGGGTTTCCTGTGACCAAAAGGACTGGTTTTCATTACAGAAGTGACCATGTTCGGTGAGAAGTGATTGGTTTAGTGGTTGCTAGGTGGTCAAGAGGCCTGTTACTTGATTTGCAGAGACTTTTGTGCCATATGAAGGACTCTTTTGAGCTTGAGTAGTGTTTGCAGGTGGCTATTTTGACTAGTTTTTATGGCAGTTCCTGGTTTTCTATCCTAATCTCAATGTGCTCATAATTACAGAATCTGTTTGAGATTTGTTTTCTCCAGGCTACTTGTATTTCCTACCCCTGCTATAAATTTTGTGAATTTTTTATTGGTGTGGTGGGTGAAACCCTAGCCCTAGCTATCTGTAGCTTGTTGCATTCTCTCTGAGAGTTCCAAGGCATCTAGTGGTATAAGTGTAGGTTGTTTGATTTTGTAAGGGTTCCTTCTTTTGCAAAATTCTAAAGGACAATTGGTTCCATGTGAAGGGTCCTTTTCCTATAGATTTATCCTTCTCTCTACATATAGGGTGTTCTTCTTTCTCTTGCTGGTTCAGAGAATATAATACATATTGGAATTGATTTATCTTATGTATGAGAAGTGAGTACATTCTTACTATTATCAAGCTATCTCCATTTGACTTCTGAGTGCATTAATCATACATCAAGGTTTTTTGATTTGTCTATTTTCATTGCCTACATGTTTGCAAGTGGAGTTATCATCACATAGTTAACTGGTTCAAGGTTAGTGTTTATGCATGTATGAGCTGAGATATCAAGGATAGATCATGCTTGTCTTCTAGTGGGTGCCGGTTAATGTATTGTGCTTTCATAGGTCTCTTCTAAGGGGAGGGTCAAAATCCTTTGATGGATAATAGCATGCTTGAATGCATAGGTGGGTGTTAAGTTGAGGTTTGGTCATGGTGTGTGATTGATGTCAGGCATCAACACATTGAATCTATTGTTTTCTTGTTTCATAGCTGTCTCTTGCAGTTGGGTATTTGACTCTGTAGCCCATTGGACAAGGCACTGGTCTATCAGACACTTAGGGCATCTCAAGAGACCTTTCAATCCATTTAAAATCATTTCCTTTCAGTTCCACCCTTTCCCTTTCTTGTTGTTAGGATAGGTCTTTGGCTTTCATTCCGATTCCATGCAAGTAGGGCTATTGCATGAGACTTTCTATCATTGGGGTATAGGATACCTATAGGAGATTGATTGCTATTCCACATTAATTTGTCTAAAGGCCTTTGGTTTTTCATGAGGTATCTTGAGTGTGCAGATAAGGCAATACTTGCCTGAGTGAATGTGGAGCTCAAAGAAGAAGGAGGATTTCTCTCTATCCTCATCAATTGGTTTGTTTTTCTTGTCAAGCTTGAGTGCCTAACCTATGAGCTTAAACCCAACTATTTGATTCAAGCTTGGTCCTACAAGGAAAATAACCAACAAGTTCCTCTCAGGTACCTCGAGATTCTTTTGATTGCCATCATATGATTTTCTCTAGGTTTTGTTGAGAATCTTGCTACTATACCAACTGCTAAGGCAATATTAGGCCTTGTATGCACTACATACTATAAGTTTCCAATCATTGATCTATATAAGGTTTGATCTACTTCTTTTGAATCATCATCTTTTGTAAGCTTCAGTCTAGTACACATGGGGGTACCAACTGGCTTTGAATCTTCCATACCAAATTTCTTGAGTATTTCCTTGATGTATTTAGACTGAGTAATGTAGATACCATTTTTTCTCTACTAAATTTGAAGTCCAACAAAGAATTTTATCTGATCAAACATAGACATTTCAAATTCTTTGTTCATTTTGTCTGAAAATTCTTTGCACTGATCATCATTCCCTGTAAACACAGTATCATCCACAAATATTTCTACCAAAACAATTTTGTTATCTAGTCATTCTTTGATGTATAAATTACTATTGTCATTAGCTCTTTTGAAACCAATCTAAGTAAGATAGTTTTGTAATCTTTCACACCATGATCTAGGGGCTTGTTTCAGACCATACAGTGCTTTGTGTAACTTGCAGACCATATCCCTTTTGTCTGGATCAATGAAACCTTCAGGTTGCTCAATGTAGACTTCTTCATCAAGAATACCATTGAGAAATGTAGATTTTATACCCATCTGATATACCTTAAATCCTTTATGTACTACATATGCAAGTAGAGTCCTTAATCTTCTAATCTTGTAATAGGAGGAAACGTCTCTCCATAATCTATACCTTCTTCTTGAGAATATCCTTTACATACCAATCTTATTTTGTTTCTTGATACTTGACCATCTTCATTCAACTTATTTTTGAACACCCATTTTGTCCCAATTACATTTTTATCTTTAGGCCTAGGTACAAGAGTCCATGTCTTATTTTTCTCTATTTGCTCTATTTCTTCATTCATAGCCTCAATCCAACAATTGGTATCAGAGCATGTTGAAGATCAGTCAGTTGATGCAACATAGTCAAGGAATCATTACATATGAATCAATACTTAAGGTACATTGGTATTCACTGAAAGTGTGTTATCTTTGGCATGTGTTGTCAAAGAGGGAGAGTTTTCTATCATTTCATGAAATTCCCAATGCATCTTTGACATTTTTAGGTTCAAAATCAGCAAGTAAACATGTACCTTTTAGTTTATTTCTTGTCATAGTGCCATCTGATTTGTTTCCAATAATCTGATCTAGTGTATGATGCTTTCTGACATACTTGGCCAATACAGGTTCCTTTCTTCTTGAATGAGTTACATTGTCATCTTCTTGAATTTCATCTTCAGGTTCAGTTTACTCGGGCTGGGTAGATATTTGCTCGGTAGCTTCAGGCTGAGACTCAGTTTCTTGTGACTCAATTTGAACTTCTTCTTGTGACTCGGTTACTATACTGGGCTCGGTCGATGTAGTCTCCTTATTGAAAGATGTGTTTGGAAATGTATCAGGCTCAATGTAAACAAATCTTCTGTAATCCTCTGGTTCCCTTTTGCTTTCTTCTTCAGTCTTTTCTGCAAACGCATCAACTTTCACATGTGCACTTTCTATGATTTTGTGAGTAGACAAATTTAGACATCTATATGCCTTACTTTTGCAAGAATATCCCAAAAATATTCCTTCATCACCTTTTACATCAAATTTGCCTTTTCTAGATTCTTTCAAGATGTAACATTTACTACCAAATACTTTAAGGTAACTTACATTGGGTTTATAGCCATACCATAACTCATAAGGGGTTTTGAATGTGTCTTTCCTCAACTGTACTCGGTTCAAGGTATGAACTGCACTGCTAATAGCTTCCTTCTAGTATTTCATAGTAATGTTCTTCTCAATCATTAGAGTCCTTGCACAATCCATGATAGATCTGTTCCTTCTTTCAGCTATTCCATTCTGCTCAGGAGTTCTTGGAGCTGATACCTATCTTTTGATTCCTCTTTCAATGTAGAAATTATTGAATTCATGGGAGATGAATTCACCACCTCTGTCTGATCTCAAGCACTTCATTCTTTTTCTTATTTTCTTTTCTACTCTTTCCAAATACCATTTGAATTTCTCAAATGCTTCTAACTTTTCTCTTAAATACATAACCATCATCATTCTAGAGTAATCATCAACAAAGAGAATAAAGAATTTTTCTCTAGTATAGCTTTCAATTCCAATAGGTCCACATAAGTCAGTATGCACAATATCCAAAATATCTTTAGACTGATAGTTTTTACTTTTAAAACTAGTCTTTCCCATTTTACCAATCTGACAATTCTTGCATAGGCCAACATCAAGTTTCTTCAAAGTAGGAATACCTCTTACTTTCTTGAATTTGCTTATTTTCACCATATTATCAAAATTTACATGACATAACCTTTTGTTCCATAACCAACTTTCTTCAATTTGAGCAATAAAACATGAACATTCACCGAGATCAAGATAAAATAGGTTACCTTTGGTTTGTTTTCTTGAACCAATCAGTTTTCCTTTGTCATCCAACAGTCTTGCTTTGCCATTCATGAATTCAACCTTGAATCCAATGTTGATTAGCTCTGCTACACTTAGAAGATTATGTTTTAATCCTTCAACCCAATATGCATTATCACATATAAGTTCTTTGGTTAATGAAATTCATCCTCTTCCTTTTATACAACAATGTTCATTGTTTCCAAACCTTACGCTACCACCATCATAGTCTTCAAAATGTTCAAACTTAGTTTTGTCACCAGTCATATGATGTGAGCATCCACTATTTATAATCCATGTATCATCTTTTCTTATATGAGAGATAAGTGCCATCTCATCTTCATCATCATCAGATTCATCTTTTACAGCAATGAAGACAATTTCTTCTTCACTATCATCATAATCCTTAGCCAAAAAACATCTTTTCTTACCTTTATCCTTGAATGACTTGAAATTCTTCTTGTCATAGTACTTGTGACCTTTCTTCTCATCTTTTCTTTACTTTTTTGGGCACCTAGCTGCAATATGACCAATTTCTTCACATGAAAAATAGATTAAGGGAGTTTTACCTTTGTATTTAGCTCTGCCTCTAGTATACTTTTTTGCAAGTAATGCTTCAATAACTTCAAGATCACTATCTGAACTTTCCTCTGATTCTTCTTCGCTTTCTGACTGGATTTTCTTGCCCTTCTTAAGTGAAAGTTTGGCCTCAAATGTTGATTCAATATTTTTAGAAGTTGGAACATAGTTGTCATAGTTATCTAATTCAAAAGCTGTCAATCTTCCAACTAAGGCATCCAAAGTTATATTGTGATTATGTTCACATCTTCTTTCTTGAATAGCACATACTCTTATTGCATAAATAGGAAGCAATGTTCTAAGAATCTTACTTATAATAGTTTCATCATCAATTTTTCCTCTAGAAGCTCTGATTGCACTAACACTTACCTTGATCCTTTCAACATATTTTGCAATATTTTCATCTTCTTTCATCTTCATCTGATCAAACTATCCTCTTAGGCTTTTTGCTTTGGCTCTTTTCACATTGTCATCACCAACATAAATTTTCTTCAGCTTGTTCCACATTTCATAGGAAGTTGTGTAGTCTTTGATCTCATCAAATTCTTCATAGCTAAGAGATGATGCAATATCTATCATCATGGTGTTATGGTTTTTTTTCTCTGCAATGTCTTCAATAGTTAATGTGCCAGTAGGAACTGTATATTCTTGATCAATATGCTTGCATCTTGAATCACCAATGGAAGCCAGATGAAGTCTCATGAGACCTTGCCATGCTAAAAAGTTATCTTTGTTAAGCCTTGGAATTTCTCTCTTGTAAGACATCCTTATCTTTAGCTTAGGTCCTTGAAACCCTTCCTGCAAGCACCAAAAGCTCTGATACCAATTGTTGGAAATATAGATGTAGTAACTAAGAGGGGGGGTGAATTAGTTAGCCACAAAATATTACCACTGATCCCTTAGATGTCTTATTAAATTATTTACTACTGACATATAGAGAAATGCTGAAACTTGATAATTGCAGAGAGTATTAATTATAACTATTCTTAAGCATTCATCAGTGATTAACATACATGAATAAGGAAAATATTATGAACACAAGAGACACCAGATTTAACGTGGAAACCCAATATGGGAAAAACCACCAATGTAACTAGTTACCAATTTTCACTCTTTTGAAGTGATGCTCTGTTAGGAGCCAACCCAGTGAAAGGTTACAAAACACACTGTCAGGTGTGACCTTGTTAGAGGATTTAATCACCCTGCTAGGAGTGGCCTTGTAAGAGGTCTTGAAACAATTCAATAGAACTATCACCTTGTTAGAGGATTTACAAAATGACTATTAAACCAACTCAGTTAGGAGATTTTGAAATCATTGCTACAATGGTAAGAAAGTAACAATGAAGTGACCTGAATAAATGATGCAACTGAATTGTTGATTACGGATCTCTGCTCTGCTTCACTAGATCCTTCCTGATCAAATATATCTCTGCTACTCTTCAAGGATATCTAATCATCCCTCAAAATTCACTCACATACTTTTCTTCTCTTTTCACTTACATGCCTCTAATTCACAACTTGACCTTCTATATATACCATTTGAATTGTGAAGTCGGCACTGATAACCTTACAAAACATTACTAATCATTACAACAGTCAGTTGGAATAAATAAACTTTAGTTCTCAAATTAACAAAATCCTTTACTGGGCCGACCTTGCTTGCTAAACATTAATCCAAAAATATTTCCTTTGGTGACCGAGAGAACTCGGTAAACACTACGAATTCTGCAACATCCTTTGGGGACCGAGTGAACTTGGTAAACACTAACTTTCCTTCAATAATTGAGGAAGGTCGGTTAACACTGTATTCTGCCATACATTTCTTTGACACCTAAGATATCTCAGTAGACACTTAAAAACTACCTGCTGACCGACTGAGCTCGATAGACACTGGAAACTATTTTGTTGACCAACTGAGCTCGGTAGATACTTGATATGACATTTGTGTGACATCAAAGACAACATAATTATTTCAACAATCTCCTTCAAAAAATTGTATCCAATAATAAGATGTTAGTTATCTAAGAGTATATACATAAATATAATCAAATATATCAAATTTGTCTCAAATATAAAGCACTGAGCCAAGATGTCTAAAATCTAGTACATGATAAACATGTTGATCAACTATGTCATTTTTTTCAAATACTTTAGTGGCCACCATGTGAATATTCCCTCTTTCTCTTTCAGACGAATAGCTCCATCTATTTTGTCTTCATAAGAAAGGGGTACGTTACTTGTGACCTTTAAAATGTTTACATTTACATCTCTTTTTCCTTTCAAGTTGATTCCATGTATAATAGATAGGGAGTGAATCCACCCAATTCCCACAACATCACATCCATCATATGGATCCAACACCTTAACTTTATCCCCTTCTTTGAGTTGATTAACACATTTCAACAAAAATAAAAAATAACACATTATATTACATAGGTAATGAAATGCCACAAATATAATATAATCATAACATTCTCAATAAGAAATTTAGTCACTAGTGTAGAAATATAATTCATAAAATCCCCAAGTAGGAAAAGATCAATTGATAGTCTGCATAAAGATGCATAAAGTAGGAAAGGAAATACAACTATTGTTTTTATCCATGCAAGTACAAGAAACAATAAAAGTTCACTTGTTTGCCCCAGATTGAAAACAAAAAAATAAGAATAATAAAATAAATCATGCAAGAGGTTATCTGTGTTGATATCATATTATCATTTTCACTTTCAATAAAATTGCATTGGCAAGTTAACATACCTAAAGTTGCAGTTTTGTTTGAATTTTCAATTAAGAAATTTAATTCAATCTTCTAAGAGTGTAAAATCTATATACCTTGTACTAAATGCTAACATGGCATGGGAGCAGACTCCATAGAATCTAAAACCTTCCAAAGTTTCTTGTAAGGAATTCAATCTTTGGATCAGAGGAAGAAAAAACTTGATTTAGGTGGAGTGTTTCAAGTTACCCCATGATGAGCCAAATTAAAAATAATGACTTAAAAAAAATTTATTTAAACTCATCTTTGAATTGAATGGAAGAAAATTCTTGACATATAGATTTAAATTTTTTTAAGACCATTGACAATTATTTTTTAAAGATAATAAAATTTAATAAAAACTGTTGTGACACGGTCTGAAAAACTCCAAAAATTAGGATTTAAAATTCAACCTTGCAATTCCATCAAACGATGTGCTTAAAAAATGACTTTCATCATGAAAGAAAGCAAGGCTTGTCATAGCTTGAGAATGCACACGCTTTAGACACCTTAAGCATTGACTTGTTTGTATACACCATACTTGTATAAGATGAGAAAAAACTGTAACTTAAGACAAGGAACCAAACTAAATGATCCAATTTGCAAATTATGTTACTATTGAACCAAATGTTATAAGGGTTTTTTGAAATAAGTGTGCAAATCACATACATGATATACATGACAATGTAATCAACATCAATTATGGAGAACCAAAAGATACATAGGTTTGAATATACTAAAATCTAGCAAATGAATAGAGCTCGAGGGTGTGTCTCAAAAAGATCATACCTATAGAAGCGCATATAATTTCCATGAAAATAATCATGATAGTTTCAAAGAATCCTCAAGAAAGCCATGAAACTCCTTAATCCACAAGAAATCCTTGGAAACTTTTAGGATCA